>CM038468.1:38459191-38964773 GCA_021464415.1 Lonicera japonica
TAAAGAGACAACATGGGTAATTGTTGGCGAAATTCTAGAAACTATTCCCTTTGTCTCAAATTGCCATTGTCACTCTAACCCTGGTACTTTTTAAGGATACATTAACTTCAACCTAATCAATGTCAACAATACAACATACACTGATTATCTCCAAAAAGGAAATGGACTATGAATTTGATCGAAATGGTTGGTTATTGCGATTGGATCCTTTGTGCAATTTAACAAAAATTAAAGACACTTCTTATCTTCTTTTTGTGCATCTAATTATTGTTCCTCACTTTTATTCCTGTTTTACAGCATCACCATCTTATACTTTGCAAAGGAAGAGCAAATTTGCCAGTTCGTTCCGCTATTTCCTGAAGTATATGTGCCAGTCAAAGTCCAATTTCAAAAAGGACACAACCAAAAATTCCGCCAACCTTCAGGAACTGGCATTGACTTGGGCTTCTTTGACTTGGCCGACCTTTCAAAACCTTCACCGGAAAACGCATTTCCCTTGTAATCTCCGCGGAAACATTATCACCCACAAATGAAGATGAGCGCAGTAGTGATACTTCTTCATCCGATGTGTCTCCACGCATGCAGATTACTCAGGTTGTTATTGAGAAGAGCGATGAGGGCCCGTTTAAAGCCAGAGTAGTCAAGCAAATATTGTGGATTGATGGATTCCGGTATGAGCTTCATGAGATATATGGAATTGGAAACTCTGCTGAAGACTTTAATGACAATGACTCAGGGAAAGAGTGCGTTATTTGCATGACAGAACCTAAGGATACGGCGGTGCTTCCATGTAGACATATGGTAAGAGGCCATTCAAAAGACTTAAATTATTTTTAGTTATATAAAATTTATTTGACCAATGATAAGACGCAATTCATTAAGAGCATCCACGTTAGTCTTAGTGTATGGTAAGTAGTACAAAGATATGAGACACACAAAATACTTCACAATATACACCAAATGGATAATTGATGTCTTGGAATTCATACAAACACCAGGTATCTGTTATAAGTCCTAAACGGACAAATATTTGTCCGTGTTATATTTGAACTTAGTCAAACTTAACTTTATCCTTCAGATAATATAGAACAGTGTTATAGGATAGATTTATCCTACTTATCCCACACACTGCTTTTGTTGTCATCCTCCCCAAAAAAAAATTTGCAATGATTGTAATTTTCTCATTTTGTGTTTTGATTGCACACAATGGATATGGCATCTCATTTTTATTTTTTTTATTTTAAACTTTTACGTATATAATTTCATTAGCTTAATCAATCTAATTTGTAAAAGTCCAAGGATTCATCTAATAGATTGTTTGAGCTTGATTTGAGAATTAGAAAAATATAGCCATTGCATTTTTAGGGAATCGAATGCCCTCTCGTTCTTTATGGTAAAGCTTCCTACTCATATTCCATGTACCATTAAGTTACTTCAACATTGCATGAGTATTTTTTTAATTTATATTTTTGTTTTTTGCATGAGAATGTGATATTTGAAAGTTTTTGATACATTTTAGCAAGCTCTCTGAATTTTTTATCTCAATATCTCCACTCATTTTGACGTACATACATATATATATATATTTTATTCTCTCTTTTCCCCAGTGTATGTGCAGTGAGTGTGCAAAAGCGTTAAGGGTTCAATCAAACAAGTGCCCGATATGCCGCCAAACGATTGAGGAGCTCATGGAGATTATGGTTGATAAAGTTGATCAGTGAGAGTTCCTTTTTTTCCTTGTGAATTCATTTCTTACTCAATCCTGCGATATATGTCGTTTCCTTTTTCTTTTTTTTTTCTTTAAACCTTACATATTCATGTACATATATACACATGGTTTCAATCTTGGTGTCTTGTTTATTCGTTTGTTTAGTGGGGCTAGAATTTGATCTTTATCATCTTTTTAGTTTTCAAATTATTCTTGTTTGCTCCATGATCCCCACCTATTTTGTTTGTCGATTTTGATCTTAAATATTATCACTCTCTCTTTTCTTGTTAATTGTTCGATCAAACATTATGTATAATCTTTCATTGACTATTTGTTGTTTCCTTTGTTCAACTTCCTTCTGGATTTTGGCTTATCCTTGCTTACTTTCTGTTTTTGTTAGCCTTTAACCTGCGAAATAGATTGTAGAACATGAAATCCCCCCCTCCCCCCTCTCTCTTTTTGAGTGAAGTTTTTGTTAGGAAATGGTAATGGTGGGCTATAAAAATGGGGGTAACTCCCTCCCATCGGTTTTCACACATGGATTTGAATATACCCTTGACAGAATTGGGCCCTTATCTCCACCTCCCTCAAGTCCTCGCTCGACAACATGAAGATTCAAAAGGCAAGAAAGAGAAATTTTAAGTTACATTATATTATGAAGATTCGAAAGATGGGAATCTTTAGAGTACTCACAATTTGATGCCTATTTGAATTTAGTCTTTTGACCATTCTAGTCATTAATGGGTTGATCTGCCACTCGCACTTGGAATTCGATTGGATTTTAGCCTATAGGAAGCTATTCTAAATGTATATGCAAAATACATGTATACCCTCAAGCAAGTAAGCGATAAGAACTTAACACGAAACAAATTATTGTTGTTTTATTAGTAACTCGGGGTATTAGGTCTTAAGAAAATAGACGAACGAGGACCTGGCCAAACAAGAACCCAATTATTGTTACTTTGTTAACAACTCAAGAGTATCAACTCCTTGAGCAAATGGGAGATAGAAATGTGGTAGATACACTCGATTGACTAAAGTAATTATAAACTAATGGTAGCCTCAAGAGATATACATTCGAACACTTCACCCATGCTTCTTTGACCATCCTAAAAATGTAGCAATTCTTGAATTTTGGGTTTTTTTTGCCTGGCGGGATATACACGAGAAGAAACACTAGGGCACAAACACGACATGACAGTAGACATGCTTACACTAGTAAAACGAAAAGTTTCATGTCATTTAGATGCAATCAACACAACCTAACCTAAAATTATTGACACTAACACGGCTTCCCGTTCAATTTAGTTTCATTCCTTGGTGTGTTATCACACGTTTCCTCACAATTGCTACCCCTAATCCTACAATTCATCCAATCCCTAGAGGTTTAATGAAACCTGCTTATAAACTACTAGAAACGGGTCAAGTATCAAACGAACCGTGTTTTTCAAGCACTACACAAACCCAACATGACACGACTCATTGCAAACCCGAGTCAAATAAGGGTGAATAGTAGAGAGAATAATTGAGCATAGAAGTTAGCAATAATAGAGACAAACTGAGCATCTGTAACCCTTGGGAGGTGGGGGAGTAGGTTCCCTCTGAGCAGACGAAGAAGATACAAAAAAATTTGCAGCAGCAAAATATTCCCAAAATTTTGTATCTTTTTGAACTTTTTATGAATGAATGTATGTATCTTCTCTGCTCCATTTTTCATTCTGCATTGGTAGAGGGGACCATAAAACTTGGTGAAATGCTTTGCATTAATATTTGTGCAACTATACGATAAAGTTCTTGTCTATACTAGCTTAACAAGTCAATTCTTGGGCTTCTGTATTTCATTTTTTTTACTGAGATGTAAATATTTGGAATCTGTTCTCTGTTACCTTTTGTTTCTTCTTTTGTTGTTCATCTCCTCTCTCTCAGATAGAGAGAGAGACTGATTTGTTGGTTTGCGATAATGAAGTCTGAAGGGTATGAGAAAATATTCTTCAATACAAAAGTTACGACGATACATGTTATCACTTATCAATTAAATTGCAGGAAAGCGTGCATTCCCCCTCCTCAATCGCATGTGTCATTGATTTCTAGCCATTCAATTGGGTAAGTGATAGCATGTGCCATCATAACCATGTACTGAATTCCTCAGTAGGTAGTAATAGAGATTTAAAATTATTTTTGGCTGTCCAAATAGAAAATTACTGCACACATTACCTTATCTTAAATAGGAAATGGTGCTAAAAATGCTTGAACTTATCTTCTTCTTGTGGTACAATTATGGCTCCTACCTATAATGGCATTATGGTTTTCTTTTATTTAGGTAAAAATTAAAATAATATAAAAAAATATACTACTATTAAGTAAAATGGTAGAAGGAACATGAAGGTATTATGATTGAACTTAAAATTTTAAAGATTGGTTAAAATTTTGTTGATGTTCTTACTATTGAGTTATAAGCTTGAGTATAGAAATGGTTATTCACATACTGTTCAAAATAAAGCACAAACTTCAAAATCTATTTATCTCATCAAAAACTGTCCAGTTGAATACAGGCGTTTAGGTTCGAGTCTTACCAACTATCTCTCGTACACACACCGTGACTATAGTAAAAAGAAAACGCGGTTGACATTCTCACATAGACGATCATTTCTTGAGTCAAAATTTCTTTCTCAAATACCAGGAAAAAGGAATTCATTTGCATTCGAAAACAACATATTCTGATACTCAAACAAGACTAATGACAAGAAAGGTGTTTTTACATTCTTCAAGAGCGAAGTTTGTATATAACCATCCCCAGTCGCCTTCGGTCCGAATAACAGGTCTATCTACAGTTTGTATAAAAATGAAAATTCACCATGAAATATGAATTATAGTAGATAATTTTAGCTCTATCGTACAAATAAAAAGGAAAATGTTCTATCAAATTATGGTAGAGGAGCAACTTATATTTTGTGTCCAAAACAGCTTAGCTGTATGAATAAATGAAAATTTGACAGATAAGAGAGAAAGGTGTCACTCTCATTGTACTGGACTGGACCAGCTACCTTCTAATTAATGCAACCATTGCCCCCAATTATATATTCCTTTGTCTATTATTTCTTCTTGTTTGTATGTTAATGTTGGTGTGTTTTTAAGTTGTGAAGGACAATTAGTCGAGATGCGCAAAAGATTGTGCAAATACCGTCCGGTATAAACATAAAAAAAAGTGTTGGTACATTTATCTTAAAAAAATTGTTTAAATATGTTAAATGTAATTATGATTTTATCTATATTACTATGAAATTTGCACTTTACGCATTAGTGGTTACATTATTAGAAAAATCAACTATCACTTGACAGTAGATCCATTTTTACTCGTTTTCTTTTATAGATATGTGAAAGTTGGATCGAACTTGTGTGTAGATATTCTTCCAGATCTTCGATATCTGTTTAGTTTTGCATATAATTTAAGTTTTGCCTAATTTGATATTCCAACAATTCCACGCCAAATACTTTGGTAAACTTTAAATGCGGACGGTTTTAATGTCAATCAATTATTTCAAATTTCACATCCTTACATCTGTTTAATAGAACTCAATCATAACTTTCTTGAAATGTCAAAGTTGTTAAATCTCATTTATTTTATTTTCCTATAGAAACCAGTATCCATACCTAACCTACTAATGCAAAAAAAGCAAGAATGAGAAGGATAGCACTCAAAATAACTAGGGTTAAAAGCTTTACTACAGAAACTACTAGTGCATCATTTTCCATGTAAAAGAATTTATCGTGTTAATGTTAACATGTGCTTTAACGAAACATGTTAAAAATCTTGAGTAGAAATAATAAGGTTCCAACAAGTATTAATTTCAGCATTAATATCCTCACGCAAGACCTTTTTGTTTAGAATTTTAAAAGGTGCCATAAGGTATATTTTAACATTTTCCTAAAAGAAATAAGACACCCCGTTTAATAACAATGTGAAAAATGATAAGAAAAACAACCAATTTCGGTAAAAAGATAAAAAGTAAGTTTATGGATGTGGTGAGACGCTTTCCATCTCACGCTCTTTTTTGTGAGCACGTCATCTATCCTCATTTATGCTTTGTGGAAAAAATTTATTCACCACCACCAAAGAAAATATTTACATGGAAGAAGTCAAAAAGTAGAGTTAATTTCACCATATCCTTAACTTTTTCCAATTTCTCATAAAAATACATTAATTTTTTTTACTATTTTATATCTTGTTATCGACCGGAATCTAAGATACAAGTTGTTCCAAAAAAAATCAAAACACATCTATGTAATGAATGGTGGTACAAAGATATTTTCTTTTTGAGTGAGTTTGAATTGCACATGACTTGTGTACTAGCCCCCACTCAAACAAAAACAAAATAGCCCATAAAATCTATGTACTATGGATTCCCAGAGAGGTCAAAATAATACTACATCTTCCCCTTTGTGAAAGATTTCCAATAAACCACTAAAATCTAGGGCTCAAAAAAGGCTACTGCTATGCTAAAGTGCATGTGAGCATTGCTGACTTATACAGATCAGAGACATAATGCATCCAATAAGTGTTTCATATCATTGTAAATATGAACATTTTTTCCGTGAGTAATAATATGTGTACCAAATTAAATCATCAAGCTATTAGAACTAGTGTGTCATAAATCGTATTAGTTAATGCGTAAAGTCTACTTGAAACACTAATCAATGCACTTTCTGACACATTATTTAGTCTAATAACTTAATCGTTTAATTTGGTACGCTTGTCCTATTGTGCAGGGCCGGCCCTGGGACAGGGCAGGCAGAGAGACCACCCAGGGCTCAAAAATAAGAAGGGGTACCAAATTTTTTGTATATGTATATATATATATATAATATAATAAGTATATGTTAAAAAAATATTAAATAAATAAAATATCTTTCCAAAAATCTTTATTTATGACGGTAACTTTCCAATAAAGTGACGCAAATTTTCAAAGTCGGTCTCTTCGTCTTCGCCTATTTTCCATTGACGAAAATTAAGAAAAACAGAGTCATGCATATTCTTTTATTATTCTTCAATCTTCAGCTCTTCCTTTTGCAATTGCCTGTTGCCCCTCTTGGCGTTGTTTTGGAGCATCTAAAAGCTTTTTGAAAGATAAAAATGCACATGAAGGTTGAAGATGTAGCATATAGGTGCTTGAATTGTCGTTGTATTGATTTTGAAGACATATAAACTCGTAGATTTTGAAATGACGTTTGTAAGCACTTTCAATTTTTAATTGTAATGTGTTTTTGGTGAAATATAAAAATTAATTGGTTTTTTTAATATAAAAAATTAATATATTTATTTATAAGAGAGGCATCATTTTAGAATTTCTCTTGGAGTCTGTAGACACCCCGATCCGTGACCCCCGCAAGAACCCTAACGACCTCCGAGAACTACTATTTTGGGTCCGGGACCCACCCGAGGACCCGGTACTACACTAGGAGGGTTTGTCGCCCGACAAACTTGTTTTTTAGAGAGATTGTCGCACGACATATCACATTGTCGCGCGACAATCCCTGATATGTCGCGCGACAATTCCACTATGTCGCACGACATTCCCCCTCTGCACCAGACCAACCACTTTCTGACACATCAATCTGTCAGAACCATCACTTCAGCCGTTTGTCGCGCGACATTCCCGTATGTCGCGCGACATTCTCCTTTTTTAAGGAAATGTCGCGCGACAATCTCTCCCGAGCAGTATAAATAGGCCAACACCCCCAAGGGTTCAAGGGCGGCAATTAGAATCCGAGAATTTGGTGCTTTAGATCTGATTTTTGTCAAGCATTTTTTTTTACTATTATCTTATTTCTGAAGAATTCTCGAATCTATTTCAACACTCGACGTGTTCCGTTTCTGGAATCGATTTCTCGGAAATATCTGAAGAAAGAGAAGATTACTATCGCCAGAGATCCCTCTGCCGTATTATATTTTCTTTCTTATTATTATTCTCGTCGGGAAGGTAAAGAAAGTCCCTTCTAGTATTTAAGATTAGATATCTGTGTACTTGTTTTACTTCTGTTATTCTGTCCACGTTTTATTTGAATAAACTTATTGTCAAGTTACCAATAGTCTACCGTTTTCAAAACAAAAGACCCTGATAAAATTACTTTCAAAACCAGAAGAGTAAGTACATTATCGTCCGGATAAACCCTGTTTTCAAACCCCGGACCGATAAAGACTTATCTAGGAATTAAAATCCACATATCCTGTCTTTTTCATAGACTGCGACGTGTCTGATAAACTCTCCTCAAAGAGTTCAAATTCCATATTGAATTAGTCCCGACATAAAGATCCGAACCTTTTTCAAAATAATCACAACTCGAGAAAACCGTCATTATCTGAGGAAATAATACGGAATACTCTTTCAAAAATAAAAGGTTTTTGTCATTTGTCATTTACATCTTTTAAATATAAAAACATCGGATCTCGGAACACAAAGGTTTTCATCCCTTTCCCCGTTTTCCCAAATTAGGGTTTTTTTTTATTTATTTTAGAAAGTAGTAGACTGTCGGTAAAAGCATCCAAGTTTTTCAACATAGAATAAACTTATAAGACCACTAGAGACCGAAAGGGCGGAATGGGTGCTTAACACCTTCCCAAACCGTAATATAGTTTCCGAACCCTATAAGAATCCCGGTTTCGCAGACAAACGTGTAAAGAAAGGCTTGTCTATAGCCTTTCCTCTTACACGACCTCTTTTGTTCGTTTTCTCGTAAAACGTACTGGCGACTCTGAATGAACCCCCTTGCATCTAGAAATAGAACGTAGGGACACTTGATATGAATCAACGAAAACGCTTCAGCAAATGGAACGACGGAATCAGTTCCGACGTCCCATGACCCCCACCACCAACGGGGACGAGACCCGGGGGGTCGCATTTGCGGATTCTCACAGAGTCTAAAATTGGCCAGGACCGGCTCTGCTATTGTGTGTCATTGTCGTCGTCATCATCATCATCATCTTCTTCTTCTTCTTCATTTATCAACAATGAGACTACCACTCTATCTCCTCTCTCACACCATGTGATTGAAAGAGATATGTCCTAAAAACATTCATAAATTATGATTTGCACTTGGATATCTTATGCTTATTGTCATTAATAAAGTTTATTTCATTTTACTTTATATTCTCTTGTAAATAATATATATTAATACTAGTTCATCAAGTACGTGACTTGATTGTGGGATGCTAATAATGTTATAATAATATTATTTAGATGTTCCTAATCATGTGTCAATAATCTAGGATCACATTGATATAATGATTAGAGTATGGGTCAGCTGATGACTATGTTCCACGAGTCATGTATATGGAGATATCAAGCTGAACACACTGATACTTGTTGGGAAACAAAGTATTGGACCGACCCGCTTTGGGGACACTGCGAGGAGTGTTACATAATGTCATCAGTGATGTTCCCTATTTGTGATATCGTATTATCCTCAGATCTGAGATCGTCATGGTTACCAACATAGGGAATAGCATGTCAGGCATTATCAAACGTTGCTCTTGACCGAGTAATTATAAAGATGATGATCAAGCATACTATGAATTATGTAGAGGTATGTGGTTGATCAAGATGAGATTTGTCACTCTCATATAATGAGAGATATCTTTGAACCCCTTGATAAGTATAATTAATATTTGCATGGCCATGCACAATGAGGTATCATTTGTATTAGATTAATTATACTTAGAGATCAAGAAATAAAGATTGAACTATACAAGAATGACACTTGCCTAGTCTTGTGTTCAATCTAGATATCGATTGACAAAAAGAGTTAATATGTGGAATATCAATTTAAGGTTGTGTCGTTTTGACCTTTATACCCTTTGGGTAGTAGTAATATTTTACTAGAGACCACTTACTATTCGTATAATAAAACGGGCTTTTAATTATACTGCCAAAGAGTATAAACCTAAGAGTATAAACCTACAGGGTCACACACCAAAACGAGTTGGATCAAAAATGAATTAAAACGGACCAAGTTGGACTAGGGCCTAATTCGTTTGTTGCTTAAAGTTCTCACTAGTGTTCCCCTTTAAATAGAAACATTTGTTCTTCTTGGCCGTCTAAGAGAGTTCTAGAGGCAAGAAATACGAAATAGTTTAGAGAACCCTAAACGGCGCTAGTACACCAAGTAAGGATTTGATCTCGTTCGTGTGTGCACACCGTAGAGGCGTCGTAATTTCTACGCTAGGACGACAACAAAGAAGGATATAATCCACCGTATTCGTTGCATTAATTCGAAATCTCATACAAGGTATGTTTTCTGTCGATTTTATTGAACAGTGTAGATCCTGGGGTTTAATGATTAGTGCAGAAATTTTGTGTGTGCGATGTATGTTTGCTGCCCTAATTCCCTACAGTGATGACATGTGAATACTTTGGACAGAAATGGCAACGAATAATTGTCCACTATTTTTTCCATTTAAACCATTGAAGACCAAATGTACTGTAATATCAACGCGAAAAACGTTCAAGTACATCCTCCTGCCGACTTCGGGCATGGCCAGTTTTACAGTGTTGTAAAGGCTTCAAGTCTCACGGACAAAGCGTTCAAGGTATACTAGCTTTATGCGCAATGCATGTTCAATTTGTCTATGTTTGATTTAAATAAAAAGCCTTTAAAAAAGGTCTATTCTTTTACGAAAAAGAAAATCGCATGGGTAAAATATATAATTTAAAAATTTAACGCAGTTTTATGCTGATTGAAATCGACCATGATTTTATATTATAGTATAAATCGAGAAGGATTTAATTGTCATATGCTTATTCAGTGATTTATTGTAGCCTATTAAGCACAAAAGTTGGTGGGGTAGCAACTGCGGCACAGTGTAATGCGGCGATTTTTTTTATTTTCATTTTAAAATATTTTTTTTTGGTCCAAATGCAATAAATTATTATTTACTATTTGATTCCTTAAATAATGTTTAGACAATATATTAGTGTTTATTCCGACAGTATAATGAGAATGATGAATAAAGAATATCCATTAATATTGGAAATTGTTGTACGGTGAAATTAAAATATACTAGTCATAAATATTTGACTTTATTTCAAGAATACCATTGATTCTAGTTAAATTTTTAGGTTCTCTAAAAAGTTATATGAATGTGTAACTAAATTAATTTAAATTTAATGCAAAATGGGAAATGTCCAAATATGTTTTCAAAGCCAAGTTGAACTCTAGAATCAATGAAAGAAAGCTTGACAATATTTTAAGCAACAAGCTTTTCACCTTTATTTTGTAAAAGGTGTCCCCTGCCATGACATTGTTTGTTTCTTCAAAAGTGAAAATAATTTTGATGCTTTTTGAAAAAAAGAAGAAGAAGAAGAATGAATTTGATACAAATAGTCATCTGTGAAAATAATTTTGATGCTTTTTAAAAAAAAAAATAAGAAGAATAATGAATTTGATTCAAAAGTTAATACTTCGTACATAAGTGTATAACTACTCTTTTTACATATGCGTTTACAAGATATGTTGCATTTTTTTTTGTTTGAACATATGATGGAGCATTCAATAATGCAATAAATAAGACTCATACTTTAATCTTCTTTTAAAATTTGTTTCTTCATTAATTTTGAGAAATATTTTTGTTATTTTTAAATGCATTTAGCACTACCCAAAGATTTAGTTGTAAGTCTAACAGGTTAAAAATCTAATTATTCACAAATGACACCCAAATTGAAGCCCCACCTTTTTTTCTTTTTTGAATCAATTAAATTAATAATTTATTCGTTGTTTATATTAAATATTAAAAAAGTATATATTATTGATTAGAAATAAAACATGACAAGTAATTTAAATTGAAAGTCAAAAACTTGGGGCAGGCATGCCAATTTGTTGAGTTGATAATCTCTAACCACATTCACATTAATTTTGCAATTAAAGGGGTCCACATCCTTTTTTTTAACAGTGCCAGAAGGGTTTCATCATGGTTTAGACTTTTAAGGACGACAGCATTTATTTTGCTTACAAAAGAAGGGTACAAACTTAGAGAAAAAATAAATAAATAATTCCCCTTATGTTTACCCATGGTTAAACATAGTAAACTATGATAATTGGCACAGTAATTATCGTTCTGTATTTAGTTTTAGAATTGATTAAGATCTTTCTATCAAATTCTAACGATTGTAAAAATATTTTATAATCAAAAGTAAATGTAGTTTAAGTTGTAAAAGATTATTTGTTGAGATGTTTAAAAATTGACCCAAACATCGCATAGTATAAACTAGAAAAAACAAAATTAGTCTCCTCAGTTATTATTTTTTTATTTTATTTTTTAAAGTGAGTACATGACACAAATAATGTATATAATAATAATTATTTATATTACTAAAATAATATTTAGTAATAATACCACACATAATAACTCATATACAAAATATATTTTATTGATCATGGATTTTGGGCATATCAAAAATTAGTCAAAATAATTTAGTTATCAGTTAACTGAATCATGGATATATTATTTTTTTTGTTTCAACTTTTCATATGCTTTTTGTATACAATGTGATGTAGATCATTTATTTTCTTAACATATGTCTAACTAATGAATAAAAGGGGATTATTGGAATAAAATTTTATTAAAATTTAAATTAAGCATTTATTAATTTTTAATTCAATTTAACATCTAAAAGGTGATAAACAACGTCAAATCTACTTCTTAAAATAACTATACTTTTATATATTATTAAAAAATTTAACAAACTTAGGGAGAATGAATCTACACTATTTATTATTTTAAGTTTAGGTTTTGGTTTTCTCACCTATTTTTTTTTTAAATTCCACGTGCTTTACCCTAAAAAGGGTATATAGTACCAGTTGCACAATTAAATTGAGTTATTGCTGCTTCTACTTTTTAACCAAAAGAGGGTATATATTTCTTTAAAATTGACGCTCCCTCTTTTTTAGGACGTTACTTAATAAATAATTTGTTTTCTTTCTAAAATATAATTGATATATCTATTTTTCATGCTAAATATTATTTTATTTGTATTATTATATTGAAATTAGAAGTTTTAAATTGCTTAAATTCAAATGGGGAGTACGACATTTGTACGGTCACTGGGTATTAAAAAGTCAAATCTCAAACCTTCAACCATTAAAAAGGAATTTACAATTGTATTTTCAATATTTTTCTTTTTTTTAGTATACTTTGCACTATTATATTAATGGGGAACGGGTAATTAAATGATGCACTTGGATTTTATCTCAATTTTGTGACACTTCATTTATCTCAAATTAAAATTTTATTTTAACTTTTATATCTTGTTTAGTTTTGTTTGGACTTCCGCCTTCCTTTAGATCCAAAATAAGAAAAAAAATACAAATTTGTTTGCTTTATCGTAAAATTTGATACAATAATTTTATCATATAAAGGAGACTATACTCTATCTTCTAAGACATTACAAAAGAGAATAATGGGTTCTTTAATTGGGACGAAGAGAGTAATCTAATGTTACATGTTGAAAAAAAAAAGGTATTCTATTGCAATGTATTAGTGTACGTGTCACAACTGTTAATATAAAGATATTAGATCACAACCCGTGCCAAAAACGCCATCGACCATTGAAAAAGTATTTTAAATCCCAAGTCTCAACTACTCGATATTTAATATCTTATACGTTTTTAACCTTTAAAAACCATTACCGAGTATTATATAGATTGACAGAGATGAGTTAATATCTAATAGTTATTTTTATACATTTTCTTTTTTAATTACATTGATAAGAATCAAACTCTTAATTCATCGCTCCAAATTTCTTGTGTCAATTAGCATTTTCACTGTATTCTGAAGTTATTGACTTTTTGGTGTACAATTGGAAAGTTAAATGACCTTAATCAGCTTATTTACCTGAAAAAGTTCTACCATGTTTTTCTTTTTTCTTAATCTTAAAACAAAAATTTGATACAAATTGAGCAAACTTAGCTTGACAATATATGAGCTAAGTATTAGAGTTCGGAGCATCCAACTCAAAACTAATTGGCTATGAGTGGAGTAGCCCCTCCATCTTATATATATTGATTCTTTTTTCCGATGTGGGATTTGAAGTCTCAACACGCCCCCACACGTGTGGCGTAATTTTGAGCCTAACACGTGGACTATTTATGCTGGGTGACGCGGAGTATGTATGGCCGTTGGGCCTTTGATTTGTGTGATTAATTTTCCTCAGATATGATATTAGAGTTCGGAGCATCCAACTCAAAACCAATTGGCTATGAGTGGAGTAGCCCCTCCATCTTATATGTTGATTCTTTTTCCCGATGTGGGATTTGAAATCTCAACACTAAGATATTATCGCACTGGCAAATAAAAGACCAGCTAAAGAGTCTAAATGAAACCAATAAACGCTTAACATCATGACATTTGTTTTTTAAAGATTTGATTTTCTTTCACGGTCATTACACTTGAATTTTCTATTTAGGCCGGGGTTTGTGGTTTACATATATGAAACATTTATAATTCTCATAATTATTTATATTTAGTATTACCTCAAGAAAAAAATAATTTATTTTCAAGATAAAAAATTTCATTCCCTCCACATGGGAATAAGTTTGAAAACATTACAGTTTTTGTTAAAATGGAGGAGGCAAGTGAAGTTGAGCACGAGAAATAGTTAAATATGTTTTCCTTGTTTTAAACTAATAATTTTAGCCTCAAAATATAACTAATAGAATTTCATTATAAAAAATAATAACATCTTTAACTATTTATTAGATTAAAATTAATGTTACTTTTTTTTTTTGAAAGAAAAAAAAATTAGTGTTACTTATAAAATCCAAGTCGAATTAATATATTATATTTTCTCACTCATTATTAGTACACACTCAAATTATTCCGCCAAAAATATTGACTACGTACCATAATTGTTGGCGTAACTTTTGCCTTTTTCATCATGTGAAATCATGTGAATATGGGATGATGAGATTTTAATTATTATTTATCATCTTGTTATATATATAAAAATAAATCCTCAGATTCATTAACTTTTCGGGTTCTTGTACTTCTACAAATGGTGAATGTTAAAAGAAAATAACATAAAAAAATTAGTACTCACTTTGTAACCTAATGTAAATGATTCATAATTTTTTTTTTCAGTGGGATGAGTTATCTAAGTTAACTTAAATTGCACAAAAATTAAAAAATTTACATATTATATTAATAAAAAAGTTGAACTGAGCTACAACTCCAGTCGATTGGAGGCCGGTTATATCCTTATCAAATGTATACTTATTAGAAGTTGTCTTATTTTTATGATATATGTAATTGCTATAGGTATATTATATAAATATTAGACCAAATATTTTATTATAACTTTTTGGGAAAATATTACATTTGCGCCCCTTGTGAATTTAACACTTAATTATAAACTCTTAATATTTTTGTAACATAAAAGACCATAAATATATATTGCTTTTTGATAATCAAAAGAACATGATACTAATTAATTTTTAGACGAATTGGAAAAAAGTTATTGATGGATAGGATGTTAAAGTTTCTTTTTATTGACCGGTACGTGTATGTTGAACATTACACTATATACATTGTGTAGAATAATTTAAACAAAGTCAAAGTGAGAATACTATAATTTATTTCTTATGTCAAACGCTAAAATACAACTGAATATGTATGATAAAAATAATAAAAATAAAATACTACTGAATATATCTAAACTCGGCAAAAAAAAAAATTAGCACGTGGATAAAAATTATGTTTAACTCTGAGAATGTTTCACAAATATTTTTAGCTTTAAACACGTGTGAAGGTCGTAGCATGAGTAAGGGTGTATTCGATTTCGGTTTCGATTTTTATCTTTGAAACTCAAATTTTTTTATTTGGTTTTTACGTTTTTTTTGAAAAAAATAATTTAATATAATAGTGGAACATTAAGGTGGTGTTTGATTCATGTTTTTAATTTTCTACCAAAAAGTCAACTTTCTTTCACACATTTCAAAATTTATTTCACTTTATTTTCTCTCACATCAAATTTTTACAATACCATAACTTTAAATCCAAGAATTGGAATGAGATAAAAAATATATATATTTGAAACCTACTCATCGAGATTTATAAAATAAGATCCATTGTGACTATATTTTGAGTTTTTTCGAATTGGTTGAAAAAAACTCGAACAAAAACCAAATTCACTTTCCAACCTACTTTTATGCTTTTCAAAAACTTAACTCAAAAACTTAACTTAAAACATCAACCAAACACCACCTAAACATTTACAAACATGTTGTGCATCAGTATTAAAACAGTCCGAAAATTAGTTTAAAACAATTCACAAAATTGCCTAAAAACAATACATAAAACTGAGGAAAAAAAAGTCCTAAAAAGTTAGTAATAGTGTTGTATCTGTGTAAAGGCATTGGTGTTAGTGTGACCATGCCGGCAATGGTATATTAGAAGAATGCATATATATTAGAATACCACAATTAAGTGAGAGTATTGTGCATCTAAAATTATGGCATAAAACAACTAAACAATGGGAAGAGTTGCTTGATGAAATTATTATATTTAGTGATAAAACAATAACTCTTCTTGAGCCATTATTGGTTTTTCTTCCGGGCATCTAATAGCATTGCATGCATAAATACAATCATAAATAAACATATACATAAGAACTACAAGTACATACTATGAATACATAAACACAATCATAAATAGATATACAAATCAAACATACAATCGTAATTAAGCAAAGAATATTAATTAACTTTATTATCGGTTCAGATTTGTAGAGTTACAACCCAAACCCAACCCAAATCTATTTGATTTTGATTTGGTTTTGTCGTTTTAGTTTTTATCGATTAAGTCGGTCGGTTTTTGGATTGGCCACAGCACCCATTAGTATGAGCAATGATAGTAGCATGGTCAAATGAGTGTAGCACCTTATCAAGTTAGTCGATTATCATTTTAAAGAACCACCAAAAGTGGCCAAATGGTAACACACTAAATTTAGTTACATATATGACTGAGAGTTTCTTGGGTTGAATTTCATTTGGTGGCCGGTGATTGGCCACTGTTCCACTAATGAAGACTAAGCAAACTACACGAAATGTGGAAAAAATACCTTGTGGCATAGACATTTATTATTATTATTTTATCATCAAACTGAAATGAAAATACTACATGCATTGGTGTGTTTTATTATTATTATTATTATTATTATTACACAGGAATCGTGATAGATTTAATTATTTCAATCAAGGATTTACTGTATTATGATGTTCATTAAACTTAATCGACTTAAATTTACTTACTTGATATATGTATTTGCAGCAGTAAAATAGTTAGCAACTAAAAATATAACTGTCTACTTGATAACGAGATGGAAAAATGATAGAAAAAATAATTAAATTGTATAAGAAGTTGAAATATACGTTGAATGACATAGTTAGATAATTTCCACCGGCCGCCTACAAGTAAAATATCATCCATCCTTGTTTAATTTTTGTGAAAAAAAAAATTCTTCCTCGCGTCTTAAAAAAATTGTTTCAATGGAAAAAAAAAGAAAATATAAAAGAAAACTCTCGCATTGTTGACATTTCAACTTATTTTCTAACCTTATCTATATAAATTAATTATTTTACCTATTATTTTTTAAATTTTATTTTTAAAGGGAAACTAAATATTCATTAATTAGGACTGACAACAATAAAAACTTGATTGCGTCATAAATTATATATCAAACAATATATCAGTCTTTGCAACGGCATGGTGCTTTGTTGCCATCTCTAAACAAGACAAGAAGCATGTGAAAAGTTTCTCTTAGGGATGAGTGCTGAATTCAATAAAAACAAAGAAACCTAACTACTTAAAAACTTTAGTGATGTTATTGACACAAAATAATTTTGTCTTCTGAACATGTTTGCTTTAACTAAAGATGAAGAGTAAATATAATTGTGACTGATTATATATATATATATATATTATTTATTACAAGATATTTTTATAATTGTATTGAGATAAGACTAATTCTCATTCAATAAATTGATTGTTTGATAAAATATAAACTTTAATATATTTCTCTCAAATCATAAAAGTAATATAAAGTCACATCACCTTCATACTATGATAATATAACTTTAATATTTCCATTTTGTTTTATATTTATACTAAGGTGTGTTTGATAATCCCAATTTCGTATTATAGAATCGGAATTGGAGTATAATTTTAGAATACTCTTGTTTAGATGGACCAAAAGGTTATGGGTTTGTAGAATTCTAAAACTATCAATTCTAAATACCTGAATTCTACATGAATAGTAAAGATTTCTAATTCTAATTCCCATTGAATAAAAAAAAATATAGCATCAATCATCATCACACCACACTACCCACACATCCCTTTTCTCGTCTAAGCCCCACCACTTCTTGGACACACAAAACAGTTCAAACCTAACCTACCCATGGCTGGTCTGAGGGTATGGCAAAGAAGGCGTTCACCATGAGCCCCCTAATATTTTTACCTTTTAGGGGTCCCGAAATTTTTGTGTACATATATCTATATTATTTTATGTAGAAGTATAAAAGCACACTATATGTTATAAAGGCTCAATATTTACACATAAGAAATGTTAACTTAAGTAACAAAATTAACCTACATATATTAACCCTTTTAACAGTTGAAATAACAA
Source organism: Lonicera japonica (assembly GCA_021464415.1). Taxonomy (NCBI): domain Eukaryota; kingdom Viridiplantae; phylum Streptophyta; class Magnoliopsida; order Dipsacales; family Caprifoliaceae; genus Lonicera; species Lonicera japonica. The sequence continues at coordinate 38,477,573 of CM038468.1, forward strand.
ATTATTGAAATTTATTTTAAATGCTTAGTTAAGAGAATTTTAATTTTACATTTGTAGTGTTAATGGGGCACATTTTCAAAGTTTATCTTGTGCCCCAGAAACCCTGAAACTTCTAGACCGACCCTGAATATCCCACTCCCACACACACATAGTACAATGCTCCGACGAACACAACTGCTACCCCTCAAATATATATATATGTATTCAGTAGATATGTATAAAGTCCATTTCTAGCACAAATCAAACTTTATAGCGATGATTTTTTGTTGCCAAAATATTGAGAAGATATTCTTAACGACAGACAATTATAACAAAAGGTGCAATCTATACGAATTAGTTTGCACTTAAAATTTTATAGATATGCATATATATTAAAAAAATTCTACTAATTAACCTAATAAATAAATTTAAAATTCTAATAGAATTATAAATAAAAACTACAAAGAATCCAAAACAATAATATTATAATTTGAAAAAAAATTAATTTTAATAAAATTTTAAAATCGTGAAACTAAACACACCCTAATATTGGTTTGTGTTTGTTTAATTTTGTTGGTCGATCAGCGAATTCGGTTGCTCATACGTTAGCTAGAGCTTCGAATTCTTTGCCTGATTCGGTGGAGAGCGTGTTCGCTCCTCCTTCCTTGATTTCTAATGTTCTTTGCTTTGATTTGATTTAATGGAGCTTTTCTTCTTCTTTCAAAAAAAAAAAACACACCCTAATATTGTTAGGAGGATTTTTGGATTAAAATAATGTAAGTTGAAGGACGAGAGAAAGGGTACGAGGGTATTATTGTAAGTTTAGAAACGATTGGAGTAAATCCTTTCTAACTGAATGGATTACAATTTTGATATGATGTACATTTAATGAAATTGAATTAATTAATTAATGTACATTTAATGAAATTGATTTAATGTACCACCCAATTCTAGAGAAAAAAATCTGACATCATTTACATCTGCTGGTAATTAATTTTACATAACAGATTCTGTCAACAACCAGTTTTACTCATTCTTTGACCACTGGTCTTTGTTTTTGAATTAAAAGATAACGTGTGACAAAAAAGTACACGTTAAAATATCTACATTTAAAAAATAAAAAAAATAAAAAATTAACATATATTAAATATTTACAAATTTTCATATAATAATTTATTTTTTTACTTAAAATAATTTTAACGTGTACCTTAATATTTTCTTTAAGTAAAAACAAATGTTCTCTTTTTTCTTCATAAACTAAACCACATGCACATATAATATGTATATTACTTACATAAATATATTTTCAGAAAAAAAGTAAATTGAATTGAAAGATGGCCTTGGGATTACTTATTAATATAGATTACTTTGGGTTTGATTCTTGTTGTGAGCAAAAAAGATTTCTTTTAAAAAGAAAAAAGTCACAAAGATAAAATATGTATTTCAAAAAAATATGACAAATTTAATTAATTTGCTGATGAAATACCTCTTGTTTTTATAATACAGTATATATCAAGGATAATCATATTTTCTTATTTAAGGTGTCATTTAAAATTCTTATCGAACAAATACATTTAGATCTCAGATAATGGCCTCACGGTTAAATAGTGATATTTTCAACCTAGCAATTAAGAGTTTGATCCCCTCGCCGCTTCCCTCCCTTGGATATATCTGTTGCAGAAATACAAAATTATAAAAGTAAAACAAATACACGCACTCTTACCAAAAAGTTCACAACAGGAGCGTCAATTGTTGGTGAATAATGCTAAACAAGAGTAGAATTGATTGACAATGGCCTTGTAGCCTAGTGGCAACCTCTTATGTGGGTGGTTGTTTGTATTGTTCGTGACTTATTCATCTCTTTGGTCAGCGAATTATGTAATTCATAATATAACTAGGTTTACTAGTTCATAGTATAGCTAGGACTCATGACGCGAAGCAAAACTTGTTTATTCATCTCTTTGGGCAGTGAATTATGTAGTTCATAGTATAGTTAGGGCTCATGACACCATCTCTTTGGTCAGCGAATTATGTAGTTCATAGTATAGCTAGGTTTATGTAATTCATAGTATAACTAGGTTTATGTAGTTCATAGTATAGCTAGAGTTCATGACGCGAAGCAAAACTTGCTTATTTATCTCTTTAGTCAGCGAATTATGTAGTTCATAGTATAGTTAGGGCTCATGACACCATCTCTTTGGTCAACGAATTATGTAGTTCATAGTATAGCTAGGTTTATGTAGTTCATAGTATAGCTAGGGCTCATGACGCGAAGCAAAGCTTGCTTATTCATCTCTTTAGTTAGCGAATTATGTAGTTCATAGTATAGCTAGGTTTATATAGTTCATAGTATAGCTAGGGCTCATGACACGAAGCAAATTATGTAGTTCATAGTATAGCTAGGGCAACAAAATTCTATATCTGACTCCATGTAATGATCTTTGAAAATGAATAATTAAATGTATGTCCTTAATTATGATGGTTTAGAATATAAAGTGCACGTGAGTTGTTAATAGTGAAATTTCAAGTTCGAATCTCACCAATTACAACTATAACATTAATCCTTTTATTCTTTCGTGATAATTCATGTTGTTTTAATAAAAAAATTACTTTTAGAATGTTTATTGGTAAATGCTGGGAAAGAGTTTAATTTGTTGAAAAAGTTACAAGACATTGTATTCAGTTTGCGTTTGCAAATGAGAAAACCACAATTTACTTTGCATTATTTTTCACTTTTTTATGAAAAATAATTATACACCATAAAGCAATGCAATTAATTATTTATATATAAAAAAAACAATTACAGAATTGAATTCTTAGTGAACCAAATAAAAACTAAATACAAGAAACACTATATTTGTTTGGTCACTATTAAAAAAAAAAATACATTGAAGTCAAGCAAAACTAACTTCTTAGAACATCTCTAACAATACTCTCTAATTTAAAGAGCTCTTCTTTAAACTAGAGAACATTGATTATAAAGTTACTCTAACAATGCTCTATATTATTTTATTTTATTAATGTTTATTCGACATTATTCAGTTATTTTTTATATTTCTTTTATTTATAATGCCAACTATAAATATAACCAAATTTAATGTAAATATATTATACATTAATTAAAATAAAACAATAAACTAAAATAAATCGAAACTAGTATTATAAAAATTATAGTATTATCCCTTCCATAAAATAAGCAAATTGTTTTATTTTTCTTATTTACTTGTTATTTATTTATTATTAAAGACTCAATAATCAAAACATAGAAGCTAGCATTTTTCCTTCCTACAGGAGGATTTTGTGTATTAGAAAATACTATAAAAAGAAAAAAGAATATGACCATTAAAATATAATTGTGAATATATATATATATATATATAAAGCTATTATTTTAGTAAAATAATAATAAGTAGAGAGCCAAATTTATTCTAAATTTAAAAGGCTTGACAATACTTTCTATTTTATTTTAATATTTTATATAATTTTTTAAAATATAATTTTATTGAATTAATTAATTATTATAGAGAACATACTAGAAATAAAGAGTTAATAAAGCCAAGCCAATACTCAACAAAGTGGTTTATGGGGTTAATTATGAAATTAATTATTAATCACTTAATGTGTTGGGAAAATTCAATAAATAAAGGCCAAAAGCTATTGACTGAAGAAGTAGAGCTCTCTCTCTCTCTCTCTCTCTAACCCTGAAATAGAGGAAGCAGTGACACCAGAGAAGTTTTAATGTCCACCCACCGCTTCTGAACTTTCTCTCTATCATTCTGAACAAATTTGTTTTGCTCTCATTTTCTTGCCCTCTTTGTGTTTGTCAAAAGTCCCAAGAGAACAAAAAAAACAGAGAAGAAACAAACCCTTCAATGAGTTCTATATGCAATTAATCTTTCACCATTTCTATTTCTTTAGCTGCTTGTGTCTCTGAGATCTATCAAAACGAAACCCACTTCTCATTTTCCATTATAGTGCATTCTTCTTGTTATTTTGAGCTGAAGATATGAGTAAAGAAGAGTTCTTGAAGATTCAGGTACATTTTTCTTAATCTATTAATGCTTGCCTACTTCTTTCTTTTAATGGGTTTGCTTGTTTGAAACTCAATATCTTTGAGTGCCATTCTTTTAATTATTTATTTAATTTGTTTTCCCCCAAATTTGAATGATGAGTGATACTGTTTTTCTTGACTTTTTCTCTCTGCCTTTTCTTGTGCATGCAGACTTGTGTACTGAAAGTGAACATACACTGTGATGGCTGTAAGCAAAAAGTGAAGAAAATCCTGCAGAAAATTGAGGGTATTGTTCTATTTCAAGACCCAATTTTTCTTTCCTGTTTTTTGTTTTGTGATTTGTTTATGTATAGTCCTGTATACCCAAATATAGCACAATACTTAAATAAATTTAGTTTCTTGGTTCATTCCTCTCTTTACAAGAAACAAAAAGAAAATTAATTAAGTTTATTTTCTTTGCAATTATTAAAAAAAAACTAATTTTTTTTTGGGGGTTTTGCTAGGGGTTTATAAAATAAGTATAGATTCAGAACAAGGGAAGGTAACAGTATCAGGGAATGTTGATCCAGCCACTCTCATCAAGAAATTTGCAAAGAGTGGGAAACATGCAGAGGTGTGGGGTGCCCCAAAGAATAACCAAAATCAAATGAAAGTTGATAATGGCAAAGGGGGTAATAATAAGGGTCAGGGTCAGGGTCAGAAGGGTGGAGCTAAAGAGGGTGGAGCTAAAGGGGGTGGTCAACAAGGTCAAACCCAACTTCAGCAACTTCAACAGCAATTCAAAGATATGAAATTGCCCCCATTGAAGGACATGAAAATGCCCATTAGCAAGGATCAGAACCAGAAGGGTGTGAAGTTCAATTTGCCTGAGGATGATGATGATTTTACTGATGATGAATATGATGATGATGATGAGTTTGATGATGAATTTGATGATGATGATGAGTTTGATGATGAGTTTGATGCTGCCCCTCTTAAGAAGCCCATGGTGGGTGGTCAGATGCCTAATATGATGATGAAAGGTGGGCAGCTTCCACAAATGAAGGGTGCTCCTGGTGGTGGAATTGGGGGGAATGGTGGTGGTAATGGCAAGAAAGGTGGTGGTGGTGGGAATATCCCCGTTCAGATAGGTGGCGCAGGTGGTGGGAATGAGGGCAAGAATGGCAATGGTGGAAAGAAAGGAGGTGGTGGTGGTGGTGGTGGGAACAATGGAGGCAATCAAAATCCTGGTGGTGGTGGAGCTGGCAAGAATGGAGGCGGCAAGAACGGTGGCGGTGGGCAGCCGTCAGACGGTAAGAATGGTGGTGGTGGTGGTGGGGCTCAGAACAAGAATGGTAACAATGGAAATGGTGGGGGCAAGAAAGGGGGTGGAATGAATGATGGAGTTCCTCTTATGCCTAACATGATGGGCATGCCTAGTGGTGGTGGTGGTGCTAATGTGAGCCAGATGGGAAGTATGCCCATGGGGCCAATGTCCAACTTACCCATGGGGGCCCACATGGGCAATATCCCAGCTGTCCATGGGCTTCCTGCAGGGGCAATGAATCCGGCCGCTGCCGGTGGATATTTCCAAGGGGCGGGGCCGGAGGTGATGGCCGGGAACCCCCTCCACCAGCAACAAATGGCGGCTATGATGATGAACCAGCAACGGGCCAATGGGAATGAAGGCTTACATCCAATGATGTACGCCCGGCCACCACCGGCCATGAATTACATGCCACCCTACAACCCCTACCCCCCGCCGGCTCATTCTGACCCATACTCCTCGTACTTCAGTGATGAAAATACCTCAAGCTGCAATATTATGTGAATTTCTTCGCGATAAAATCTGGTTACTGGCCTAAAAATTTGCTTTAAGTTTGTGCTTATGGGTCCATTTATAGTTCAATGGCTTACTACTAGTCTTGATGCTATATTATACATGGAAATGAGTTTTCACATAATTAGCTCTAGTTTTTTCCCCCCCTTTATTTCACTTGTTATAATCCTAAGTTTAATTTAGGGTTTTCAATTATCATAGGTAGTATTTAGATAATATATTTAAAAGTCTAGTGGAGTATGAGATGTAAGAGAGGGATGGATGGTTGTGGGTTTTCTAAAGAGATGATGTTTATATGTGTTTATATATGCTTGGAAAAAGAAAAATAATATTAAAGAGAATGGGGTTTAAACTTTAAAGAAGTAAAGCCCATCTCTCTGCCCATTTCTCTCCCATTGTTTCTTATCTCTCTCAATTTTATATGCATTTATTTTCTCTAATTTCATATCTTGAAGTACTAAATCATGTGTTAACAGGTTTTTTTTTTGTTTTTTTTTAACAAGCAGCACTATTATCTGCTCCTAGTAAGAGTGGGATTATAGTACAACTCATATCTAACTCCTCGCCAATAATCAGGTTTAAATTTGACTATGGCGAGAATGGAACCCATCACTTCTCTCTAGCTAAGGGGTCATAGTGGTCAATTGTGTTACTCTTTTAAGTGTGTTTGTTATGTGCATTATTAAATTTGTACCTTCCCACCCATTACTAATTGTGATTGAAATAATGGATGCTAGTGTGGTGGGGGTCTAACTGTGATGAATTGGTATGGAAAGAATTGGCCCACAAGGCACCACTGATGAAGTATGGCCCACCATTTTAAGTGCATGAAGAGAGTGGAGTAAGTAAATGTTGTTTGTTACCATGCTAACACACAAGAGAGGGGGGTTGACAATGAGTTGTGGTACTGTTAGGTTAAATTCATTATTTCATATTTATTTCATTTATGGTTAAATGTTTACTTGTTAGAGCATTCACACCATCAAAATGCTAGTTTTATCGGTCTGAGATGTTGCAACGATTTCATTGTTGTATATTTGTTTCATTAACAGTTAAACGCGTACTTGTTAGAGCATTCGCACAATCACACCTGCAAAATGCAAGTTTTATCGGTTGAGATGTTGCAATGGCGATATAATGTTAATGACGGGTTAAATTCATTATTTCATATTTATTTCATTTATGGTTAAATGCGTACTTGTTAGTTCATTCACAACGACAAAATGCTAGTTTTATCAGTTGAGATGTTGCAACGACGATATAATGTTAATGATAGGTTAAATTCATTATTTCATATTTGTTTCATTCATGGTCAAATGTGTACTTGTTAGAGCATTTATACCGGCAAAATACTGGTTTTAACCGTTGAAATGTTACAATGGCGATATAATGTTAATGATAGAGGTCTGTATGAGTTTGAAAATGTTGATCTATGCCTGGATCTCCCCGGCATTCTTTAAACGAAAATTATTGTTTTTACGTAGTTTTTGATTATTGTAAGTTCAAAATCAAGTTCGCCGGTATTAGAAGCTCAATCTCGCTAAACAAATTTATACAATACATATGAATTAAATTTAAATAAATAATTATTTAATTCGACTCAACTCGTTTACATTCGTGCTTATTTTATTGACCAAGCGAGGGAGTGAGAATTTGGAATAGGTATTTGTAATGAGAGAGTGACATAGACAAGCTAACAACTTCATATGAATATGATGATGGGAAAATCCAACGGCGTTGACACTTGACAAGAATTGTCGTGACCGTATATATTTATTTTGTTCATTTTTTTATTATTATTATTTTTTATTTATTATTTAGTCTAAAATTTAGTGGTTCAAAATATTACTCACAAATTCACAATGAATTTGTCGGTGTTTTATATAAATTTCGTACAATAATGTTTAATGTTTTTAAATAGGGTTTAGGTACTTCACTCCAATATTGTAGCATTTTGTAATTTATCACAAATATATGTAGAGAGTCTTAAAATATAAATAAAAAGTATCACTAAAAATGATTTTAAAAGATTAAAATACATATTTTAAATTATTATTATTATCTTTTTGTTTGTTTAGTCTAAAATTTAGTGGTTCAAAATATTACTCACAAATTCACAATGAATTTGTCGGTGTTTTATATAAATTTCGTACAATAATGTTTAGTGTTTTTAAATAGGGTTTAGATACTTCACTCCAATATCGTAGCATGTTGTAATTTATCACAAATATGTGTAGAGTGTCTTAAAATATGAATACAAATAATCATTAAAAATTATTTTAAAAGATTAAAATACATATTTAAAATACTAATAGTTTTACCTTTATATTAAAGGTAATTTTACTACAAAAATAAATATGGTTATTATCATAATATTATATCATAATAAAAATATATAGTACAACTTTTTTTTGTCAAATATATTGTACAACTTTTAATAACAATACATTACTTTAACAAAGTTATATTATATAATTTTAATAATTTTTTTAAAAAAAATTAAAGGAAAAAAAAACTCTTTTTTTTTTCAATTTTTTTTTTGGTTACATTTTTTTTTTTTCATGAATCCAACTTTTGACCCAAAATATGTATGTATTTACGTGGGACATAAAAAGCCTAAACAATACATCTGTCTAATCAGACAGAGACTGTATGGGTCCCCTTAGGACCTTTTTTGGGAAAGTACTTCTCTGTTTGCTCAGCTTACGTTTATCAATGAGTTGTCGGATTATACTTCAAAAAGTTTCTTTTTTTAAGAAATTCTATTTACATTACAAAAATATTTTCAAATAAAAAATATACTGCACATTACATTTTTTTTATAATAAAATTAATAAAAATATGTGTTAGTTTAAGTAAAAAATATAATATTTAATTTTTGATGAAATTTTAAAAATATTTGTAGCGTATGCATATAAAAAAATTAAATATTATATTCACACATTTTTTTTTCGTAAAAGACGCACAGACCTCCTTAGCTTAAAACTTTCTTCGCAAAGAAACAATGAATTCACCATGCAAGTGACTTATGTTTATATTATTGGTTGTTTGTTATCATATATCAATTTATTTGTACTAAAAATATGCTCTACATTGTTCAAAAGGTTTGAGGAAGATGAAGAACTTGAATATTATCTAAGGTATTCAAATATCTACATTAATAATGAAGTGTTGTGTAATGGGGTATGTAGATATATGGATCATTTACACGCATTCCTTTAAAACTTGTAATAATAAGCTTGATTTCAAAAGGCAAAATATTTTTATCAGTCCACAAAGCCTAGAAAATAAGATATATTCAACAACCCATTTTCGAAAACGAGAAAATATTTTGATTACACCTCATTGAATAAAATACGATAAACTCGATGAGATATTGCCGAAACTTAACATTCGACCGTGACAAAATTACTAAATAGAAAGTTTATACTAATATCAAGGTCAGACAAACATTGTTGAAATAAAAGAGTTGCTAGCTTATTTCCAAATATTGGATTAGAAACTTGGATATCTTATGCCGAGATAGGATATCGAATTTGGCATTACGTAATCTGCTGAATAGGAAATTTATATCCAAAATAAAGTCAGAGCGACATTGGTGAAACCTAACATTCAACAGTGAGATGCCAAGATTTGTCTCTTTTTTTTCAGTAATATTGTGCCGAGGTTAATGGATAAATTCAACAAGATTTTACTACATTTTCATAATTTTCAAATGCTTGTCATAAATTTACAAAACAAATGGTGATGGACGAAAGAGGAGAGATGGTGTCAATAGAGTTTACATGCGAGCACGATGGTGTTGTAGATAGAGAGATGGTTCAAGTGATTAGGCTTTTGGGAGTCAAAGAGTTTTTGTGTACTTTAAGATATATATATATAGAGATAGAGATAGAGAGAACTTGAGTTGGAGGGAGAAAAAATTTAATTTAATTCAATTGTCTCTGGTGGTGTATTAAGAGGCTCTTTTTTTTTTTTCTTTTTTTTGGTGTGTGTAATTTTGTGGTATTTTCAATATGTAGTACTTTAAATTAATTAATTATCTCGTGGAGTTTTAAGATATTTTTTTGTAGTTTTATAATAATTTTTAGTACTTTGTAGTTTTTAAGATATTTTTGTGTTGTAAATAGAATATCGCCTTTAAAATAGTTTAGTATATTTACCATTTTGATACTAACATTCTTTCAAATTCATTCCGAAAAATGTATTTTTGAAAAACGCATAAAAATGTAATTATAATATTGCCTTGTCAATAATACAATACCACCTTAATAAATATTGTGTTACATTTATCTGGAGGATTTTATGGCATCCCTACAACAAAATAAATAAATATGGTTAAATGCAACTAATTTTATCCCATCAGATATAAAAAATATGAATTTTAAGGCCACATGTTCAAGATACCGTAAATAAAACATGAGTTTTTATTTGAGGAATTGTACCAACTTTTAATTGATATGCTTTTAAAAAAGAAAAGAAGCAGACATATATAGTTCATGCAGGAGGGCAAAATGTGGTATTCAAATACCTTAAAATTGAGCAATCGACAAATTTGACCCTAAAGTTAGGGGTAGTTGCAACTTAAAACTTGATGTTTCAATTTTGGCAATGTAAACCTAGCTTAATGTATATTAAGTGTTGCAATCCCCACCTTTAATCCACATCCGTTTGAAATGAGTTAAAGGTGTCCTACGTGGCATGCTTGCGTGGCACTTACATGGACTTTGAGTCTAATTGGCGGGATTTTTCCATCCTTTTGCACATTAACCTGAAGTTGTTTACATGTAGACATATCCCAATTACCACCAGTAATTCTTTCAAAATCCCCAGCTTTCCAAACTTGCTTACACCCTTCACCACCTCCCCCAATACCAATTCCATTCACATTGGCCGTTAGTTAAGTCTCTAGAGTTGCCGGTAAAACCTTAACGACAGAGGATCGAAAAACCCAACCGGCAAAACCATGCTCAAGTCAAGAACACCGCCATTCAAAACTCTAGACCTTTCACCGTTAACTCGGACAACATCATTATCCTCGTCGAATGAGGAAGAAGAAGAGGAGTATGAATCGAAGTTGCTGCTACTAAGATTGATTAATGGAATAGGATGCGAAGACTTTGTTTTAGGGTTTGGTTTTGAAGATTGTGAGTGTTTGATTGTCTCTTGCTTAACGCGAAGTTCGTCCATGGCGGATAAGAAAATGGGAAGGGGATTATTGGCATTCAAGGGTACCGATGATTTTGCATGAGAGAGAGAATATAGATTGAGATAGAGAGAAGGAATTATATAAAAAAAGGGTGTGCTTGTGGGATTCAGGGAGAGATATAAAAAGATTATAATATTTTCATTTAAACCAAGTGCATTGTAGGATTAACTTACTATAATTTGGAGGATTTGTCTTAGTTGGAAGTCGGAGATAGCGAGGATCTAAACACATTGGAGTAGCCCTAAATTAACAAGTAATGAAGAATGGTTTGAATCTTTGGAATGAAATCCCTAGTTACCAATTTAAAATATGAAGTGTTTAATTCATATTTAAAGCCAATTAGAATCACAATCTACTTAGGCGCCACGCAAGCATGCCACGTAGAACGCCGTTATCTCATTTCAAATGATTGTAGATGGAAGGTAGGGATTGCAACACTTAATCTACATTAAGGTTTACATTGCCAAAGTTGAAATATTAAGGTTTAAGTTGCAACTACCCACAAACTTTAAAGTTAAAATTCTTATATTATAAATTTGAAGCTATAAATTGAAACAATCTAATAATTTAGGGGAATTAGTGTAATTTACTCTAAAATGCTCGGGGCGATATAATGTGTCATTTTGTGGCGATACTTCTTAGACAACAAATATTATATCTTTTAATGTCAATTTTATTTTTAATAGCTATAAATTTTATTAAATTAAATATTTACTTTTATATTCCATTTTTAAACTCATTTCTAAAAGAGTGGGGCTATTGCCAGCCACTAAACTTTATATAATACTCTTACATTGATTCAGTACAATATAATTAAGTATGGATATATTAACTCGATGCAACAAAGTCGGATATATTCACATTATTCGGTGTAATATAGTCAAATCAATGTATTTTTTTTTAATATTAATTCAATCTTATTATATTAAATAAATAATTATATACTCAATTTTATTATACTAAATCAATACAAAAATTATTAAAGTGAAGTTTGGGGGTGTGGCAATAAACGACTCTTCTGAAAATCGCTTTAGCCGTGTGATGTGTTAACTCAAGGCAAACTCTGCCGTTCAGATCTACGACGGATCAACGGTTGTGATGAAAGCTCTCATTAAATGAGCCTGGCTAACCCGGAGATCCGAGAATCTCTGGGGCTGTTTGGTTCGAAGTTAACTCTGTCCTGTGCAGTCTTATCTCTTGTCTGGATTAGACACGACCCTACTCTGAGTTAAGATAAAAAAGAGCCCGATTTTATTGTCGATCTACTGCATCATTATTGGACGCGTGTTAATGTGAGGAGACGACACGTGTAAGGGGGCATGGAGGTTGCTGTGAACAGGCAGGTTGATGTATCATATCATCTAACTTCACATGGGATACGCTGGGTGTGGGTTATGAGTGTTTTGTTTGGATGTGAAATCATGATATGTGTGATTTTGTGCAAGTGTTTTTGTTTTGTTCTAATTTTTTTTTTTTTAAAAAATAAATAAATAAAAAAATACAATTATTTCAAATTAATAGTTTTATTTTTATTTTAAAACGGAATATGTTATTAAAATACTAAAACTGTGAAAAAGGGAGAGTGAAAAAAAAATACTCCCTTAAAAAAATGAACTGGTTTCGATAAGCGTATGTGAATTTTCAAAGCATTGTAGAATATTAGATCACATGCACACGCGATGTTGTAATACTCGTATGTATATGATTTAAAGATAAAAATATAATAACATTCGAATAAGGTCCAGTGGTTAATTATTAGTGTTGGTTGTTTAATATTAAAGGTTCAATTTCTGTTGCTAGTAATTTTTTTTTAAGAAAAAAATATTAAAAATAAAATAGATATTTCAAAAGTACAGAACTTAGTTACAATTGTTTTAAATTAAGAGTTTTTAAAAATCTATTGTAATCAAGAGCATTAACCAACTTTCATATTTATTGAGAATTATTAATTTCAGCTTGAGTAATAATAATAAGCAAAGGAATTGAGTAATGATAAATGAGCAAATTTATATAACCAAATTTATATTCTTTCCCTCTCAAATTAACTATCGCATTTTATTTCTATACTTTGCAAAGAAGAATCATAAAATAGAGTTAGGTCTTGAGTTCAGAATCGAATAACGAATCATCTTTTTTAAAAAACTTTAATTAGTTGTCGTCTTTGCACATATATCGACATTATAACTTTGTATACTTTTATAGTAATTAACAAATAGCGATAGCGTAATCCACATCTATTCATATATTGTTAGTCACATATATCATTAGTATAATCCACATATTCTATTGTTATTGATAGTTGGCATTAGTATTAATCCACCGTATGTATATTCTTTGGTATTTTACCTTATTTCTTTCTAAAAATTTTACCTTGTGAAACTACGTGCGTTTCTTTTTGTAGTAAAGAAACTTGGACAAGTAGCCTCTTTTGAACATAAAATAATTTTAAAAAATAATTAAATATGAGATATAATATATTTTCAAAAAGATTACAACTAGTTATTTGAAATTTTAAAATAAATTACTAGTAAAAGTAAAGTAGTGTCTGTCAGTGATATTAATGGTTAAAAGTGATGGGAGGGGATGTTGCTCAAATAATGACGAAAAATGACAGATGCTAAATATGTTCATCTCTCTTTTATTTTCTTTTTTAACTTTTCAAGAAATCCTTTTTTGAATTTTGACTTTGGGGTTGGAATTGCTGAAAGTCACGTGCTGCCCTCTGCTAAAATTCTTGTCGGTTTTTTTTTCTTCCTTTTTTTTTTTTTTTTTCTGAACAAATATTCTTGTCGGATTGGACCCTCTACTTGTAATTTATATAGACAGTAGAATCTTCTTATATAATTTATTAATCAATTCCACTGCCATAAATAACAGTAGTATAAAAAAAAGGAAGTAATAACTCTTGTCCAAACATTAAAATACCAATTAAACTTGATTGATTTATGGTATTTGTCAAAAGGTCTCCTGTTTGTTATTTCAAATGATTAATGCTTTTATTTTGTTCTTTTAAGCAAAGTATATTCAACTAACCTTTTTGTTTTGAATAAAAGTAAATCATTCACGTTGAAATTAAGAGTTTCGTAAGATATTTTTTTATGTGATCATACTTGACACTAAAAAATTTTATGTTGTAGAGTTTGAACTAATGATTTATGCTTCATAAGTCCATTATGATGATTGAAGCTGGCGAAATGATTAACGCTAAACATATGGAGGATAATGCACAAAATATTGAAAGTAGTTCAAAATATTTAATTATTTTGATTAATTTAGTAATTGATACTTTATTTTATGTATTGACTTTTAGTATACTTTATATTATTAATTAAACAATACTTGGTCTTTGAAACCTCAATTACTTTGAACTTTATGGCTTCTTTTTAAGTTTTTGTTTTTCAAAATACCATATATAGTTTGAAACTTATCCACTCATCAAGCTGCTCTCGATTACCCTATTTCTTGAATTCTCCAAAATGGATATGCATTTAGCGTCAACATGTCTTTAGATTGAGTCGTAGCTTAGAGGAGGCGAGGCCAGGCTAAAGCCGGGATCTTTCTTTAAAAAAAAAGTAGTAGTAGTCATTATTGTTAAAACTTAATTATTTGAGCCACCGGTATTTATAATAAAGTATAGCATAACCTTTAAAATTAGTACTTTTGGTAATTAAAACTTGTTTGTGTAGTAATTTAAAAGAGTTTGTTAGATACTAACAAGTTAAAAGCCATATTTCGAATCCTATCCCTTCCCTTCTTTTTTCCTCTTAGTTCGGATCACGAATTTTATCTAAAATTGTAAACACTTGAATACAAATGGATACTATTATATCATAAATACATGTTCAATAATTTCATAAACTATGACAAGTGCCACCAGCTGCCTATACAGTCATAGATGTTCAATCATTTATATGTAATAATTTTCAACTTTAGAGAAAGTTGATATGGCCTCTATAATTAACTTATCATATTGATTATTGACTGCATAGCGTAACAAATAATGCAAATTTTTTTCTACTCATGAATAAATAACGTGGTGAGCAAATGTTACATTTTGCCAAATTAAGAACTTGTTGGTAGTGCTGTCAAATCAATCTACTTATATAATTGCATCACAATTGCTAGACATATATATATAAGGTGAAATAGCGAACATTTGTGCATCCATATCAAGAATGGATTTGTAATTATGTCAAAATTTTGTTGTACTAATTTCCTTCTTTTTTCTATGATTTTTTTTTGAGAAAATAGAAGATTAATTTATTCAACAAAAAAAGCAAAGATACAGCAAAATAAAGATCAAGCCTCTTCGATTTATAAAGGAGACATTTCTCACAAAACTGCATATACTTTAAAGAGATGCATTAAATTTTGCAAACGATTAAGTCACGAAGTTATACGGCCTCGCATTTTACCAAACATACATTAAAAAACATATACTCTTGCGCAACTTGAGCGATATCTTCCACAATGACACTTCCTAAACATAATTATCTCCCAATGCATTTCTAGCAATATTATCAACTTCCAAAATAACATCTCGTATCTCCTGAGTCAAGAGCAAACATAGTTGCCTCCAAATTGGCCTTCGGCGAATTTGACACCAGGAGAGCCATAGTAGAACAGCAGAGAAGTCCGCGACCTCATTTCCAATCAAGCACCATGCATGTAAGGGGGTACGTGCATTAATTGGTTGATGGAAAAAATACATCGTCTTACTGCACTAGATATTTGAAACAAATCAACTGATGGCATATAAGCTTGGCGATTGTTCGTGGTTAAAATAATTTTGAGATGGATGATTTTAATATATACACAATTATCTAACCAATACGCGTTAGCCTGCTAGAATGAGATATATCACATTAAAAAAAAGTCACTTTAAATTTTAGGTTTGTTAATATATCTGACAAGAAGATGGGTCCCAATGATTTTTATAATACGCGTGGACTTTGGAAAAAAGATAAAATCACTTTATTTCATTAATAGATGTTATGGTATGTCGTATAAACTTCAAATTAGTCCAGATAATTGACTTAAGTGAGGAACTTTTTCAAACTAGACTTTGACATGCATGTAGTGCAAGTCGTCTTCATTCCCCTTGTGAATATCCAAGAGACCGAGAGAGAGAGAGAGAGAGAGAGAGAGAGAGAGAGAGAGAGAGAGAGAGAGAGAGGGATTAGGTAACTACTGTGCATATTTGTAAAGATAAGGCAATATTGGATAATGCACAAACCATACACGTACGTACATAGAATAACATGTCAAATACATTCAATCCATCGGTAAGTGTCGTGGCCTAGCAGTAAGGACTGTCATTCTTCTCATCCAATACTTGAATTCGAGCTCTTTTGAAGAGATTTTGTGGTACTAGACCGCTTGCTAGTTATAAGATACGTTATCTCCTATTGAGCCCATTGATCATTTTCTCTTTCATTGAATTCATCAAGAACTAACTTACTGAGTCTGATAAGGGTCCAATGCTCGTTGGCGAATCTGTAGCATGCCACTCATATATATATATATATCCATTTTTCATTTCTCAACTAAAAGAAATTGTATTCAACACACAACTTTTTCGATATATTTTTAAAATGAATAGCATTTATATTTTTATAATTCATACCAATACTACATCATTCACGATAATTTTAAAACTACAATTAAAAGTAAGTTTAGTTAAATACATCTC
The DNA here is from genome assembly GCA_021464415.1 of Lonicera japonica. NCBI lineage: Eukaryota > Viridiplantae > Streptophyta > Magnoliopsida > Dipsacales > Caprifoliaceae > Lonicera > Lonicera japonica. Next base: position 38,494,284 of record CM038468.1, read on the forward strand.
GTTTAGTTATTATTATTTTTTCTTATATTCCAGTGCAGATATTCAAAATATAAAAATGTGTATATATCGAAAGAGAAAATGAGGTCAGCCCAACGCAAAAATAATATCACTTAAAAACAGTGTTTACTATTACAAAATGCGTGATGATATGATATGATTATTACTTTGAGAGTTGGCTTAAAGTAATTTGATTCCCATTCAATAATAATTTCGAAGGAGGAACTAAAGATCGCAAAAGTTGGTCTTTTAACTGTTGTCTTTATGACTTTTTCTTTGCAAGTTTTAATTATGTTTAGATTGTTCATTCACGTGACCCTCTTGGTTCTTAGAAAAAGTGGCCCAAATCATGACTTTTTCACAATGATTAACTTTGATTTGAAGAAAGCATGCTTAAAGAGACTAAAGAACAATATTACGTAGTAATAAAGAAATCATAGGTATATAAAATTAATTAATCAAGTTATCGGACTAAGTGAAGTGTTAGAAATTGTCTTGATCGCGGAAAAATAATGCAAATTGATGTCGTGCAATGATTAATTAATGCACTTTCTGACATTTCATTTAATTTAATATTGTGATCATCATTTAATTTAGCACACCTATCTATTTTATCTATAATAAAATGCTCTACAAGTCTTCCCTAATTGACACGTGGCATGTAATAATTAAATTTTAATATTTCTCTCAATATATATATACTATATTAATCTTCTCCAAATCCTATAATTATAACAACTGTACTAATTAAATTTTAATATTCATTAATTGTATTGTATGACGTCAATTCTATATATATATATATATAATATTAATCTTCTCTAAATATGTGTATTAATTATAGAATATATAATATATTAATTTTCTCCAAATCCTATAATTATGACAACCGTGCTAATTAAATTTTAATATTCATTAATTGTATTGTATAACGTCAATTCTATATATATATAATATTAATCTTCTCTGAATATGTGTGTCAATTCTAAAATCTATCTATTTCTATTTTATATATAATAAAATGTTCTACAAGTCTTCACTGATTGACGCGTGGCATGTATTAATTAAATTTTAATATTTCTCTCAATATATATATCTAATTATTATTGTAATTAGTATGGCTCCTTATTAATTAATATTAATAATAATTGCTCCGTTATATAAATATTTAATAATATCATTTAATGTATTCATTGTGCCATTTCCCAATGAATTGTACATTATTTCACTATCTTTTATTAATTATTATGTCACTATCTTATTTTTTTTTTTTTTAATAATACAAACTGTTTCCTTTCCATATCTTTCCTCTATGAGTTACACAATTTCAAAATCTAAACTTAATTCTAATTATTAAAATGTAATTGCCATCTAATTATATATATATTTTATCTCATTTCCGTATCTTTTCCCTACGAGTTACATAATTTCAAAATCTAAATATTATATACACCATATAATATATTAAGGCTAAATATTATATCATTGAAAATATATAAATCATTGATTTATATATTACTAAAGTAAGTTAATATAGAATTAATATAGCTGAATCAATCTTAAAGTAAGGTAATATATTTATCAATTGAAATAATATGATATATTTCAAAAAATTATATTTTTAAAAATTCATTGATTTGGTTTTAATTGGTTTTGATTTTAACAATTTCTAAAATAAATTTATATGATTAATATAGCGGTTGGTCTCCTATACTAAAATTTGGAGCTGAATCAATGATTTATTAGATAAATATTTAATAATAATAATTAGTTGATTACTTTTTAATTATTTAATATATAATTCTCTCCTTTCACTAGAGACTGACACGTGTCAGTAATAATTATTTCATCTAATTTTTTATTTTTTTTAAAAAAATGATTTTAAATTAATTTTCTCCTTAATTCCTACTCATTATTGCAATCCGTTAGCAATATTATAAATAGTTATAAATACACCACTTTCAAGCAAATTAATACCATCACTTCCCTCTTTATTCCTCTTCCAATTTCATTTGTAACTCTCATATTTAATTATTTTAATATCTCATTTGTAACTCTCATATTTAATATTAATTATTTCATTTTTTTAAAAAAATTAATGTTAAATTAATTTTCTCCTTAATTCCTACTCATTATTGCAATCCGTTAGCAATATTATAAATGTTATAAATACACCACTTCCAAGCAAATTAATACCATCACTACTCTCTTTAATCCTCTACCAATTTCATTTGTAACTCTCATATTTAATTATTTTAATATCTCATTTGTAACTCTCATATTTAATTCTTTAAATATCTAATTATTGATTTATACTTAATGCTATTATGATTATTCTTAAGATATATATATATATATATATTATAGATATGTGTTTTTCCCCACATCTATCTTCTATACATAATACATGCACTAATAATATCTCCTTATTTTTTATATATATTTTTCCCTCTCTCTCTCTATATGTATATTTTCTTTTAGATTATACTTCGTCCATCTCAATTGAAGAACATGGTATAATTTGAGGATTTTACATCCGAAATAATACAAGAGGTTTTGTTCCGTATATATAATTTGTGTTGGTTAATTCACTATTGAAGAGTTTGATTATTATTGTAAAATTTTATTTATTTATTTGTTACTTGAATTAAATTTTTTTTCTTTGCTATATATTTTAATCAATAGAAGAAACTAAAAAGCAGTTTTTTGCAGTGTTAAAAATCATTCGCGTGTTTGAATTTCTATCCGATACTTTTTTCCCTCAAATTGAAGTGTTTATATAATAATGTAAGATTATTTTTCTTTCCTCCCATAAATTTTATATACTATTGCTCAACTTTTTTAGTCATCGAGTCTCAAAATATACAACGTTAAAATAATATACAAACGTGAAATATGGTACATATTTAATTGTAAGAATTTTTTTTCACCTTTTCAATTTAATTATTAATATTTTTTTTGTTAAATAACCACGCATCGCGTGGTTTGTACACTAGTTATTACCTAAATTACTATCATTCATTAATTTCTCACACTATTTTACCTTCATTTACTTTTTTTTTCTTCTCCTCATTTTTTTTTTCTAATTACTCCTCTATCTTAAATTAAGAGTTCATTATTTTTTTGCATGTCTAAAATCAAGAATCTAAGTTTTTTTATAGGACTATTGGGATGTCTCAAATTAAAAGTTTGATCAATTTCTATATTAGACATAATTAATGTGTTGAATCTCACAAGATAAATAAGATTTGTTCTCGACCATTTGTTTTTAAAGCCAAAACAACATACTCAATTATCTAAATAACAAATTTAATTAGCAAATAAACCTTTTTATTTTTGCAAAATGCAAGCTTGTATGAGCAAAATTGAAATTTCTAAAAATTTCACATGACTTCAAATACCTTCTAAATATAACAGTGTGTATATATATGTGCACGCGCGCAATTAAGTATCTATATATATTGGATTCTTTAATTTTCACATCTTTGAGTCGTTTCTTTTATATATAAATTTTTGCAGTGAAAAACGTTAGACAACTTCTTATTGATCGGTGGTCATTAATAAAACTTCTTTGCTATTATGTGAAATTCATTACTTGATTATATAGCCTCAAAAGAAAATTAGTCTCCGATTTTGAGACATTAAAAAAAACAGTTGAAACCTGATTTGACACATAAGTAATTTTTTGTGTATATCTTATATAAAGTTGAAAAGAAACTGGACAAAAGAAAATCTCTTATTTATATAATAGAAAAATAAAAGTAACAAAGATATATGTTTAAACGTTCAGAGCCATAGAATATATATATTATCCAAGGCTTTTTCCTAATGTGTTTTTGTTTTATATATATATATATATTTATTTAAAACTCTAGTCAAGCAATAAAGCGATTTTTTTAAAGAAATTGTAATGGATTAAACAAACATGGTAACCCTTCCCAATTGCATGATCTCTTAAAGAAATTTTTTGAAACTGTTCTTAACGGAATTTGAGCTATCTATCTTACTTCACGGCCACCTTTGAGCTTTCTTCAAAGATACATAACTTACTTTCGCTTTTATTCCGCCATAATTAATCTATCAACATCTTGTTGTCCTCAAGTTCTTTTTCAAAGACTTCAAAGCTTTCATTCTAGATTCTAATCTTATACATGCATTACCATCCCTTAAAAAAATAATCAATTGTTCCGTCAAATTTATACTTAATTTTACACATAAGAATTTTTTTTTGAAATTAACATCTTCTTTAAAGGAAAACTAATTAAAGCCAAGGTGATACTATTGAGATGGAGACAACCAATTTGAATTTTGAATTGAACTGTTTAATTATCCTTCAAATTTTGAATTGAACAGTTTACAATCACTCAATTCATGATTTTAAAATTATTTTTTTTAGTTGTGAAAATTGAGCAATCATAAATATAATAATTCAAGTTAATTCATGAAAATACAAATTAAGTCATTTGATGTAAAAATTGGAATTGTTTAATTTTCACTTGATATATTTCAAGTTGTTCTAATGTTACTTGATGTTGACATCTCTACGCACCAAATTTCAAATAACTTCATTTAAATCTTTCAAACACTTTATAAATAGAATTAAATTATTTATAAATACACAAATTTCTGGTTCATTAATTAATTTTAAATTAGATAATTTATGCGACCAAATAGCGCCAACAAATTAAATTTTAAACCTAATCCAACCAAGAGGGAGAGAGAGAGAGAGGAGTTGGGTAGGTAGGAGGCAGAGGAGATAAAACCATGCATGTGAGTGGAGTGGAGAGTGGAGCATATGCAGTGGGGAGAGTTGAGGAGGAGGAATGGCTGAAATTGACACACTTAAAACCAAATCCAACATAAAACAAAGTGCGTTTGGTGGTATTACACTCACTGGTTTTGTATATATATATATCTTAATATATTTTTGTTCTAGATGTCTTTTTTTAATATTTCAAAGGGATAACACCTATCACATTTGGTTTTTTATTTTCTTTTGTTCTCTTTTGTGAGGATTATTGTTGAAAAAGAGTTCTAGATTATAACATGCGGAAGATTACAAGATTATTTTGACTTTTCTCATACTAAATAAATAATTGATGAATGTGACACTTCATTTATTTTAAATGCATTATTGCATTAAAATTATTATAATCAGGATGTGGCACTTTATTTATTTTAAATGTATTATTGCATTAAAATTAAGGAAAAAAACAAAGAAAACTCTAAAGTTTGGGAGTATTTGTAATCTCGACCTCAAAATTTGAAACTTTGCAATCGTGCCTCCAAAGTAATTTTTCATTGCAAATTGGACCCCTCGTCTAACTCTCCTGTTAAAGCTAACGGAAAGCTGACGTGGCAACCAAACTTCAGGTTTTTTTTTTGTTTTTTTTTTAAAAAAACTTTTCATTTTCTATTAAAATGAGAAAATATGTAGGCAATGAAAACACATCAAAAAGCCAAAAAGAAAAAAGTACCTAAAATTTCTCTTGCTTCGCAAAAATGACGTAAAATAAAACTACTACTAATTTTCTAACTAAAAGGCAAAATAAGAGTAATATAGATATTTTATGCAATTTGAATTTCAAAACCTAATAAAACAATTCTCAAATAACACAATAAATACATACATGCAAGGAAGCCACGAATTTGAACCTTCTTTAAATAATACTTATTTTTTTTTAAGTGATTGTGTTAGTTAGAAGCATGTAGATTTAGTAAAAAAAAAATTATTTTGCCTTTTTAGTTAGAAAATTAGTAGTATTTTTTTACGTCATTTTTACGAAGCAATAGAAATTTTAGGTATTTTTTTTTGGCTTTTTGATGTGTTTTCATTGTCTACATATTTTCTCATTTTAATAGAACATTTTAATAGAAAATGAGAAGTTAAAAAAATAAAATAAAATAAAAAAAATTGAAGTTTGGTTGCCACGTCAGCTTTTCGTTAGCTTTAACGGGAGAGTTAGACGGAGGGTCCAATTTGTAATGAAAAATTACATTGGAGGCATGATTGCAAAGTTTCAAATTTCGGGGTCGAGATTGCAAATACCCCCAAACTTCAGGGTTTTCTTGGTTTTTTTTTCCCTTAAAATTATTATAATCAAGATTGGTCCTACGATTTAAAGAACTTTGTGCAAAAATTTAAAACAAATAAGAAGATAAAGAAAGAATAATTATTATTTTTTTCTAAAAATAGAAAAGAATTATTGGGTATTTAACAACAGCTGAGGAGAGAGAAAAAAAGGAGAGGCGTAAGGGAGTTAATTAGTAGAGAACTATATATAACTTGGAAAGACTAAAAAAAGTAGACATATACATAAAAGTTTGACCAATGTAGAACCTCACACTTTATATTAGTTGGGTCTTAATAATTTAAGCTTTAAATTTGGATTTTTTCATCGTCTACAAATACAAATAAATGCCACAATTTAAGCTCCTAATTTTATAATAAATAAATGTTAGTCACTATTTAAACCTTGAGTCTTGTATGTATGATTGTCCACCCCGCAAAGTCTTAGAGCCGGCCCTGGTTATAATAAGTCCGGATTGAACGAAAAGTAAATTCACCACACAACATGTCTTTCTTTAATCACTCAAAGCCTCAATTATTTGAGGAAGGTATTTGAGTAATACTTGCAACAAAAAGTTGATTGATAAACATGGATCTCCACCATAAAGTCATAAATTACTTTTACCTCTTACGCTTAATTATCTTTGATTTCTGCATGATTAGTAGGTGGTTGATTAGGTATATAGCTTTATCATCTTTTTACTATCAGGGTCCATCTCACATAATTAATTAATTAATTAGTGGATAAAAATGGAAATTGTTTAACATATTTTTGATTTGTTAAACTTACTTTTAATTTTTGTTTTCTCTTAAAAATGTGATTTGATGGATTCGGTGGGCTCAATGTGGTAGAGTGAGTGGGGGAGGGGAACTCAAACCCTAAGACAATCTATGAATATACTACCGTTCAACTATTTAAACTAAAATCCGAATTTTGTTTTTGTTTTTTTGCTTTTTACTTGTTTTGGTTTTTTTGGTTTTCTGTCCTCTTTCGGAGATGTAAGAGGAAAGGAAAAAAAAAAATAAAATTGCAAAAATATAAAACGAAATTATGTAATAATGTCGTACGTCTTGAAACTCAATTTATATATACATCAATGTACTTGGGAGTTGGGACGCAATCCCATTCTTAATTTGGTACATATATCATGCATTAAGGTTGATTAAATCTACTAATCAAAAAAAAAAAAATTTAAGTATAAAATATGTGATTCACTAGTTCTTGTTTTCTACTAGCCATCTCACTTAAGAGAACAAAAGGTGAAATGTTTAGAGATTTGAGTGTGTGTTTGATTATTTAATTTTTTTTTTGGGAAAGGGTTTTCATCTTTAGTGGTATTTAATTTCATTTTTTTTAACAAAATCACTCTTAATTTCTAAGTATAAATTGATTTAACCTATTATTCTCAATTTCATTTACATGTGTTTCAAAAATCACCCGCCACTTATAATTTGAATATAACTTTTATTTTTCATATAATTTTTACTGAGAGTCCCACTCCATTTCTCTTCTCCTTTCGCTCAAAGTAAACATAAATATGTGTCTCTGCTTACAAAAAAGAAGAAAATTATATAAATCGTAATACAATATTGACTGAATTGTAGTTGAACTGGTGAAAAATTGAATGTTCAAGTTTTGTGTTTAAAAACTGATCGATTTTGAGCCGCATTCCCCTTTTACTTTTTTTCTAACGTTTTAAACTCTGAATTTATTCAAAAACAAATGCATGATTCTAGACGCATGTATAGTACAAAAAATTATACTTAACTGGTCAAGAATTAGAACCCACCACATAATAGCAAAAGTCATTTAAACATTGAAAATCCCAATAATTACACATTATTATGTACATTAATTCTTTGTGCACTCTTAGTATGCATAGCATTATGAATGACGGAACAAGTATCAGTAACTTAAATATTATCAACTTAAATAATCACATTAATATTTATTTATTTTTAACAAAATTATATTAGTAGTTCGAATGATGCATCAAAAACCCACATACTAACTAATAAAGTTTCTCTTACATTATTTGAACTATTAATTTAATACATGTATCATTATCATTTAGTCTTGCATTTATTTTTGTAAAAAAAAAAAAAATTTAAATGAAAGGAGACTACCTAATCTAGAGCAATAATATACCATAAAAACAAACAAACATTTACAATAATTCTTACCGATCACTTAATCAATCTAAAGTCTAGAATATATCATAAAACTCAACAGACATTTATAATAATTCTTACAAACTACTTAGCAAAAAAAAATTTCTGACAGCAAAATCCGATCTCAAATTATATTAGATTTATCTCCAAGGACATGTCATATTACAATAATATATATACAGTAGTATGTGTGATGGACCATGAATGGAAATGTCAACTTCAATTAATCACATGTATGACTAGAAAAGAGAATATTTTGAGATATCGATCACAAGAGGCTGTCTTGCAAAATGTGTTGGACTCAGTGCAAACTGTAATTATATTACATTAGACAAAAATTGCCTGCTCCCCACATTAAACTGTCTCTCATTCCACCTATTAAATTGCTTTTGGCTCAGAATATATGCATATAAAAAGAAATATTTATTTCAGTTAATTTTTTAAAATTTTTTTTTACCACACAAGAATCAAGGCTTTTAGAAGCAATAAATTAATGGACACTCCACCAATTAAAATAAGTGGAGGTGAATGATAAAAGTCAAAAAAGTGAGGGAGTAGGGGATAATTACGAGGGGAATTATAGTTCTACGTTCAAAGCTCACTATCCTAGGTATTTTTAGCAGAATATCACATGGGTGCTGGTCCATTGTTGCCCACTCCCTCCAATCCGAAGCTATTTCCCACCCAAAAAAATAAGAAGGAAATACTATTTTAACCGATTTCATTTCTTGGATAATTATCAATAATTCTAGTTATATCAATTAATAAAGTAATGAAATAATGCGTATTTTTCACTATAAATTATAATGTATATTTTTTAAAGTTAATATATCATTAAACTTTGAACTAGTGATTTAACATATAATTATATTTGTATGGTGTTAAAAAAACTAATTATTCAATTTGAATTTTTTTTCAAAATTGAAACTTTTTATGTTAGTTTTCTAAGTTATATGTTGTATACATGCATACCATAATAAGTTATATCACACTATTATTTATCACAAATTAAAGAGAATATCAAATACATATCATATTAATTATCGTATATATAGTTAATATAACAATATTTGAAAGATTATCACCCCTATACAACAAAAATGTACAAATTTAAAAATGCATCAATCATAACTTACGCTGAAAAGTGTTGGTTATATATTAATGTGAATGAAATATTTATGTGATAGCTTGACTTGCCTAGTGGAAAGTTTCGAGTTTCCATATTTTTATTCTGTTGAGATAATTACTTTGACTTAGTCATTACGTAACATGCGAAGCTGGATAGGAGAAAGCTGCGCGTTTTCAAATAATCGTTGTGGGATTTCGCATTATGAACTCCCACAACGTTTTTCACTCGATGTAAAAAAATTAAAAATCATATTCTTCCAACTTTACTTCCATCTTCATTTTTTTAAGTGGGTTATAAGGTTTGTATTTCTTGAGACCTCCAAAACAGCGTTGGTTTTAGGAGGAATTGCTATTGAATACTGGGGGCAGGTTTTGGTGTTAAATTGACAGTGACTCCTGTGTGGGTGAAATTTCCGTCTTAGGACAACATGTTTAACATGCACGTGCCTCAGCGATATAGGTTTCTTTGTTTAATTTGACATTAGTTCAAATTTTCCTATTATTTGATACTTACAAAAAGTAACTACCATCTCATTACTCTCAATTAGTAATACATTTTATAAATATACAATTCACTAATACATTTAGTATGAATAACCGTTAAATGAAACAAATAAATTTAATATTATTTAAAATAAAAATCAAATATATTATAGATTACCTTTGAATATTGGCATAGTAATACACAGTTATTAAAATATATTGTACAATTTTTTATGGCCGTACAATGTTGTGGTAATCTCAAAACTACATAGGTAGGTGGTGAGTGCAGTGAAAAAAAAAAAAAACGTTTTAACAATTATATATAATCAGTTGCTAAGTCAAGATTAAATATTAGTAAGGCATAAAATATTTGTGATAACGTGGAATTCGAGAAGTGATGTTTATTGCACGATATGCAATAAATAAGGAAACAATCTTTCATTCTTTTTTTTTTCCTACATAAAATGGGCAAAGTTTTACACCTGTTACATAATAAATTATTTTCTTCCGAGAATACTAGTAGAAATTAGTAAATTTCACAATATAAGGGAGGATGATACCCTGCTTCACACAAATGTAGTCTATATATCTGGAAGTAGATATAATACAAACTATAGTAGAGTGATCCATTGGCTAATTATTCTGGATTCGGAAAATTGAGCTCGACTGAAAACTCTTGAAATCGAGTTTCGGCAAATGTAAAATCTCTAGTGATCAGCAGTTGGCACCCTCTGCGAAGGGGATTAGTTAATGTACGTGAAAGATGATCCGAACACCCTCTAACATAGACAAAAAAAAGTAAATACAATACATATCTCTATATACGTATATATATTGAAGCTATATATAGTTGTTACAACAATTTTTTTTTTTCCAATTCATTCTCGATCGCTTAGACTTGACAACGAGTCAATTTATGTAGCGGTACGTTGCGACATAATGGGTTTCATCTAATAAATTGTTCCACTTGTATATATTGAATTGATCAACAACCAGTCTTATTTGATTGGGTTTGCGTCATTTAAGTTTCCTGTCACACTTATGTATATCACTTATAAGTATATAACACGTTCTTGTAATATTAGGATAAAGTTTAGTCACTTATTAATTGAGTCGCATATAATATTTAAATGTTAGTGACATAAAACCGACAAATTTTAGGCCATTAACTATTAATTTCGTGTTAATTCATATTGTGTTATTGTTACATGTTAGAGTTTTAAGAAGTTTGTCTCTGCTTCTCGGCCAAGCCTCACAATTGGCATCTCTTCCTTGTACCTTCACCTACATGGAATAATAGACTTTATTAAGAACATGTTTTTCTCCAAAAGAGTGTCAAAATTATGTATTTAATAACAATATGTAGCATTACATAAGGAGCACAGCCTTCTTAATTTGACGCGTAGTTCCAACAAAATCCATTTGAAGAAAAAGAAGAGAGTAATATAAGAATAATTTTATTAAAAAAATATTCCAGTGAGATTCTTTAAACAAATTATTGGAGAAATTAAGAGGGAGAGAGGAGAAAGAAGCGCAATTAAAATAAGAGAGAAATAATTATATTTTTCAAGATAAATTTTACTAAAAAAAATAGAACAAGAGAGAGAAATTGAGAAGTTGAAAAATGTGAAATGGCAAATAATAGAAGGATTTTTTTTTCTTTTAAAGATAGCTTTTGTTAAAAAAAATAAAAGACGAAATAAAGAAGTTGGAAATATAAAAAGGGAAAAAGAAATGAAGTGGAAAAGCCTCGGAAGAGAAAAAGAAATATTTTTTTTAAAAAAATAACTTCAAAAAAAGATAACAAGGAAAACATAAAATGAAAAAAATGGATTTAAGTGAAAAGGGCTTGACCTTGAGTTAACCAAACACAATATTTGCTAAAAATTGAATTTCATCAACAAGCTATATTTATTTTTAGCATAGCATACATCCTATAAACTTAATTTTACAACCCATAAGGTTGACCTAATGGCTTGTCTACCACTAAATTCTTGTGGGGGATCGATCCATTTAACGGGAATCTCTCCCAGTGCAAATTTTTTTGGGCTAGTGGCAAACCTAGTTCTGCTACTAATTTGTGCAAAAATATATATTTAATTTTATCATAGCGTACATACTACAAATAATAGTAAAAGAAATTATTGAATTGTTAAAAACACCGCTCATTATTATATTTTTAAAAATAATTAATACACTAAAAAAAATAGAAAAGCTAATTCTTTGTACTTGGCCATTTATAATAATCATATATGATTAGAGATTATCTTGTTATATCAATTATTAGTCCATTTATTTTATGCATTATTTATATATAGTGGATTCATATTATATTTAATTTACGTCGAAAGTAATTCTAATTTTATTGATAACAATAATAATTGATCAATTATTGTTGTAATAATAATAATTATTGCTATTATAATTTATTACATTATTATTATTATTACTCCAACAGCCACGTTCATCCCGAAGCAATTGACTCGTGCTGAGTTAGTCCAGCTGTTACCTGAATCTTGGGTAACTTCTTATGAGCTATACCATGAGCATGAGCAGGCTAATGCTGAGAGTATTCAAATAATAATAATAAAATGAACCAAAATCAATATGTTTCCAAATCCTCTGGTTTTGGATTTAGAGTAACACTCATCTCCTTAAGATTTGAGAAGTTATAATTTAAACTAAAAATAAAATCCTAAGATTTGAAAAGTTTAATTTGTAAATCTCAATTCCTTATTTTGATCCAAACAAAATATTTGAATTTGAGATCCTAAATTAAAATCTTAGGCCCAAATCTCGAATCCAAACTCGTGTTTATTGTATTCCACACACTTTATGTTAATTTTTTACCATCTTGATTAGCCATAGCTCTATCGTGGTATTAGAACATACGTGTTTGATTACCTTTTGATACCGATTAGCATGTGATTCAGCATTAAGATATTACCATGTTTGTGTTTCCCATCTCTTATAATCGAAATTCGGCTTTCAATATTAAGTGGCAAACAAAATGCTAAATGTTTAGTATTAATGCAACATCATTACAATTCACCCTTAATCTTTTTGTTTATGACAGACCAAAGGGTAGTGGCAGAGGCAGGATTTAAGGTTAGTAGGGGTTTGATTAATGATAAATAAATTTTTTTTAATTACAAGGAAGAATAACACTAAAAAATTGTATGTTAAACATTTACATAAGGAGATGTATAAAAAATACACAAGTTATGAAAATTTTTGACGTTTGAGACTTCATATCTGAACATATTGAAAGACATCTTTATTTCAATGTAATTTTCTCAATGTTAAGAAGTTTTTTTTTTCCCCAACAAATGAATACATTTCATGCATTTTCTCTAGGGGGTTTGAGAGATTTCGTTGTCTATAATTAGGAGGAAAGACTTAAACCTTTCTTTTATTTAGTTAAAACATGAAGTGGGATAAGAGAAGATAAGATATATATTTCGAAAGTAAAATATGAGTTTATGTGATCTTTCAATTTAAAAATAGATAGTACTCTAGACATTCAATTATTTGTTTAACTATTAAATTGATCAAATGATAAAAAACATCTTATGAGGGGCAAATTAACCAATAATATCTAAAATTTGGAAGGTCTATATATATTTTTGTATTATTAATGGGGTCATAGGTGAAGCTCATTCTTTCTCTAATATCAAATACAATTCAAACCCCATAGTTTGAATTTTTTTACAAAAACAACCTTATAGTCTTGAATTTCACATAAAGGGTCCCCATAGAAACATAAAAATACCATATCTACCATGATTTTTTTTCAAATCCTAGTTGGGGTTTGCCCATGTTCCCTTCCCCCCTACCTAGGAACAGAGGGAAGATAAAGGAAAGCGGAACAATTGCCCCTCTCAGATTTTCAAAATTATTATTTTTCTCCTAAAATGTTTTTAAAAATTATAAAATATATGCATATTAGTTAAGTTTGCTTCCTTGAATTTTAAAAATTGTACTCTTGGTATTAATCGTCCCCTCTATTCTTGAACAAAAATAGTGCGTATTAGTACTAAATTTTTCTTATTCGAGTTCTTAAAAAATTAATATTATAATCATCTTTCCTTTCTTTAAAAAAAATTCTGACTCTGCCACTGGACAAACCAAGATAATTTGTATCCACTCTAATATGCATATAATTTATGTACATATACATATTAGACCTGCTTTTATTTCATTAATATTTATATAATGAATGAATATATACATATTCGTCATACATTTATCGAGCCGCTAATGGGTTATTAATGGAATAAAACTAAATAAAAAAGAGTGTGTTTTATGTCACCCCTAATTATGATGTAAAATGACCCATATCCAAAACTCATACCCAAACTCGCCCATTACAACTTATAAGGGCTAAACAATGGGAAATGACAAAAAAAACCCTCTAGTTTGGGTATTGTTTCAGTTTTGTCCCCATATTTTGGCGATGTTACCCTCAAAGTTCGTAAAGTGTTTCAATCTGTACCCTGACCCAAACAGCATCCAGGAAAAAGGGACGGAAAGATGATTGGTAGCCAAGTTGGACAAACAATGTACTAGCGGAGCATATATATATCTATTAAGAATTTAGGCAAGTTTTAATACAGTAGGATTCTTTGTATTTTTAATTGATGATCAAGATTTAATATGAATATTTATATTTTGATCTAATGACTTATGGCATATTTGTAATATAAATAATAATAATGGATTTCTGTTTAATTTGCCAATGAATATAATATTATTTAAAACATACTAAAATTCTTAATATAACTTCATCCATTAAATTAAATATTTATTTATAAAATTAAATTGTTTATAATTTTTCAACTTCGTACTAAAATGTATTTTACACTAATTTAATTATATATGTATATATATATATATATCAAAAAACTGTAAATTATCTTAACAAAAATCTTATCATATGAGAAATATTTAACATATAAAATATTTATAATTGATTTAGTGAAATAAAATAGTTATTATCAGTTAATACTTTATTATCTGATTATATTTGAAGAAGAATAACTATCCATTTCAGGAAAAAAAATCATATTATATCATATAAATTCAATGAGATTTGTGTTTTCCTTAATAATAATAATAATAATAATAATAATAATAATAAAAGTCATTACTATTACATTAACAGGTCGGAAAAAACTGTTGCACTTATAATGCAATTGGTAAAACTTGAACTTGGAATGTCCATGTTTTCTTTCAAATTTTGGCCGGAGAAAACTATTGCACCTGCAATGTAATGGGTAAAACTTGAAGTTGGAACGTCCATGTTTTCTTTGGAATTTTTCTTTGACATAGTAATAGTAATTATTAAAAATAAATGAATACGAGCTTTTAGGTTATGTTAAGTATTTTTTAAAATGTTTGTCAAATGGTATGGTAATTTTATTCTGCCGTGTAACCCATTATATTATTTGTCAATATATTAAATCCTAATATTTTTGATTAATTGTTGGTAATTTTTTTTGACCCATCCATTTAGTGAAATAAAAAACAATGAGAATATATTTTCCCTAATAATAATAATAATAAAAAGTCATTACTAGTACATTAACAATCAGAGAAAACGGTAGCACCTACAATTAGTAAAACTTGAACTTGGAATGTGCATGTTTTCTTTTGATTTTTTTTGACATAATAATGATAATTATTAAAAATATATGAATACGAGCCTTTAAGTTTTGTTGAGTATTTTTTTAAAATCTCTTTCATATGGTATAGTAATTCTATTCTGACATGTAGCCCATTGTGTTATTTGTCTATATACAATAGCGGAGTCAAGAATTCAATCATGGGGGAAGGGTTTTAAAGCTCACAAAAGTATAAATTTAAAGCCATAAAATTTTAATGCAAGCATTGTATTAATATTACAAATTTCTAACATTTTATAGGATTTCTTATTTTGAAAGTATTGCAAGAAGTATTCCTTCTCAATAGAATACAAAAAAGAGGGGTTTAGACCTAAATCACCTAATATTATGAAGCTAATCAATTAATAAAGAAATACACCTAAAATTATACAATTAATTAATTATTCCATAAATAAACCTAATATTGATTAATCGCTATCAATTCTTTAATAAATCTAACATAGACTTAATATTATGAGATTAATTAAGAATATAACTAATATAAGGCAATTGATTAAGAAATACATCTAATATTAATAAAGAACCTAATATTAATAAAGAAATACACCTAATACTAAGAAAGATTAAGAAATAGAGTCACCTATGGCATGTGGCAGATGGTGGCGAAAGCTGGTAGAGGTAAAGGTGGAAAGTAACTAAGTAAGTGAAGAGAAAAAATAAACAAGTAGAAAAAGAGAAAACAACAGAGAAAATGAAATATGACCCGAGGAATAAAATGGAGTATGCAGGAGGATTTAAGTGAAATTTAAACTTTTAAATGACCCCTAAAGTATTGAATTCTTTAGGGGTTTAGACCTAAATCACCTAATATTACGAAGCTAATCAATTAATAAAGAAGTACACCTAAAATTATACAATTAATCAATTATTCCATAAATAAACCTAATATTGAGTAATCACTATCAATTCTTTAATTAATCTAACATAAACCTAATATTATGAGATTAATTAAGAATATAACTAATATAAGGCAATTGATTAAGAAATACATCTAATATTAATAAAGAAATACACCTAATATGAATAAAAAAATACACCTGATACTAAGAAAGATTAAGAAATAGAGTCACCTATGGCATGTGGTAGATGGTGGCGAAAGCTGGTAGAGGTAAAGGTGGAAAGTAACTAAGTAAGTGAAGAGAAAAAAATAAACAAGTAGAAAAAGAGAAAACAACAGAGAAAATGAAATATGACCCGAGGAATGAAATGGAGTATGCAGGAGGATTTAAGTGAAATTTAAACTTTTAAATGACCCTAAAGTTTAAACTCCTGTATGCATCAAGAATCAGATGGCCTCTCCTTGGAGTCCAAATTTCCACTTAGATATCCTGAAATATAAAGTTCTAAAAGTAGGACCTTATATAATTTTATTTTTTTCAAAAAATACCCCATATTTAGTTAAAAAAAATGAAAATCAAGAAGGTATCTATTGCCGCCGCCCTTCCTCCCCCCAAGCACCGCCCCTGCCAATATATTAAGTCCTAATAGTTTTGAATAATTGTTAGTAAATTTATTTTAACTTTACAAAATAAATAAAATATCCACTATAAATTGACTGGTTATTTAGACATACTACCAAATTTTTATACCGCCGTCTAAATTAATTTTATAGAACACTAAAAAATAATTTTGAGTTACCTTATATTTTGCTAACTATTAGTCAAAAATGAGGGGAAATCATTTTTTTCTTCTTTTACAAAAAAGGCAACAAAGAGATATAAAAGTCTGTATCAAATTAAAATCTTTTGGAATGGAGAAGTTCAAAATGAGGAATAAAAGGATTGTTGTAAATTTTATTTTCGTGATTTTTTTATACGAGCGATGATTAAATAGTACAACTTTTATTTTTTATATAATTTTACAACCACCATAATTAAATTGTATAAATGGGTGGAATATAACCACCACATAAGTTGGACATAACATTTGTTCTCTTTTCTTTTATTATTTTGAATTATGAAAACTATAATACAATAACCTTTAAAGTTCATTAATATATGAATATATAGTTATTTATTATTTGCTTCTTTTTTTTTTTTTTTTTTTTTTAAATTTATGTTTCTAATACTTGCAATGCCATATTTTTGTATTTGAATACTTTGTGTTACAATGAATGAGACTTCACAATTGAAATAATATATATATATATATATATGAAGGGTATAAAAATAATGCTCCGATCTCATGGCAAAACTGCATCATTCGAGCTCATACACATACCGGACTCAGAGATCTATTCCTGAAGGTGCTGTTGTTTGTAATGTTGAGCACTATGTTGGTGATCATAGCATGCCGGCCAAGCCTTTAGAGGACTCCACCGAGATCATTAGGAGGTGCAGAAGGCGCTACTCGAGCTTATCACCTGTCTGAGCTCAGTCTAGTTGTGGAAGAAAGCCTTCAACTTTGGGACACGTGGCAGCATCATAACGAGAGCGTGGCTCCCACACCCAACGGCTATTTATCAACTGTCCACTACACAACTAACCCCATTTTTCTCTCCACTCCTCCTCCAACGTGGGAAGTGGGACTTATCCTTTTGTAACAGTTAGTTCATTGCATCTATAAAATGAACTAACCTTAGGCATTTACAAAGAGAAGGTACAGATACTTGAGTAGCCATTTATCAATCAAACTATAACCACCATTATCAAAGTCAATAAAAAATCATTACCAAAAGAGTGGACGTAAACCAAACTTACTATCCATTGGCTGGAAGAACCATCCATAACCAAAAATCTTGTGCGTATTCATATTTAATCTTTATTGCGCTTGTTCATAAATTTTGTGTGTAGGTAACAATCTTTATTCAAAAAGATTTGTTGACCTCACAATATATATATATATATAAAGTAAATAAATTTTAATTGGTGTTTATATTTCTAGTTTATGATACTTTATGAATGGTAGATTTTAAAATACATTAATAATATTGCAAAAGTAAAAAGACTTGGCAATAAATGCATAATGATATTTTTTTGAGTTATCCTTTCAATAATACCCATAATTTAAGATACCTTTGTTTTACTAATAATTTGAGTTATCCATTAAACAAACCCTTGGAGGGGGAGGGGCGCTTAAAAGGTTAATATAGCGGAGATAACTCAAATTATGAATATTATTAAGGTGACAAACTCGAAAATCCCTAATAAAAAGTATAAACCATATAATTTGGTTTGGTAAAGGTCAAAACTATTTTAAAATATACAGCCACTTAGAATAACAAAAATTACAACTTAGCGAGTTTTCAACCAAACCCTAATGGGTGTTTGTTTTTAAATTGTGGTAGGTCTAAGTAATACATATACAAATTAAATTTGGTTGAGTTCATGTTTATGTAAATTTAGCTCGTTGAACCCAAACCAACTGTGTATATATAATTGTTTTTCTTTAAATACTCTTATAATACTAATATATAAGTGCATATCAAGGCCTGTTAGGTTCAGCCATATAATAAATCACTTCTACAAAATTTCTAGAAAAAAATTCATCCATTTACGTTTATCCCTTCAAATGGATGGCCATTTTTTTTTCTTACAACTAGGTCTTTTCTTTTTAGAGTTGATCTGTATATATTTATTGCATATGAACATTTTTAATATTTTTATATTCCAAAAACAAATAAAAACTACAAACTTAAATACTTATGATTTTTTTTGGATACACGTAATTTTGTTTCGTTACATTAAGATTTGCAAAGGTATAGGTGGTCCCTGGAATATTGTACATGCATAGTTAATGGACCACATGCATAGTTAATGGACCATCAATATTCAATTTGGGAAATTGAGGCCATAATCCATAACCAATCACATGTACGGTACAACTATGTACGAGGAAAAGTTAGTGGGATTTTCACGATACAAATTCTACATTCTAGAATTAAAAGCCTCACATTAATATAAGGTGATGATATAAGTGCTAATTTTGTAACTACAGTATTACTCCCTCCATCCCATAAAGATGGACCTATTTTTTTTTTTCCAGATAGATTAAAAAACTTCATTTAATGTAATTGGATCGATAATTTTTTTTCACATTTTTTCTATTATACCCTCATTTATTCTACTATAATAAATACATTGGATTAGAAGATGAACATACATTTTTTTTATCTTTCCTATGGAAGATGGATATTTATTAGGTAAAGTTAATTATTTTGGAGTTGATAACAATGTAATTAAATAAGAGTACATTAGGAAAAAGGAAATTTTAGTACATTCTTTAAAAGGCAAGTGGATTATAATTTGGGACAGACAAAAAGGAATAGTGGACTATCTTTGTGGGACGGAGAGAGTATAATTTAAAGAAAAAGGGCAATTTTTTATAATGATAACCTAGTGTTAAGGCTACAAAATATCAATTTTGGTTTCCTTAGCAATTCGTAACTGGATGTATGTATAAAATTATTTGTCCTTCAATCGAGAAATAATACAAAAATTTGGTATAATTCAACCGAGGCAGTGATAAAAATTTGACAACATATTGCCAACATTGGACAACAAACTCGGCTACCATTGGCTGAATTAAATGTCAAAGTTCAGTAATGAGTCATCGAATCGGTGTTTAAATTTGGAGTGTCCTCATATGGGTGCCATGATCAATTATGCTAAAAATTATGGTGTTACGACACAATAGTGTTTTAGATTTAAATCGAGATGCCTATATCATCACCCATCAGTATATAAGATTTCGGTATATTTTACTATTTTAGTACTTATTGCTGATTATTTGGTCAGAGGTTCAAATAATATTGTATAAAAACAAACTATTTCACCCATATATCAACCGCCATAACCATATGTGTTCTAGATCTCAACATAAAATACAGTAAATATGAGTTGGTCTAAATCTCTTCCTTTTACTAGAGAAGTATTTTTAACTTATTGTCTATGTTTTGTGAACAAATCTCATTTTTTTCCCGGCCGATTCATATTTGTATTGGAGATTTTTTACCATTTTGATCTTACAATAATTTTTCCAAAGTTGCCCTGACCCATGTTGAGAAATGAACTCTTAGAAGGAGAGAAAACAACACTTTTTGAAAGTACAAGGCCTCAAATCCTAAATAATGATAGTTAAGCAACATGATTGAATCCAATGCATGTGGGGGGTGACAAAATAGGCCAACACAACATTACCATTCTTATGTTATAATGATGAGCAGTAACAAATTAAATGCTATGGATTTGGACCCTTCATTATTTTGTACTAAGGCCCCATATTCCTTATAATTTAAGGGATAGGTTACCCAAAATGATAATAGAGGTCTAATGAGTTGATGGTGAAGTGCCAAGTTAACGTATTTGATGATAAAAGAGATCGGGCTATTATTATCCAAATAAAACATGAGATTTGGCTATTTGTGGAGTACATATATATCACCTTTTAAATTCCACTCAACTACATAAAATCTTATTAAAGGTAATTCAACTATTTTTGGTACGAAATAAAAGTGATGTGAAAACTATATAGTGGAGCACTAGGAGGTAGAAGCACTTTCCGGAGTCAAAATATTTTTATTTTCTGAAAAATTTGGAGTGTTTATAGAATAGCACCTACTTGATAAACAAGAAAAAAAATACTTATAATAATGCAAATAAATTTATTACGGCTACCGATTATGACAAATTACTTGGTTGCGGCTGAATTCAGCTATCGAGAACAAAGCTCTAGGTTGTTAGGGTCCTCAACAAACTCATTGAAGTCTGCATTGAAGTCAGGAGTTCGATGTAGAGAGTTTGAGTCTAATCTAGAGTCAGGAGATTTTCGGTCGCTGTAATTTTGGATATGAAATCAGGAGTTCAATGCAGAGAGTTTGTTGAGGACCCTGACAACCTAGAGCTTTGTTCTCGGGCTTATTTTTTATGTTTTTTAACTTACCACTGTAAATTTTGATAATAAAGGTTGAAATCTTCAATTTGTCGCGGTAGAACCATGACAACTTGTATGATATTGTGACTAGTTCTTCACATGTAGAAATAAAAAATAATGAAAGAAAGAAAAGTAAGCCCCCCGAACTCTTGAATCACTCCATGGATGAAATTTCTAGAAAGAAATGTAATTGAACTACACAAACGAAGTAACACACCCTATTTAACGTGGTTCGTTGCAGGACTTAAAAAATTGTTCTTGCTGGGGGTTAAGTCCTGTCCACCCGTTTCTACATGATACGACTAAGTAGCTTATTGTCCAAAACTTTTTTAACATACGAAAGAACTGAATTTTTTGGGATGGTTTCATGCGGAATAAATTACGAGAATTATTTTGTAACATGAATTATTTGAACAAACATTACTAAAGATTAAAGATGTAGTATGATTTCTGAGTCTTAAAAATCAATTTAATTATAGTGCTAACTGATATTAGAAACTGGACTGAATGGAGACGATATAATTTTAGAACAAAAAAGAAGAAGTTGAATTTATGTCACCATGTGTGATATGTCCTAGGCTTATTAAAACAGTTGGGCCTTGAAACCCAAATAAAAAGTTGGTCTAGTCCAGTTAGCATGAAACTAGTAGGAATGAAATATGTATAAATGCTCACATATATATATATATATATATATATTATGATTCCATTTGTGGTACAAACCAAACTTTTTTACGATTTTTTTTGTTATAAATACAATGGGAGATATTTTTTACGACAAAAAATGTCGTAAAAAGGATCGGTCCGTACGGACGGATCCGTACTTGAAAATTTTCGTATATATTATATATATATTTTGAATAAAGACGCTAATTTATCTTACTCAAGATTAGGGATAGTAAACTATTTTACAAGGCGAAAACAAATCACGAAATGAAACGAAACTAAAGAGAAATATTTATGTTTGTGTTTATAATTTTAACAAAATGTCGCATTCTTGTCCAATTTCTAGAACAAAATTAAAGCAAATTAGAGTATGTCTACTCTTGTAAATCAAATGAAAGAAAAGAAAAAGTTGTTTCTACTCGTGTTGAAACGTCTCTAAGGATGCAACAATTGTAATCATATTTACTGGGTCGATCATGTCATTTTTAATTAAGTCAATGATTGTTTTAGCTAAAAATGGAACAACCGTAAAACACAAATTGCCAATAAAAAACACAAAAAATAATAATTGACAATGATAAAAAAAAAGTAAAACTTATTGTGAGAGTTGAGAAGGTTTCTTGCAAGTTCTCCTTGGTTCTACGTGAAAGCAAGAGAAAAAAATAAAATCTTGAAAGGGGATCTCTGTTTGGTACTTGGTTATTAGTAAGTAAAATCAAATTGGTATCTCAATTCACAAGCAACAAACAATTCCCAATAGCATATACACTTATTAGAGCATTTATACTGCGTATGACATATTTAACCCACAAATTTATGAAGGGTGCTGACAAAAGTATTTTTAATTTTCATTTTTAGCACCCATTTTTTAAAGCACTCATATTTAATTTTAAATTTTTCAAAAGCACCCTATGAGTAAGAGCACCCCAGTTAGAAAAGAAAAAGATAAATGACAAGGAATTAACTTCCGGAGAAAAGTGATCTAAACTAATTTGAAATTGTTCTTGCCTATTAATTTAGAAATAACTTCTTTTAAATAACGATGTTTGACAAGAATATTTTCTTGTACATATTAGATGCATTTTAAAGTTATAATTTAATATACAAACCTTTTTTTTTCCTTATATCAATCTTAGACGAGAATCATTTTTTATATTAAATTTCTTTGCGCATATGCAATAAGTTAATGAAAGTTAATATTTATAAAAGTTTACAATTCAAAATTACTAAAAATTAACTATCTAGCAAAAACATATTGTCTATGCTGGTTCTCATATTGTTGTTGTTATGTAGCTCAGGTTTTTATGCTTGAGAAATGTTTATTTATACAATGATTTTTTTCCGGTAAGTACCAATTTCCTCTTCTTTCTTTTTTTAATTATTTTTAGTATTTATTTTTCTACTAACATGGAAAAAATTTGAACAAGAAAAAAGTGAAGTTAGGCTAACCAAATTTTGGAACTGCACGAGATACACTCTTCTTGATTGCTTAATACAATTATGGTTTGGAAAAAAGAATAATACTTTGAATATGGGTGCCTTTAAAAAAAAACTATTAATGTGTTTGATATAAAAAGAAAGCTGTTAAAATTGATTTTTAAGGGTACTTTTATCAGCACCCATTTATAAATATACCATTATATTTCTTGCTACACTATAGCTCATATGCTAAATAAAATAGCCATGTAGGTGTGGCTTACCTGTATGGTTCATACATGTGTGTAACAATTGAGGGGGAAAAAATAAAAAAAAAAGATTCGTAAAGGCATGTGTCACCCTTATCAAATTCTTTTTAGGTCATCTGAATAAAACACACTTGTATGACTCATATGGGTGTGTGTTATCCTTATAATTTTTTTTTTTAAATTCATACGGGTGTGGCTTACCCTTTTGGTTCATACAAGTGAGTTTGACCCGTGTGAGTAAAATTTAAGCGTATACTAAGTTTCTCCCATTCTCATTTGAATCTTTTTCATTCTCATTCAAACCTTTTTCATACTCCATTCTCTATGGACTTTTTTGGATTGTGTTTGTAATTTTTAGACCCGAAGAAGAAGTCAATATCCATTTCGATGCTCAATGCGAGGAAAACTCCGCAAATTACCCCCAAAGTACTAGCAAGAAGATAATAAGTAAGTCCCTAAGCAGGAATGAAGTGAATTCAAGTGTTCAAGAGTGAATCCAAGAGAAAATAAGTTCAATTGAATCAATTCCTAAAGTTTTTGAAGAAAACTGAGAATTGCCATAAGAAACCCGAAGTTGTAGCTGATCAAAATTTTTATCCATTGAAAATTTGAAGAAATCTTAAGATATAAAAGTTGTAGATATTTGAATTACCTTCATGTAGGCGAAAATGGAGCATCAATTAGAGTTCGGAGCAGAAAGTTATGAGCAAATGAAGAAGTCAATAGAAAAATGGACCATGACTGATCCCCACACCTATTTTTGGCCCGTTTTCAATTTTAAGCTATTTTTGGCCCGTTTCTTCAAGGATCATTCAAGTCACGACTCGAAACACTTGTGTACCATGTAAAAGGTCTAATATCTCTTATTTGAGGATACAATACAATTTAGAATCGATTAATAAAGAGGCTGAGAGCACCGTAACTTCTTGGAAGCTTTTGCGTTATATTCGACGATTGAATTTGAGAATTTTATTATTTAATTCCTTAAAATAATTGTTAGATTGGTTTGTTTATGATCTTTTGAGGCTGGAACTTTGTCGTAATCAACATTCAATTAATCATTCAATATAGTTTTCAATTCAAGTCTCAATCGCGTTCCAGATAAACACCAATTTTTTGTTTTCTTTCGATTCGATTACTTTTATTTGTTTGCTTTGCTTTGATATTCATAGATTAATTACTTGAGATTATATATATATATATATATTCTGAAATCAATATTAAACCCACATTTTTTGGGCTGATTCTAGGGTTTATAGATCTATTTTATCGGTTTGTCGATTTTTCGTTGATTTATTCTTAATTCTTGTTTTATATTTAAATGGTTTATAATTTTTTCATACTATTCATGTGTGATTCATCTCTGATCATTAAAAATCTTATTTAATGGAATTCTTAGAGTTTAGGTCGAGTTTGTTAGGTTTTTTTCGGTTTTGAGTTTATTTACCTTTTTTGCAGTAAAATTTTTGTTTTAAATTGGAATTGAAAAATTCCAAAGCTAAACGTTTTCAATTATGATATTTTACATTATTAGGTATGTGTTACTGTTTTTCATGATTTCAAAAATTATTTGCTTGTTTGCTTTAATTATGGCTAGCTAAATCCTTAGTTAGGGGTCCGTAGTGAAAAATGCGTAATTAATCTTTGAATTTTATTCAATTTAGATTTGAATATTATTTTTTCATTGGTTATAAATCAACTATTGAATTAATCAGTATTTTCTTATCTTTGCATGCGTTAAAAACATGTTTTCATAAGTTAGCTCAAAGTTTCATTTGATTAAGAACCGTAAAAATGTCGATTCACGGATTTTTGCACCAAAACTTCAACATGGATGATGTGAGGATGGTCTTTATTCTCTAATTAGTTAAGTTAGTTTACTAAGTGCTGAGAAAGTGCGGGTTTTGATTTTCGGCATTCTTTTTAAGATGGAATTGCTTTGAATCATGTTCAAACCTATTCAACTCTTATAGGAGTGTTAGGCTACTAATTTTTGAGAAGCTTAATTAACTTGAATTTTTTTTGTTACACACTAGCAATACTAGATTTTAAATTATGCTTTTTCAAAATCAAAAGGTTCACCATCGAATTCTATTGCTCAAAACTAGTCTATATAGTATTTGTTACGCATGGGCTATCAAATACTTGTAGTAGTAATATAATTGGATGGTAGGAGAGTTTAGGAGTTGAATTCTAGAGAAAAATCTTGTTTAAACTTAGATTTGGATTACTAGGTATAATTAGTTTTGTATTCCATATATACAGATATCCCTAACACTTGTTTCTCATCGATTTAATTTCATTTAATATTCTAGTTTATTTAAGTAGTGCGCTGTTTTATTTGTTTCATTTATTTTTTTAGTTATTTGCATGCTCCCTTAGTGTTTTTAGGAAGCCTTTTTGGTAGATAATTTGCGCTTGTGAATTCCTTTTGCTTTTGCACCATAGGATTAGATTTTCTTTTAGTTTAGTTAATTAGTAGTTTTAATTTAGTTTCAAATTCCTTTTTTATTCTCTAAGTCTATCATATTTTCCTTTATTTTCCTTTCTTCCCTTTGAAAAAGATAGTTGGAGAAATAAATCACTTATCTTCCCTGTGGTTCGACTTTGGATCTTCTCAAGTATACTATAATTTGACTGCATGCATTTGGGTATAACAATTTGCTATTTTTGGGCGTAGTCAATATATGTATGAGTTTTTTGTTACTATCTTATAACATAATGGAAATTTCTTTGTATGATATAATCAACCTAAGCTCACTCTTAAAAGACTTACGAGGAGACCTATCGTAAATTTTACTCATGTTCTTATACCTTAACTTTGTGACCATCCCTTTTAGCTCAAAATATGACACCAAATCTTTATCCACGTTATAATAATAATTTACTTTACGCCCAAAATAATATATAATGGTTTTCCTAACAAATTCCCCCCATGATGTAACTCAATAACAAGATGTTCATCCATATTATACCTAGCGCAAAGTAAACAATAAACAAAGAAAATAATAAAGAAATAAAACAATAAAGAAAAATAACAATAAACATATAAATCACATGTGAAAGGACCCACAATACAAACAAAGTAAGCAATCAATAAAGAAAGCTTATACAAAGCAATAAAGAAAACTCAATAGACCACTGTGAAAATAAAACTATAAAGCACATTCAACCATCACTATCCTCACTTGGACCATTATAAAAAAAGAAAGATTCTTTTGTCCATTTATGTATCATATAAAATAATAAACCTAATTTTATCGATTTTTGTGAAATATGATGGAGATATAATTCAAGGATAGTTTGATATTGCGTATAGATCGAACAAAATACTTCTGAAAAATTCGATAAGAAGAAAGGGATTTCACCTTTGTGGATCATGTAGAAGATCCAAACGAGGAGACTAGGGTTTGATAGCATTAAATTGCGATCTGGTCAGATTTTTTCAAATCCCGCTGAGTTGTGAAAATTGATCGTTTTTGCCATCGAAACGACTTCTGATCGTCTTGATTTTTTGCATAACAAAGTAACTTTGCGTTCCGAACGATATATCCAAAAATCAACACAATCCAATGGTGCAACTAAAAGTTAATATTGATTTACGAATAGAGTACCGAAAACCTAAAGATCTTCAATCATATTCCCTCCACCGTCAAATCTTGCACCGAGTGTGAACTACAATATCACCAAGATTTTCTCCTCTTTCAATAAAATAAGTCATAATTTGTGAGAACTATTGTTACTATAAGAAGAGACAAGACCGGCGTATATATAACGTTATAATAGGGACCCTAAAGAGAAATAAGTGTTTGGGCTTCCTATGAAAAGTTGAAATTCTAATTCCATTATGAATTAATTCCTTTTATAAATTATAATTCCACTACTGTCCTTATCTCAAAATTATATTTTGAGCTCCTTGTTATTAAATAATTATTATTCACCACATGTTAAGATTACATATAACCGTCATTTAAATTAAATTATTGACAATAATATTTAAATGATTTCGTAATCCTTGAGCCTACCATTTAACTTATTTGACATATCGGAATAACATAATCCACTTGCAGGGTTTGACATGATCAAAACTTATAAGTTTCTCTAAAGGTTATTATCAATCCCTATATCAGGATGTGAATTCCATTAATAATTAATATTCATCATACATATAGTGTCGTTTCCAATTCACATAACTTATTGATCCATAAATGAATCTCACTATTAATGAGTCAAAACAATAAACACTACATATATATGTCTATTAGTTATTTCAAGATTAAGAACATAAGCAATCCTAATAATCATGAGATTTTAAATTATTTTATATAGTCAGTTTAAATACAATTAACCCAAACTAGTCCTGTTCAATACACATAAAGTGTATTAGCCCAATGAGTTAAAACTATACCCTTTCCTATAGTCAAGATGAACTACTAAAACTTGTGTTACAATCATACCGACGGATGTTCAATTCCATCTGAGACTGTAAACCACTAAACTTATATTACACAAGATCCGATACTATGATCTTCTGTGTGTAAGCTAAACTCTTCACACCAAATCATCTACTATATAGAATAAAAGACACATATGCACAATATTTAAATAAATAACATAATGCAACCATTACCCATAAAAGTTCTCATTAAAATAACAAAATCAAGTTTATAACATATCCAAACCAACATGAAATTTATGAATTTTAGTATATTACTCTAACAAAATATGTACAAAAACCATAAATTTCTTCAACCAATACAACATGCATTTCAACACTAATCATTATCAATATGTATACGTACTTGCAATTAAAAGAAAAACCCTAATTTTCTTCACTTAATCACATTGATTCCAGTGTCAATTGCCAATCACCAATGGACCCTAAATATCATAAGTATTTTCTCTCTTTAAACATGGATTTCAACACCAAACATTATCAATATGTAAAGGTAAAGGAACCCTTATGGTGTTTGAGAAAGAATGAGCATGTAAATATCAAGAAATAATGTGGAAGTTTTAATGCCACATCATCTGTCTTTTAATCAAAAAATAGATCCACGTCAGATTATTATACAAAGTCGGACTTCTGCTATGAAAAATTGGATGGAAGTTAGTTTTTAGACCTAAGTGAAAAAATGGAAAAAGTTCAGCGGTACTTTTGATGGAAAATGGAGTTTGTTGGCAAAAGTGAAAAACGTGGCAAATCAAGTTGTGCTTATTGGTCATTTAGCTTTTAAAAATAAGTCAGTTTTAACAAGTTTCGAACACACAAACATTTTTATTTTGTTGGAATTGAAATACATCAAACGAAACAAAAATAAAAGAAAACAACATATGCTCTAAGCGATAACTGCATCAATTATCATCAGAGAGGAGTTTCGGGGTGAGGAATTAAACACCAATATCCAAAACATACGAAGTAGCCCTTTGTGGTAAGCCAGTGCGCCACACGGTTGCAATCTCTAGGGGCGAAAGCCAACAAGATAGAGTTGTGAATCGTAACAATTTTTTTACATAAAAAATAACTGAGGCGACCTTCCAATTAGGAATGTCTTAACTACATCAAAACTTAATAAGATTGTGGCAATTGCTCTCAACAATTTCCTAGGTAAGAGTAAAAGAGATAGCACAAAAGCAAGCTTCCTGAACAGCCAAAGCTTCCCCCAATAGAGGAGAAGATGTCTGAGTTTTGAAAGTTAAACTATCCAAATGAGCGACCGAATGATCCAGCAAAATACCTCCCATGACGGCCATAACCAGATCATTTTTTAATGTGGCATCATAATTGAATTTTAAGCAACTGGGAGGAGGTGGTTCCCATATATTAGAAAAGGTGGAGGAACCCTCCCTAGCCGATAAAACCTTAGAAGAGGAATTAAACTCTGCATTGAGGGACTTAATTTTGAGCAACACATCATTAGCATTTAATACATAAAATTGAAATATATTATAAATATACTTAGAGATGATGCACATTCCGATCTAGCCCAATAAAATATTGTTTGTTGCGGACCAAAGCATGCACACTTTATTTTTTCTCAAAATGCCACATACTAGGATGAATTAGTGACCACATATATATACATGTAGCACGTGTAGTTGATCACACTTAAACACTCGTACTGTATAGCATGGCATGCCTATTTCAACCATAATAAGGCACATATAATAATGCGCACACAATATTATTGTTATTAAATCGACCCCTTTAGGACCCAACTTCTTCGTTGGCACACTTTCTAACTTTTTGTTGAATTTATCATATGATACCATTTTATTATGTCTTGATTGGCAAAATGACCTACCAAATTGATATGAACACGATGATAATATAAAATATTGGTTCCATTAGTACGATGGATAGGTCGACTTGCCATATAATTAAAGCATTGTAAATTTTTATTTATTATCTTGTGTGTTTTGGCATCACAGATTGATTAAAAATGACTTGGTATTAAAGATTGGTTAACATTTGAATATTCCAAATTTAGGGTTTTGATGAATACTTCGTTATGTGCATCCAAACTTTCCTCTAAACAAACGAGTGGCATGTACATGGATAAACTAAACATAACTTATGCGATAAATTATGTACTGATTATAATGAAAAGAGGCACCCCAAATATTTCGTCTTGTAGACCGGGATAAGTCAATATAACCTATTTATATAGTTCAAAATTAAGAGTCTACTATTCCTTTTTGAGATGTCCCAAATTAAGAGTATAACTCTCTTTTCAAAGTAAAATTAGTGGGCTGAATCTCATCATAGCAAACTAGTTTTTCATCAACACATGTGAAAGTCAAACTGAATTCATAACTTGAGATTTAGTGAGTATCAATACTCTCTTCCACATCAAAATTTCTAGTGGTACAACAATTACACAAAGAACCGGTAACAATATTAGAATTCTTATTTGACTTTCGTTTCAATGTAGCCAATGGGCAAGATTAAACTTATTTAGGTATCGCAAGATTCGGTACGTTAAGATTCGGTCCACTTGATCTCCATAATTTCTCAGGCCAGAGGTAGTATATTTCTACACCTAAGTAACAATACGTATAAAAAAACTTAAAACATTTATTCTTTTGTAGTTCATGCTAAATCTACATAAACCCATCAAGGAGCATTGGGCGGCCCATTATTTAACAAAGTACATTATCTGTTACGTTGAACTCACTGAAAGATCATACACCACACACACATGAGAAACAATTAACTTCACAATTGTGTAAGTAGTGCATGTGTTTAACCCTACCAAATGTCTTGATAGGGTTTTTCCTTTAAACTTGTTTTTATTCTCTTTTTATATCATTTATGAAAAAAAGTCCCTAACCTTTATTCCTTCTATTTCCAATTGAGGTTCAATGTTTAACTTTCATATTCTGGGGGAAAAAAAACAAATTTAAACACATTTTGTTGTCTTAAAAAACCTAATTAAAAATTTTGTGCATTAACCAAAAAAGGAAACGTTACTTTTAATTTGGGGTATCAAAAAAGGAAAAATATTCTTAATTTGTAACTTACAGAATTCAAATTTTAATGTTCACACAATGAACTTAGGTCTCACTAAAATCTTGGCTCTGCCATTGATTGGACTCAGTGCAAGCTGTAATCTATTAATAAAATACAAAAAATACTAAATTTGTTTATTTGCATAAGTGGTGCTTAGGATTTGTTCTCAGCTGTCTGTCTTTTGATCTAACGGCTTATAAGTTTCATGACAAACTAGTAATTTAAAGTATAATTAAGGGTACTTATATAATCCATTAAATTTTAAAGTATTTCAAGAATATTTAAATTATAATGTTTTTCCAAATTAGTTAACTATCTTATATTAATATATAAATATCCAAATATGAATGATTTATAAAATTAGGAATGTTTAATTTCTTAGTTTCCAAACAAGAATATTTATTAGTACAAAATATGTTTTCTTGAATTAACTTTTATTAATAAATTTATTTTCATATTTTAATAATTTAGTTTTTTAGAAAAATAATAATATAATGTACAAAAAATGATTTTTCCAATTTTACTTGTTGATATAAAACGTAATATTTATTTTTTATTTAAAATTCTTTTTAAACTAACCCATTTGATTCATTCTGACCCAATTTGAATATGATAATTTTTCATCAAATATAGTTATAATATCATATAATTACAACATCATCAATAGGTCGGGATTCAAGTTTTTGAAACAAAACCTCACATATTGGTTATGATTCTTTCAAAAAAGTGGCTCATCATATTGATTTTCACAATAATGGATTTGGATCCCCTAATAAGTCGTGGTTGAAATATGTTTTTTGAGACCAAGTTGAATATGGGTTCTACAACAAATACCAGTCACGAGTTTAGGTTGGGTTCAAGCTGACATAAATTTAAACTGTTTGATTCGATTCAACTTAAATATAATAGTTTTTCTTTAAATACTGTCATAATAAGCCTGGCAATTTGTTACACAACCTGGAACACAAAACGGAATTGACATGAATTTTTTGAGTATGGGGTGAAACCATAACATGCAAGGTTCTAAAAAGCGCTAGGCGTACCTATGACGGTGACCTAGCGCTTAGCACCTAGAGCGCCTAGTCAGGGCCTAGGCGTAAGGGCATTAGGCGGTTTTTTTTAATTAGATTTTTAATTTTTAAATATATGTAAAATTATATGTACAAATAAAACACTGAAAAATCATCAAATCAAACACATTACTCAAATAAACATAAAAAGAAGTTAAAATTTTCAATTAACAAGTGAAACATGGTCATTGAGTTCCTGTCCAAAACAAAATTGAATAGGGGGTCATTTATACGAAATTATCAATTTATTTTAAGCAGCAACAATAATAACAGTAATAAGTTAGTGAAAAAGAAAAGGCATCAATAAAAGAAAAATAAGAAGAAAGATAAGATTGAGGAAGTAAGGTAGTATGATGTGTTTATAACTAATCAAAGCGAGATTTTTTTGAACGTCTTCTAGCGATTGTAATTGTTGGTTAGGATTTCGTTTCAATTGAATGAATGAAAGATGAATTTACTAATGATGGTTGATAGATTGTATCCATTGTTTTAAATGGTAATTTTTAACAAAAAAGTGAAATAGGTAGCTCATTCAAAACAGGAAAAAATAAAAATAAAAATAAGTCTGTCCGCCTAACTCCCGCCTAGACACCTGCCTAAATCTGCCTAATTTATCTCGATGCCTAATCACCCGCCTAGATGTTAGGTTTATATTTTTAGTTGGTTTGATTCCGATGCCAAGAACACTTTTTCCGTTGTAATTGTTTGAGTCAAATTGAAGATTTGAAGACGTGACAATTAACGGAAACTCGCTGAACTTACCGGATGTACCGCATATAATTTAGGACCTAAGGTAAGTTAGTAATATGGTTTGATTCAAAATGTAAGTTGTGGTTGAGCTTAAAATTTGAAATTAAAAAATTTTTGAGTAAAATATATTTTTAAGTATTTTTACCGAGTTTTGCTGTAATTCGAAAAAGCCTAGCCGATATAAATTATTGAGAAAACTTATTTTTTTTATGTCTAATATGTTCCATAAAATTACCTAAAAAATTTGAGTTAAATTGGTGTCTAAATTAATTTAATACGGTAAAATAAAATAAAAATAAATAAATACAAAAGAAAAAGTATGTTTTGAAAAGTCAAAACGTTCTTTATTTGTTTTTTTTTTTTTTTTGAACACATCAAATTTTTCCTACACTTAAGGATAAGGGGGAAAGGGGAGCTGCATTCTGCAGCCGATGAGACTTGAATCTCGGTTGTCCGAGAGTTTGGGGGAGGGGCTTACCACTAAGCCACCTCCTCCGCTCGTTCTTTATTTGTTCAGAACCCACGTGTTGCCATATTTTGTTCCATCATTCATGGGCCTAGCCCAATTATCTTCTTTAGAAGCAATTAAAGTGGCGGCAGCACATTCAAGTGGTGGATCCGTACACTCGTTGATAAATTGCCTATAGAATTGCTTTTCAAGATTTTGGAATGGTACAAAATTTTTTGACTATACCGGTCCGGCTGTAATATTTGGAGCACGATTTTTTATTGTAAAAATTTATTTTTTAAATATTTTTAACTTATTTTAAAAAAAACTTTGACTCTATATTTTTCTTATAAATATAACTATTGGTTTGGATAAAAAATACATGATTTTAGAGAGCCTTTTGAGAGAGAAAATATACAAATACTAGAATCAATTTTTAAAAGTTTTGAAACACCACCTAAGTTTTGTTTACATGCCATAAGAGATCTTATTGTTCTTCAATTTTAAGAATTAGGGTTTCAAACGTTCACGGTCATGTGGTAGTGCCTTTGGTTGCGATTAAAGACGAGGTGAGCCAAGTGGCTGACGCGCGATAAGGGATATCGCAAACTGGGGTGAAGGATTGTGATCAAATGTGTGGAAGGAGGCGACGGGTAAGTTAGAAAAGGCATAAGCGCTACGCCAAGCCAGCTGCAGTTGAATTTTACTTTCAAGGAATTGACGGGACTGTTGTGTAAATTGTGGGGAAGTAATTTTTGTAAGTCATCGAGTCAGTAATTCCGTTTTGATCATAGTGAAGCACTGTCGGTTAGTTCCGAGAATTAATCTTATGCAAGTAGGGATACCTCGTAAATTCTTGGTGTTGTCTGATTGCTTTTTGTCTGATTATTTGATATAATTATTAGATAACACAACACATGTTTTGATAGTAAAATTGATTAGACATAGGGTTTTAATTTCGCTTATTAAATCTAAATTATTTTCATACAAACCCTAAAATCAACCTAGGCAAAATGATCCCCTAAGTTGGTTTCATCACTAGACACTAATCAGGGCGCCTGGGTATCGCTTAGAGCCTAGGTGCCACTTAGCCCTCTTATTAGAACACTGATAACGGTTAATTATAAATGGGTTATAAACAAATATAATTATAAGTCTTATGGTATCTTATAATTGTAACACTATTGGATGGATTGACTTTGAGCACTAAGTTTAGGCTATGGATATTGACACGAAGCGGACTGGGTAAAGGTTTTTCAAAACAAAAACAATACGGTTTGGGTTGGGTACTATCTAACTGGAGCTTATATTGAATTTTAGTATAAATATTTGAGCACTTAGGATATCTCCCTAACAAATTGGATTTGGGACGAATTTTTGGAAAATCTCCCTAAAATGTCATGGTTGAAATGTGTTTTTTTAGATAGGTATATAAATATGAGTTCCACAACAAATACTTAACACGAGCTTGGGTCAAGTTCATGTTTGCATAAATTTAACATGTTTAATCTGATTTGACCTAAATATAACAATTTTTCTTTAAATACTTTTATAGTAGGCCTGACATTTATTACACGCCTCGATGAATTTTCTGGGTATATGGATGAAACCTTAACGTGTAGTTATAAATGGGTCTTAAATGGATATTATACGGCTTATAGTATCACCCAATCGCATCACTGCTGGGTGGGTCAATTTCGAGGACCGAGTTCAAACTATGCATATTGAAACCAAGTAGGTAGCACAATTTTCGTTCAAAACAAAAAATGCACCAATTGGGTCGGATTAATTCTTTTTAACATGATGCTTATAATGAATTTTGGTATAAATATTTAACAGCCTATGATATTTCCTTAATGAGTTAGATTTTGGATTAGTTTTTAAAAACTCGGCACGAGTTCAAGTCGGCAGTGCCATAAGCACGATCATATCTAGTTATATTACATTAGACAAAAATTGCATGCTCCCACATTAAACTGTCTCCATTCCCACCTATTAAACTGATATTTGCTCAGAAATTTTTTTTACACGTAAAAATCAAGGTTTAGAAGCAATAATTTAGGAACAAGCTATTTTGTGGCGGATGCAAGGGGCCAGGATTTTTGAAAATTTAAGTTAGTCCTTTTAAGTTTTTGAAGATTTGAGTACCACCCCTTAAGTTTTTGAGTAATATTATCTTATTGCCGTTTCAAATTTTTTCCGGTAGGTAAAATTTATAACCTTGTGTGCTTAAATATATAAATATAAATATAAATTATAATATGCATACAATGGGTCATACCACTATAAAAATGCAAAGAAAACAAATGTAATAATTGCGGGTTTTCGCCGGTTACTATATTTTGAGCATATTTTTATATTAATTACATACTTTTATGTAAAATAAATAAATTGTGAGTGTATTTTGCACCCCTCCCCCCTAAAATTCAAATTTCTAAATCTGCCACCAAAACTATTGACACACCTCACTTTACTCTCTCACACTCTAACATTGATTTAGTGTAAATGTACTGGGTCTATGCATATTTACTCGGTCCATGTGCCTAAATGAATTAGCACATATTTAGTGCATATGACATATGCACCGAGCTAAATAGTATATATTTTTATACTTTATACTGATTAAACACATATGCAACAATAATATAATTATTAATTTAGTACACATGTGTCAAATAAATGAGATTAAATATTACAAAATAAAATATTATATATCAATAGCGCCACTCTAAATTGATGGAACCTCCACCAATTAAAATAAGTGGATTGAATGATAAAAAGTAAAAAAGTGAGGGAGTAGGTGATAATTAGGAGGGGATTGTTCAAAGCTTACTATCCTAGATATTATTAGCGGGACATCATCACATGGGTTTGGTCCATTGTTGCCCACCTAGCTACGTCCCACCCTAAAATTAAATTAAAAAAAAATAATACTTTTACTGAGTTTATTTTTCGGATAATCCTATCATTTTTATTAATAAGTTTATATATATATATATAATTAACGTATAATTCACTAATACATTTGGTATAAATAACAATAGATCATGAAGCCAATAATAAACGTAAAATTACTTATAAATTAAGTATGAGTATTGTCATAGTAATGTCAAAACTATTGTGGTAGTAAATGTAGCCAATTTTTTTTTTAGTTTTAACAATTATGTATTATCAATCAGTTGCTCAGCCAAATTTAAAATTAATAAGGCGTACAATTATTTGTGATTACGTGGAATTCTAGAGGTGAAGTTTAATGAGTGATATCTAATTAATTCTATTTTTTCCATGTTTTGAGAAAATTCGCTTTGTAAGAGACTGTGAAGACCTGTATCTATTTATTATTTGATTTAATGTGTTTTATTCTAATAAATATATAAATAAAATAGTAACTAAATAGAGAACATGGTTTTTATATGTTTGCTTATTGTTTCTAGAAAATCACGACCTTAATTTGAATATGAACCAATCTTACATTACTATTAGTATTCTTTTATTAGGTTAAATTGATTTAGAAAAAAAAATATGTCATAATCGAATAAAACCGAACCGAAAAGAGTTTAGAAGATTTAGAAACCGAAATCAAAACTATATTTTTATGTTTGTTTTGAGTTTAGGGTATTTTATTTTGTACCCCGATCAAAACCGAAAACACTCTTATTTGATATATACTCTTAAAAACATATTAATGCAAAAAAGAATTGGATAGCTTTAAATCATGAACCTATAAAAATGTATTTTCTACGTGGTATAAAAGACATGTCCAATTAGACCATCTTTAGTGGGTAAGGTAAATTGGTAAGCTAAAATGGTATATTTACACTATTTAAAAACAGAGAGGCGCAGCGGAAAAAGTGTAAATTTACCTCCCACGATTTATGAAATGTCGGGCGACGACATGAAGCCTTCGCACGACAAATGATCCATCGTCCCATGGTCTTCATAGCCACGACACATCATGTGTCGTGGCAGGCATTTTATCTTTTTTTTTTCCTTCTTCTTCCATTTCCGAGAATAGTCCGAACAAAAATTATAGCAGCCACGATTAATCATATATCGTCCCATGGATATTCAATGATGTGTCGCACGACACATCATTGATCTGACAAAGATGGTTTAATTCGCACGACACACGATTTGCCGTGAGAGGCTTCTACCCTGCCCCGACTCTTGATCGATCGTCCGAGCTAAAATTTTGTCGGGAGCTATCTTTGGCTTTGGTTTACACTTTTAGCTTCATTTTTACCATTTTACCTTACCCAATAAAGCAATGAACAATCTAAATTTGGTTATTTAGCCTTTGCAATGGAGATGGTCTTAGCTAATAGTTTACTTATATAAAAGAATAATTGCAAAAAATGACAATGTACTTTACCCGTTTTTTCACTTTGGCCATTATACTTTTTTTTTTTCACATAAAAACCACTTAACTCTTAATTTTTTTTTCTCCATTAACATTCCTTTTGTCCAGCTTAACTGACTTGGTGATGTGTCACATTTTTGATGACGTGGCACGCCAACTCATATCTCTCTCTCTCTCTCTCTCATCCTGATCACCAGAACCACCCAGCTTCCGACCACCACCACTATAATCGTCACCAACAATCCTGCCCCAACCTCCCTTTTAAAATCACAGTCGGACACCTACCCCAAGCCTCAAAATCACCGACTCCAGTTTTTGGCCGGAGAAGAGTGAAAATCTCGACGAAAATATCTTTGATTGGCTACTCATATATCTTTTTCTTCTTTTCTTCCTTTTCCCGATCTATTAACCGCCACCATTTGATCTGATTTCATTTTAGTTTTAAATTTGATTTTATTTTAGGTTTAGATTTTTTTAATTTGAGTAAGAGTCTTTTTTTTGTATTTATTATCCCTCTCTTTACATATATAATCCTTTATTTCTCTATCTCTAAAGCTCGGCAACTTTTATTTGTATCTTCTTCCTCTACAATTTATCCTAATCTTATCGTCTTCCTCTATAATTCCACATATATGTATCTTATTCCTCTGTGATTTGCTACAGTGATTTTAAGGCTTAGGGGAGGTGGCCGACTATGATTTTGTAGGAGAGGTTGGGGCTGGATTTGTAGGTGACGCAATTGTAATGGTGGTGGCCGGAAGCGAGGTGGTTCCGGTGATCATGATGAGAGAGATATAGAGATGAGGAGGAGGAGGGGGAGGGGGAGAGAGAGATAGAAAGAGAGTGAGATGAGTTGGCGTGCCACGTCATCAAAATCGTGACATGTCACCATGCAAGTCTATTAAGTTGGACAAATGAAATGTTGATGGTGAAAAAAAATTGAGAGTTCAGTGGTTTTTATATGAAAAAAAGAAAGTATAAAGCCCAAAGCGGAAAAATGGACAAAGTACGTAGTCATTTTTGCAATTATTCCTTATATAAACATGTGAAAGCAGAGAAAAATGGGAATGAAACAAAATGTAGTCAATCTCTTGGATAATTTGTCAAACACAGCATTAGCTAATGGAACAAAAAAAAATATGGGTTCGTGTGAAAGCAGGGAAAAATGGAAACGAAAGTACTAAGACGGAAGAAAGAAAATATGATACCCTTTTTTCTTATAGTTTACTTTTATTTAATGAAAAAGTTGTATTTTGAGAGAAACTCTCCATTAATTAATTCTATTTTTCCAATGTTTTGCGAAAACTTTAGGAAAAAATGCTCATTATATCTTCTTCTTATTTTTTTTATCTTATTTTTTAATTTATTTATCAAATATTGGAAAAATTCAAAATAAAATCATCAAAATTCGCTTTGTAAGAATATTTGGGGACCCGTATCTATTATCTCAAATTTAAACATTTATGGAGACTCATCAAATATGAAGAGAGGATATGGATCCAATTGTACTTCCTGTTGTTTAATACATGTAAATAGTTAAGTTCAATAAAAAAAGTTCAGATACATGCTCTTGAAAACATGTTAATGCAAAAATGGATTAAATAGCTTGAAATTATTGACATGTGAACATGTATTTTCTATGTGACATAAAAAAACATATTCTATTGAATTGTCTATTAAAAAAATTCGTACAAAAAATTTTTATTAATTTTTATATGCATTATGGATTTTTGTTCGGTAGGTCTTAAATTCATACTTTTAAATAATAAGAGGAGGAAATAAAGAAGAGAATGCTTGGAATTAATATATGAAGAGGCAAGTTGAGCAGGATCAAGCAGAAAAAGTAGTAACACATGTAAACTTTTACAATCTACCAGTTTGCTACTTTGCTTTAATATAAAGTTCCATAATTAAAATTGGAATTAGACTAAATTTATTTAATTTTTAGTTTTTTTTATACGAGATCTTTACTGCTGTATTCCATTTGTGCTAGAGATTTATATCTTAATTAGGGTATAACCGTGTCATCCGGTATGGTAAAATAAATAAGATATAATAATAAAATAAAAAAAATAACCTGTGATGAATATAAATCGACAAATATCAATTAATCTATTTTGAGCCTATTGTCTAGTCTACTCTAACGTTTTAAACAACTAAAACGTAGGTTCAATATATCTTCATACTGAAAAAACTAAATATAGAGTGGATTGGACTAATTTGTTTTTAATTTTTTTGATTTAATTTTGATATCGGCAAAATAAATTTTTAACAAATTAAACTCAAGGCCAGATGTGAAAATAATCCAACCACGTCTATGAGTATAATTTGAAAATAGTCCAAAAATTGGATTGATGTACCGTGAACCCTCCTAAAAAGACAGACTGAGATCAACAAAAATGTATGAACACATAAAGTACGTCATTAAATATTACTTAATAATTTTTCTTGTATTTTTTTACATAATTCTATAGTTATTATGGATCTTGTTGAATTAATCTTGATTAAAAGATTTTAAATATTAAAATTTGAAATTTATTTAAAGTTATGGTATTTTTAATGTAAAACAAATTGTTGGCGAGTAAGAGTTTACTATATGTATGTTATTGGTATGAGTGTTTTAACTTTGATATGGCAACTTAATGTGTGTATAAAACTCTTCAAAGATATTACATACTTTAACAAGTGTATTTTTAACGGTTAAATTCTTATACTTTTCAGAGAAAATTTTGATCAAAAATAGTGTTCCGTAATATGATGGGAAGGAAACCTAGTAAATCTTAATGGGAAAGGAACGTAGTAAGTTCGAGGTAGCACCCACCTTGTCAAAAATCTTAATGGGAAAGAAACCTAGTAAGTTCGAGGTAGCACCCACCTTGCTTTTTGATAGATTAAATAAATGGTGTCCATTCATCTCAAAATATAAAGGCTTCTGTTCTCAGTCTTTCAGTGAGAGAGTGATATTGTTAGTGAGGATTTCTGATTTTGCTCGGATCGTCTCAAGGGTTTCGGATCTGGTATATATTTTTTTCTATAACTTAATTGCGTGTGTTTTCAATTTCCGATTTATTATTTTGTGTGTATATATATACCTCTATGATCTTTAAGGAAGGATATTAAGATTTATGATTTTCAGTTGATTAAATTCCTTGAGGGGGGTACTGAATCTTCTTTATATCACTCTTATATTGTTAGACCTAATCTGCCTTACTTGTGTTAATTTAAATCTGTTCATATCTTACTCATTTGTTCAAATGATCTAGTTTAATTGTTTTGTTGATATCTATTATATATGATGAAGTTTGTGTTTTTGATTTTTCAAACTAAACTTATGATATATTTGGATAGAATCGTTTTAATAGAATATTGCATCTAAAAGATCCGGAAGTTAGGCTCTATTTGACATCACCATGGAAAATGGTTGAAAAAACAATTGATTTGTATGAAAGTTGGAAAATAAGTTAAGAGATGTAATGATATGTTCTCCATCTCATGCACGAGTATAAGTCTTTCATCCTTCTTTTTTTTTTGAAAGATTAAATAAATGGTGTCCATTCATCTTAAAATATAAAGGCTTCTATTCTCATTCTTTCAGTGAGAGAGTGATATTGCTAGTGAGGATTTCAAATAGT
Source organism: Lonicera japonica (assembly GCA_021464415.1). Lineage (NCBI taxonomy): Eukaryota > Viridiplantae > Streptophyta > Magnoliopsida > Dipsacales > Caprifoliaceae > Lonicera > Lonicera japonica. The sequence goes on from CM038468.1 coordinate 38,535,813, forward strand.
AATAGTAAACAGGGTTTTTTGATTTTGCTCTGATCTTTCTCATAGGCCGGCTTCGGATCTAGGTATATATATATATATATATTTTTTTTTCTATAACTTGCATGTGTTTTCAATTTTGCGATTTATTGTTGTGTGTATATATACATCTGTTCATATCATGCTCACTTGTTCAAATGATCTAGTTTGTTTTGTTGATAGCTGTTATATATATTGAAGTTTGTGTGATTGATTTTTCGAACTAAATTTCTGATATATTTGGATAGAATTGTTTTAATAGAATATTGTATCTAAAATATTTGGAAGTTAAGCTTTGTTTGATGGCAACATGGAAAATGGTTGAAAAAACAATTAATTTGTGTGAGAAGTTGGGAACATAAGTTTAGACACGAGTATGTCTTTCACCCTTCTTTTTTTTTGGGAAAATTTTCCTTCTCTCATCATTCACTCCCAAAGGAAAATTTTCCATGGAAAAAACCAAAAGGTACGTAAGAGTTAATCTCATCACATGCCTCAATTTATTTTTTGATTTCTCACAAAAATGAGTTATTTTTTCTATCATTGCTATCGAACGGAGCTTTACACTTTGAGAAATTGTTGGTTAAAGACAGTAGCTATTTGACAGAGAAAAGGAATAATTTTCTATAAAAACCGATGGACAGAAAGTAAATTTGTTTAAAACTCGGGTTTATCAAACAGTGTTAACAAAAAATAAAACGACCAAGTGGGAATTCGAAAATTGATGATTGCAATGGAGTTTTTTTAATTTTTAATTCCTTAGATACGTGACATCTGATTTTTATCCAAATTTGTGAAAAATAGAGCGCGCGAACTATTAGCTAACAATAGAACAGAACAGAAATGGGTTCAGCTGAAAGCAGCGGAAGAAATGGGAACAACAACAGTGCTGGGGCTGTAGCGGGGGTGGCTGCAGCGGCCGCAGCGGTGTATGGTGTATGCAGCTTTTTGGCCTCTATCAACAACAAGGAGGAGGGACCGATGATGAAAGCGCCGGGTCAGAAGGGTGTGTACATTAAGAGGAAAGACTTCGAGAACAACCCTAGGGACTACTTTAAAGGAAATCGTGGCAAATAAATTGAAACGATTATTGTTATTATTATTATTATTATTGTTACTACTACTACTACTATATAAAAATCAATCTTAATGATCGAAAAATTAATGAAAATTAGTGGGATAACAAATTAATTAAGGGAATGGAAGTTGTTTTGCTTGTATTAGTTCTTATTTATATATTTGAATGAGTGCCTAGAAGAACTTGTATTGTATGAAAGAACTTGGGGTGTGATTGTTTATATATATATATATATATATTTGTATTTGTATTTGTGTGGATACATACACCTTTTAATTACATTGATTTGGTGTATATGTATGAGTCTGTGCACATTTATTCAACGCATGTGTCTAAATGAATGAGCACATACTCGATACAAATGGCACATGAACCGAGCCAATATATTTTTTTGTAACCAACACTGATTAAGCGCATACACAATAAAAATGTAATAATTCATTTAGTGCAAATGCATCAAATAAATAAATGAGCACATATGTTGCACCCCCTGCCCCCTAAAATTTGAATTTTTAGATCCGCTACTAAAATTGACACACCTCACTTTACTCTTTCACGCTCTAACATTGATTTGGTTCATATGTACCGAGTTTATGCACATTTACTCGCCCTATGTGCCTAAATGAATGAGCACATATGTGCTAAGCTAATATATATTTTTTATACTTAACATTGACTAAACGTATATGCAATAATAATATAATCATTTATTTAATGCACATGTGTCAAATAAATGAAATTAAACATTATTATGTAAAATAATATTTATCAATAGTCCACTCTAAATTGATGGACCCTCCACTAAGGGTGTTAATGCCAATCCGAAAACCGATCGAAAGGACCGAACCGATCCGTAAAACCCCGAACCGAAAAAAACCCGAAACCGAAAACAAGAAAACCGAACTGAAACTGAAAAGTTTGGTTCGGATTTGGGGCAAGCTAGTCCAAAACCGAACTAAATTGAACCGAACCGAATTATATATAATAATAAAAAATCTTAGTATATACTCTAAGGACATAAGTTAATTATACTATAATACAAAAAAAATGGTATTTTATAATAATATGTTTCTTATTAATTGCATATTGTGATAATCTTAAAAAAAAAGTCATTAACGCGTACCCTTATTATTGAATTAGTTACACAATGCTAAGATTGTTTTATCATATGTGTGATGACAATATAATTCATTATTTTATTTAATATATTTTATTTTTATAAATGTACAAATAAAATAATAACTAAATAGCTAGAAACCATGGTATCTATATATTTGTTCCTTGTTCATAAAAAACAATGACTTTAATTTGAATATGAATCATTCTTACATTACTATTAGTATTACATTGTGATGTTAAATTAATTTAAAAAAAAACATATGTCAAAATCAAATAAAACTGAACTGAAATCAAATTTTCACATTTGGTTTAAATTTAGAATACTTTAATTTTTATCTTGATCGAAACCGAAAACACTCTGTCCTCTACCAATTAAAATAAATGGAGCGCATGATAAAAGTAAAAAAGTGAGCGAGTAGGGGATAATTACGAGGGAAATTTTCAAAGCTTATCCTAGGTACTTTTAGCAGAACAACATCACGTGGTTGTCGGTCCATTGTTGCCCCCTAAGTATGTCACACCCCAAAATTAAATAAAAATAACAATACTTTTACTGAGTTTATTTATGGGATAATCCTGTCATCTTTATTAATGAGTTATATATATACTAACGTATATATGTGGAGTTTGAGACTTTATATTTAATCACAGTAAAATGATAAACAAAATTGAGCGACCAACCCGAACCGGCAACATTGGTCTTTTTTCTATGCCACGTATTTTCAATACTCAAAATTTAAGTCCGATTTTCAAGCTGTAAATACCAAAAGCTAGATCACCGATAAAATGTCAAAATTGTAAAATTAAGTTTTAAGTAAATTTTTTTCAAAACATTAACATTGCAGCCTATCTAGTTAATATAATGAAGAAAGTGATTCATGCTCAACTCATTATCAATAATTGTTGGCAAAAAAAATTAAACCAAGAAGGGGAGATGGGAGAATATTACAAATAATACGGAATCTACAAATGTACTTAAATGTAAGTACGCGTAAACAATTAGCTGAAAAATAATATGCGATTAAAATATTTATAGAGGTTCCTTTTTTCGTATTACATTTTTTGTCCTAATATATAACATACTTTTTTTTACCCGATAGTTTATTGGTTGGATGCTAAATTAAACTTAAAAGTTCATGGGCCAAATGTGAAAGTAAACGACCAACGTAGCAAATTGGAAATGTATTTCAAAATTTATCATTTCAATCCGATATGAAAATTAATGGTCCCAAAATTGGATTTATCGGATCGTGCACACACCCAGATAAAACATAATAAGTTTTTTTTGTTTACTTTGTAATAGATCATTTATGAACAATTTCATACCCTTTGTTTTTGTACAGTAATTATTTCATACAATTTGAAATGAGTAATAATATACATACACAAAATATATCCGTAAGTGTAATATTCATTAGTTTTTCTTGAAAAAAAATTTATATATAAATTTATAGTTATAATGGGTCTTGCTTTCTTGATTTTGATTAATAGGTTACAAATGTATACATTTTATTTAAATTCAATTTTTGGATTTAATGTTATGACATTTTAAATTTTAGGCTAAATAACAAAAAATGGTAATGAACTTATACCTCTTTAGCATTTTGGCGAACAAACTTTTTTTTTGGTCATTCATGGAAAGACACTTTTTATTTATTGTCAATTTGACCCAACCGTCAGCTCTCGTTTAATTTCCCTAACGGAATGCTGACGTGGATTTTTTTTTCTTAAACATGTTCCAACTCAGCAATTTAGTGTGATGTGTGCTTAATTAACATGTGAGAGGAGTGTGAAGAAAGTTGGCGGGAAAATTAACCATGGAAATTAACCATGGTTACGCTGTCTAACTTAACTACAAAAAATATATTCACTCACCATCTAAACACGCCATTTGAGACCGATCAGTGAGAAACTCAAGGAGATTAAACGAAGAATATGAATTGTTATTGAAGATTAGGGTTAATCGATTAGAGGTAAGGCTGTCATTACACTACACCATGGTAATTTCAATGGGATTTCATTACACCATTATTATCTGAAGGTTAGAATTTTTCCATTGTTTGAGTATTGTTAAAACAGAGGCTTTTTTTTCAAAGTAAGAGTTGATTAAAGAAATCTATTCCTTTTTATATTGTTTGTGGTCCCCTTGAAGAAATTAAAGTTATGATATTTTTCAATTTGTAGGTTTTTCTCCGTTTGCCCCCACTGTAATTTCCTTTTTATTATTTGTGGTCCCATTGCAAGTTTGTTTATTTATACAATATTGAGTGCCCAGAATGCACTACTCAGTGTGTATATTTGTTCACTTTTTATTGTTTTCCTTTTTAGGTATGGACCTTTTTACTATAGAAATACATCATGGTGGTAATTTTGTCAGTAAGCCTACACTTCATTATCGTGGTGGTTTTGTTAGCATGTTTAAGGATTTGGATCATGATAGAATGTCATTTTTTGAGTTAAAAGGCCTGGTTAATGACTTAGGGTGCAAAGCATTTAGCAAATTATATTATAGAGATCTTGATTGCAGCTTTTCGAGTGATTATTGCCATAGTTGGAAGTGTTACGATTAAATCCTAAAAACCTTAATTTTGAATCGCGTATCATACCAATTACTAAGAGATAGAAACATAAATGTGTACCCGAATCCATGATGATGACTTAGCCGAAAACGTGAATATAGCCTTCTAATCCTTTTCCCTTATAAACTTGAGTTTCTCATTTTGAGAGGATTTAGAAAAAATGTCATTAGGGATAGATTGGGGACCATAACCCCTTATTTATAATTTTCCATATGGCGGTTAGCGGCGGTTAGAGACTTCCACCATTTCTAATTCTGCCCCTCATAGAATTAGAAATTGCCAATAGGTATCTACACATTAATTCCATGACAAATATACCCCGAAGCCTATTTAAAACATTAGTTCGATCACTTGAGTTTAGGCTTATAAATGATAACACACACATTAATTATATACATGTGTGGTCCCAAATTGTATTAATACAAAATTAATCCAACAGGAAGAGTTAGAGGAGCTACTAGAAGCCATAGCCCTAGAATTTGGGGACAAATAATTAGGTCAAAATAAACAAACATCAAAGACAAATAAACATACCATAAATGGAGAAAACCTCGTGAATGGAGAAACCTGATGGAAAAGAAGGAGAAAAATGACGATCAGCTTTGCATGTCTGACTTTTTGGAGCCAATGACGAGAAGAAAGATGAGCTCTGCAAATGGATGAAAAGGGTTTTAATTAATCAGGCATGCTTATTTCACGTGCTTGAAATTAATGAGTTTTAAGAGTCAGGATGTCCAACTAGGATTTTTTTTTCCACGTCAGCGTTCCGTTAGTGAAATTAAACGGGAGCTGACGGTTGGGTCAAATTGACAATAAATAAAAAGTGTATTTCCATGAATGACCAAAAAAAAAGTTTGTTCACCAAAATGCAAAAGAGGTATAAGTTCATTACCATTTTTTGTTATTTAGCCTAAATTTTATAAGAAGTATTGATGAGAGAGAGTAATTTGAAAGAGTAGAGAGTTTAGATTTTTATTTGATTGTATGTGTTTAAGGTGTATGTGTATCTTAGATGTATCTTTTGAAGGTTGTTGTGCTCGGTCAATGTGTGTGTGTGTGTGTGTTAAATCAAAAAAATAAAATAAAATATACATCTAAGGGTGTAGATTGTGTGTGAAAAGATGAGAATAATTTTGAGCCATTGATCTAATAGGCTTTTAATAGATATATTTTTTTGACTTTCTTTCTCTTAAGATATATATATATATATAGCGTTTCTTTTGAACCCACCTTGTCAAAAATCTTAATGGGAAAAAAAGGGGAAAGAAACCTAGTAAGTTCGAGGTGGCACCCACCTTGTCAAAATTCTTAATGGGAAAGAAACGGGAAAGAAACCTAGTAAGTTCGAGGTGGCACCCACCTTGCTATTCTCATTCTTTCAGTGAGAGAGTGATATTGCTAGTGAGGATTTCAAATAGTAATAGTAAACAGGGTTTCTGATTTTGCTCGGATCGTCTCATAGGCTTCGGATCTAGCCTCTAGGTATATATTTTTTCTATAACTTAATTGCGTGTGTTTTCAATTTCCGATTTATTGTTTTGTGTGTATACCTTTATGATCTTTAAGGAAGGATATTGAGATTTATGATTTTCAGTTGATTGAATTCCTTGAGGGGTACTTAATCTTCTTTATATCACTCTTATATTGTTAGATCTAATCTGCCGTACTTGTGTTCCTTTAAATCTGTTCATATCTTGTTCATTTGTTCAAATGATCTAGTTTGTTTTGTTGATATCTGTTATATATGTACATATATTGAAGTTTGTGTGATTGATTTTTCGAACTAAATTTATGATATATTTGGATAGAATCGTTTTAATAGAATATTGTAACTAAAAGATCTAGAAGTTAGGTTTTGTTTGATAGCAACATGGAAAATAGTTGAAAAAACAATTGATTTATGTGAGAAGTTGAGAAAATAAGTTGAGACATGTGGTGATATGTTCTCCATCTAATGCACGAGTATATATCTTTCACCCTTCTATTTTTTTGGGAAAGTTTTCCTTCTCTCATCATTCACTTCCAAAGGAAAATTTTCCATGGAAAAAACCAAAAAGTACCTAAGAGTTAATCTCATCACATGGCTCAACTTATTTTTTGATATCTCACAAAAATGAGTTGTTTTTTCTATCATTGCTATCGAATGAAGCTTTACACTTTGGTAAATTGTTGGTTAAAGACAGTAGCTATTTGAAAGAGAAAAGGATTAATTTTCTATAAAAATCGACGGAGAAAAAGTAAATTTGTTTAAAACCGGGTTTACCAAACAGTGTTAACAAAAAATAAAACGACCAAGTGTGAATTCGAAACTTGATGATTGCAATGGAGTTTTTTTTTTTTTTTAATTCCTTAGATACATGACATCTGATTTTTATCCAAAGTTGTGAAACATAGATCGCGCAGAGTATTAGCTAACAACAGAACAGAACAGAAATGGGTTCAGCTGAATGCAGGGAAAGAAATGGGAACAACAAGGAGGGGGAGGATGGACCGATGATGAAAGCGCCGGGTCGAATGGTGTGTCCATTAAGAGGGAAGACTTCGAGAACAACCCTAAGGAATACTTTCAAAGAATTCATGGCACCTCTATCAACAAGAAGGAGGAGGAGGATGGACCGATGATGAAAGCGCCGGGTCAGAAGGGTGTGTACATTAAGAGGAAAGACTTTAAGAACAACCCTAAGGATTACTTTAAAGGAATTCGTGGCAAGCAAATTGAAACGACTATTATTATTATTATTACTACTACTATATAAAAACATTAACAGTGCAGCCTAGCTAGTTAATTTAATGAAGAAAGTGATTCATACTCAACTCATTATCAATAACTGCCGGCAAAAAAAATTAAACCAAGAGGGAGTGATGGGGGAATATTACAAATAATATGGAATCTACAATTGTACTTAAATGTAAGTACGCGTAAACAATTAGCTGAAAAATAATATGCGATTAAAATATTTATAGAGGTTCCTGTTTTAGTATTAATTTTTTTTTCCTAATATATAACATACTTTGTTTAGTAAATTATAATAGTCTTAAGTATAGTTTTGTATTTTTTTAACCCGATAGTTTATTGGTTGGATGCTAAATTAAACTTAAAAGTTCATGGGCCAAATGTGAAAGTAAACGACCAACGTAGCAAATCGAAAATGTACTTCTAAACTGATCATGTCAATCCGATATGAAAATGGTCCCAAAATTGGATTTATCATGCACACACCCTGATACAACATAATCAAGCTTTTTTTTTTTTTTTTTTTTCCACTTTGTAATAGATCATTTATGAACAGTTTCATACCCTTTGTTTTTGTACAGTAACTATTTCATACCATTTAAAATGAGTAATGACATACATACACAAACTATATCCTTAAGTGTAGTATTCATTAGCTTTTCTTGAAAAAAAAATTATATATAAATTTATAGTTATAATGGGTCTTGTTTTCTTGATTTTGATTAATAGGTTACAAATGTATACATTTTATTTAAATTCAATTTTTGGATTTAATATTATGACATTTTAAATTTTATAAAAAGCATTGATGAGAGAGAGTAATTTGAAAGAATAGAGAGTTTAGAGTTTTATTTGATTGTATATGTTTAAGGTGTATGTGTATCTTATGTTTTATTTGACACTTTAATGTGAGTATAGAAATACATCTAAGGGTGTAGATTGTGTGCGACGAGATGAGAAGAATTTTGAACCATTGATCTAATAAGCTTTTAATAGATAGATTTTTTTGACTTTCTTTCTCTTTATTAAGATATATATATATATATATATATATACGATGAATGTATAATAATATAATCGGTATAAATAATGATTAGATCATGAAGCCAATAATAAATGTAACATTGTTTATAAATTAAGTATGAGTACTGCGATTGTAATATACAATTATTAAAATATATAGTACAATTATTTACAACCGTAGAATTTTTTTTTTTTGGACAGAAATAAAAAGCATATTATTTCATATAGATAGTCTCATTACATAATTCTCCTAGTAGTCTTGCCTCCTTCCTTCCACTCATATCATCGTGGAGGTCTTTTAATACAAAAGAAGGGGAATAACAAAAAAATTTGATAAAAAAACATATTTTCTTTTCCATAATTTGCTAGTTTATCAGCTACTTTGTTTGCTTCTCGGTAGCTGAATCCTATCCATAGATGCTCAAATTCAAGGTTCCAAATCTTGATATCCTCCAACAAAGCTTGATGTATCTGATACTGCTCTTTGTTCTTGCGAATTATGTTAAAAACAGTTCTAGAATCAATTTTGATTTGTAAGCTTTTAATTCCTTCATTCCTTGCAAGAATTAAACCATCTCTAATTGCCCATAGTTCAATAGTTACATTTGTAGCCACCCTTATGTTTGCAGCTAGAGCTTTCCTGAATTCTCCATATTCGTTTCTGATTATAACACCAATGCCTGCGAATCTATCATTACTAGAAACAGATCCGTCAGTGTTCATTTTAAATTGAGTGAGAGTAGGTTTTTCCCACCCAATAAGGTGCAACTGCTTTGAAGGATTATATGGAGATTTATTAGGTAGATGATTTTCCATGCAAGCTTCATAAAAGGAAGTCTCTTCTTCTTTTTTCCTCAACATAGTTTGAACATTTATAGTTACATTTCTATATATTGCTTCATTTCGAGTCTTCCAAAGAATCCATAAAGTATTCATTTGCTTTGTAGTTTGCATATTGCTGTGCTTTCCTCTGTTTAAATCTAAAATGAAGCTAACAAGATCAAAATTGCTCCAATCCATCCATGAAGTTTTTTCTCTAAACAATTTAAAAGCATTGCAGTGTTTAATCATATGCCACTGATCATCGAACTGCCCTCAAAGATTACATAGAGGAGAAGGAATTATTTGTTGAGTATATAAATTGTAAGTATTAGGAATTTTATTGTGTATAAGAAGCCATATAAAATTTCTGATTTTTAGGGCACAAGGAAGTTTCCAGATTCTTAACCATGGAATTTGAGGGAAACAACCATTTTGATTTCTAAAAATCAACCAATTATAAGTAGATTTGACAGAGAATTCACCAGAACGATTTGGACTCCACACAGGATCATCTCTATCGATCTTTTCTGTTTGAAATTGGGATTCCAAGAATTCTAGGAATTAATTCCATAGGAAGAAGATTTTGGAGTTTATTTATATCCCACTTTTTTGATTGAAAATTTATAACTTCAGAGACCTTAAGATCTCTATTCTGAATACCATAACCTTCATCCAATTGTTGAGCTAGAGGACAACCATAGAATGTTGTCGCAATGTCAAAGCTACTGTGGTAGTAAGTGTAGGAAAAAAATGTTTTAACAATTATGTATAATTAGTTGGTGAGCCAAAATTTAAAATTAATAAGGCATACCATTTGTTGTGATAACGTGGAATTGTAGAGGTGAAGTTTAAGGCGTGATATGTAATAATAAGGAGAATATTTTATATTATTGCATACTAAATTATTTTCTTCCCTGAAAGCATAGAAAAATGGGATCGACAAATAAGTGTAGGCAGCCTCCGCCCTTATCTTAAGGTCAAGTGTCCAACTCATGGGGGTGGGTGGTGGGTTTTCTTTGTTTGTAAGATTAATGGAGAGACTTAAACCTCTCTTAATTTATTTTTATTTTAAAAAAAAATGTTTTTTTTTAAATACGGGTTCCTGTGAAATCAGAGAAAAATGGGAATGAAAGTACGTACTAAGATAGAATAAAGAAAATATGATACCTTTTGTTCCTATAGTTCACTTATATTTGTGGAAAAAGTCGTATTTAGGGAGAAACTCTTCAATAGTTAATTCTATTTTTTTTATGTTTTGAGAAAATTTTAGAAAAATAAAGTCATCAAAATAAAGTCATCAAAATTTGCTTTGTAAGAGTATTTTGGAACCTGTCTCTACTATCTCAAATTTAGATATTTATAGACTCCAAATATATGAAGAGAGGATAGAGATCTAAATATTGTACATATTTTTTTTTTGGTTTCCCACGGGGTATCCGGGCCAGCTTTCGCGCACCTCGACTAATTCCGATTCGCAGTTCGTGACTGCTGGCCAAGTATTATTTTGACAACACCGAGAATTAACCTTTTGAGCTCCAAGTCGACCTCAAGGTTGTCCCAGTGGCAGCCTAATACCATTGGGTCAAGAGGCTTGGTTAATATTGTACATCTTTTCAAACTTTAATATTTTGTCTATCCGTCCTTAAACATTGCATGAACTAAGAATTCTCATGCTGGTGTTTAATATATGTTAACACCCATTTAAGTTCAACAAATAAGCTCTTGACATATACTCTGAAAAGCATGTTAATGCAAAAATAAACCGGATAGCTTTAAATCATTGACATGTGAACATATATTTTCTATGTAGCATATCAAACATGTCCAGTTGAATTGGCATAGAAATATTAAAAAAATATTAGGGTAAATTACCAAAAAATACAATGTACTTTACCTGTTTTTGCATTTTGGGTAATGTACAATTTTTTCGACATTAGAAACATTGTACTTTATTAATGTTTTCATTTTGAGTAACCCGTTTAACACCTGTTAAAACCATTTGATGGAATGCTGACGTGTCACATTAAATTGCCACTTGGCTGGATAAATTGCCAACTCAACATTAAATTAAAAACAAAAAATGAATATCTCCTTTTTAACTTTAACAAATCAAGACAAAATTACAAAATGAATTAAAATTTAGAGAGAGAAAGCCCCAAAAAGCCCTAGTTTCCGTAGAAAGGTTCGACTGCTAGGATCGAAGGGAGAAAAGAAGCAATTCAAGAAAGAAGAGAAGAATAATGCAATAAAATCTAATACGCATCATTCAAGTAAGTGTATTATTGACTTAGGGGTTTCTAGGGTTCTTTATTTATTTTATTTGGTTCGTATTTGTTTGCTGATTGGGGTTCGTATTTGTTATGGGGTTAAAAACAATACTTTCGTATTTGTTTATCTTTTACTTACGGGGTTATGTAAAACTTCTATTTTTTTCTATTTGTTTGCTTTATATGTATGCAGTGTTTGATACATTTGCCATGCATTTGAGGCATGGTGGTCAGTTTAAACATTGGCCTTTTCTGTATTCCTGTGGGGGTGAAGTGAATTATTACTATGATGTTGAACTTGATAAAATGTCATATTTTGAAATTAAGGGGATTGTAGAAGATCATGGTCATATTAATGTTAGTAAGATTTTCTATAAGCATCCACATAAGATAATGGAAACTGGTTTTACCTTAATAGATAATGATAAAGATGTTATGAAGATGTTGAAACTTATTCAGCTAAATGGTTATACTGAAATATATGTTGAACATAAAGTTGATGAGGGAGGAGGAGTTAGAGTGGACGAGGTCAATGCAAACAATCCTGGTGAGGTAAATGAATATGTTAGTGATAAGTCTAGTGATTCTAGTGATGGGGTTGCAGATTGTGATCTTAAAGAAGAGAGTGGAGATGAAAGTGATGCACCTAGTTTAGATCATGTTAGTGATGATGAGGAGTACGTTGATAGAAATTAGAAATAAGGTACTTAGTGAAAAACAAAGAATAGAAAAGGAAAATGCAATGTTATTAGTGAGAAATCAACTGTCGAGGGTGAAAATGCTGTGGCTAACACAAATAGTGAAAATGTTGAGGGTGCAAATGCTACGGGTAACACAAGTAGTGCAAATGCTGTGGCTAACATAAATAGTGAAAATGTTGAGGGTGCAAATGCTACGGGTAACACAAGTAGTGCAAATGTTGAGGGTGCAATAATGTAAGGGGGTTAAATACTGGTTATGACACTGAGGATGATGGTGGGTCTAGGGGATACATCTCACCTGAGTCAAGTGATGATGAAGGTGGGAGGAGTAAGTTTAAGCATAGTTTTTTAGTATATAACCCTTAAGTTGATATGAAAAATATTGAACCACTTTTGGGAATGGAGTTTGCCCACTCAGAAGAAATTAAGCATTGTTTAACTAACAATGAAGTGGCAAATGGATTCCCAATTAAGTTCAAGAGGAATGGTTCTAAATGGTTGCTAGCAGTTTGTGCAAATGGCTGCCCATGGAGATTGTGGGCAAGTTACATGCAAAATGAGAACAATTTCTAAATAAAATCATTGAAAGCTGAACATAAGTGTGTTAGGAACTTCAAAATTAAACTTGTTAACTCAAAGTCGTTTGCCAAAAAATATGAAAAGAAAATAATAGCTGAACTTAGATGGAAGTTAAAGGATTTCAATGCTGATGTCCTAGAGAAGTATGGAGTTAATGTGACCTTAGTGAAATGTTATAGGGCTAAGAGAAGGGCACTAGGTGAAGTAGAAGCATCATTCAAAGAGCATTATGGCAAACTTTGGGACTATGCAGGTGAAATTTTAAGGTTTAATCCCGATAGTACTGTTAAGTTTGAGGTTGAAAGGCCTGATCCAACACAACCTAGTACCTTTTTAAGAATGTATGTGTGTTTTGATACATTGAGGAAGGGGTGGTTAGTGGGGTGGTTAGCATGGTGTAGGCCAATCATCGGGTTTTATGGCTATTTTTTAAAAACATGCTGTGATGGGGAGCTTTTAACTGCTATGGGAGAGATGGGAACAATCACGTGTTCCCTATAGCTTAGGTAGTGGTAGAGGTGGAGAGTATGTCATTATAGGACTGGTTTATTGAGTTGGTTAAAGATAACTTGTGTTTGACAAATGAGGATGGTTTAACTGTGATGACTGATCAACAAAAGGGACTTGTCCCTTCCATCAGAAATCTGCTTCCTAATGCTGAGCATAGATGTTGTGCTAGACACATATATGCAAACTTTAGGAAAGCAAACAGTGGTGCACAATTAAGGGGGTTATTTTAAAGGGCTTGCAAGAGTGGCACCCCTAAAGAGTTTGAGAATGTAATGGCAGAAACTAAGGCAGTGAAAGAAGATGCATATATTTATTTGATGAAGCAAAACCCTCAAACTTGGGCTAGGGCATATCAGAGTGGTAAAAGCAGTTGTGATGCAGTAGAGAACAATATGAGTGAGACTTTCAATGGGTTCATTCTTGAAGCAAGAAAGAAGGCTATAACACACATGTTAGGAGATATAAAGGTTTCATTGATGGTCAGAATGCAAAAAATGAAAAATGTTATGCAAAAAAAGGAAGGGGATTTTTGCCCAAGAGCTGTTGAAACATTAAAAAAGAACAAGCATGAGCATAGGTATTGGCAAACTACTTATAATGGTGAGAATGAGTTCAAAGTCATAAATGGTTTTGATGGGTATGTGGTTAATTAACTGTAAAGATTGGACTTGTACTTGTAGACTTTGGGAAATTAGTGGTATCCCTTGTGCACATGCTATCTCAGCTATATACTTCTTGAAAGATAAACCATAAAAGTTTGTCTCGAAGTGGTTCAGTGTAGAGAAAACTAAGAAGGCATATGAGTTTTATATGAAACATTTAAATGGGAAAAGGATGTCGAAAAAAAACCCCATATGAGAAGTTCATGCCTCCTTAAAATAGAAGAATGCCTGGATGGCCCAAGAATGCAAGGAACAAGGAATTTCATGAGAAGGAAAGGAAGAACACTAGTGAAATCAAAATGAAAGAAAGGCAAATGAAGTGTTCAAATTGCAATAAACATGGACACAACAAAAAAACATGTAAAGGGCCAACATAAGTATTTCAGTTTTAACTTATCATTTTATGTTTTAACTTATCATTTTCTGCTTTATTTCAGGTAAGAACTGCTCCAACAGTTCCAAAAAGGAGAGGTAGACCATCAAAAGTGTCAAGGGACTCTCAGCCAACAAATGCAGCTCAAAACATTGTGAGTACATATATACGGCCTTGATGCACTACTATATTTCATGTAGGTGAGAAGAAATGAACATGTTACAGATGGTTTTGGGGTTTATATATCACCCCAAAGTGGGAGCACATTTGTAAGGGTGAGTTATTTATGAAGGTTTTATAGTGTTCAAATAACAATTGTGTTGTAATTTCTGATAAGTATTTGTGATGTTTGAAAACATATGCTAAGTCAAAGAGCTCCTATTAGGGTGAATGAAGGTGGAAGCCAAAGTGGGAATCAAGCTAGAGCGAGTTCAAGTCAACCTAGTACTCAAGCTGGGAGTGTCAATTCAACTCAACCAGCTACTACTGCACCTCCATCAAAGACAACTGTGAAAAGAAGTGTTTTAACTCAACCTACTGCTGCTGCACCTAGTAAGAGAAAATCTTGGAAATAGAAAGAACTACTGTTTGGAAATATAATTTTTTTTGATGATTCTTTTGTTTTGTTAAGCAGAAATCACATTTGTTTTGTGATGGTGATGAAATTAGAACACTGGTTTTGTGATGAAATTAGTGGTTTTCTAATGAATGTAAATAAACTACTATTTTATGAATGGTTATGTTATGTATGCAACTTATAGTTCTGTGTTATGAATGATTGTGTTTTGGGTTATATATGTAGCAAATGTATAATCGACAATTCATTTCAGCATAAAACACATTTCATTAAAAGTGCTAAAAATGATACAAAAACAGGGGCCAAAAAACACATCCAAATGGACATTTCATACATTTTCCATAAAGACATATCCCACATCCTTCTGTTTCATCTTCATAATAATAACCTAATTAAATCTACTAAAGAAAGATATTACAAGCATGATAACAAGAACAATAACATAGAGTTTCATCTTCATTTTCTTTCCTCTTTCATCTGTTCAAATTTCTGCTTCCACATCAATTTCTCACATTCCTCTGTTTTTAGTTTGTTCTCCATCTCCATTTTTTTCTCTATAGTCTCCTTCATCAACACATTCATGTCCGCCATTTCTATCTTTAATTGTTGGCACTCATTATAAAATTGGTATACTCTGTCTTTGGGTGATTTCTTCCCATCAACCCAATCAAAGAACTTGCATGGCTTAATTTTGTAATTTCCACAACCAACAAACCTCTGACCCAGATTGTCATCTGTCCATGCCTTCATTACTAGCGTTGGAACTGCACAAAAACAGTAGAAATTGGATATGAATGCTGAGTTTGCTGAGTTCTCTAACATTTGGCTCTGAATGTGTAATAATAATAAAACAAAATTATAGATTGGAGAAGAGCATAAACATCTGAGAAGAAAGGATAAAGGAGAAATCAAACATTTGGATTTCGAGATCATGTGGGTTTGATAAGAACTTACCTTTTTCGCTTGAGAGAAGTTACAACCGAGTGGGATATGAATCCTAGGTTTAAAAAGAAGAATAAGACGAAGAAGAAGAAGAAGAAGAGATGAACTATGGCTTTTTGGTGCTTTCTCTCTTTAACTTTTAATTCATTTTGTAATTTTGTCTTGATTTGTTAAAGTTAAAAATGAGATATTCGTTTTTTGTTTTTAATTTAATGTTGAGTTGACAATTTAATTGGCCACGTGGCAATTTAACGTGACACATCAGCATTCCGTCAAATGGTTCTAACGGGTTACCCAAAATGAAAACGTTAATAAAGTACAATGTTTCTCATGTCGAAAAAATTGTACATTGCCCAAATTGCAAAAACGGGTAAAGTACATTGTATTTTTTGGTAATTTACCCAAAATATTATATATTGATAAAAAACATCTAATTCTCTCATGCTCACAGCTTAAAACGAATGACGCAACAAACAAAACAAAAAAAGTAAAGGAATGACACAAATCATGTTGGGCCCCATAATAAGATGCCACTTTACCAAATTAGCAAGGTGGAAAAGATAGCTATAATCAAGAGGAGACTTGGCATTCCTACAACATACCATTTTTATTTTTTTTTGGTAGAATTCTACAACATATCTTAATGCTTAAGGTTTTAACAAACATATAAAAAAAATCCCATATAAGTGTTCCACGTACACATGGCCATGTTAAAAAATATATTTAAATAATACATATATAATTTTTATCAATAAAAAAATCCTCGATATCTAACAATTATGTATAATCAATTGCTTAGCCAAAATTTAAAATTAGTAAGACATATAATTATTTGTGATAATGTGGAATTCTAGAGGTGAAGTCTAATGCGTGATATGTAATAATAAGGATAAAATATTACATTATTACATATTAAATTATTTTCTTCCGTGGAATCAGAGAAAAATGGGAATGAAAAAAGAATACTTAAAATGAGGTAAGGTTTTCCGTGATAATATTTTTTGCAAAAAATTCAACGAATAATATTTTTTAGATATAAAGGGCCTTGGTATCATTATTGTTAAATATATAATAAACACAGAGGTATAGATGGCTTCTCCCCAAAAGGTGGATGGGACAGAGGATGACACATGGAGAGTGCGGGTAATTTTGACAAGGTGGTGGTATTTACATTCAGTAATCCCATTTTGTTGTGGAGTATTAGGGCAAGATAGTTGAGGAAGAGTCTTTTGAGATTTGAGAAAGTCAAGAAAGGATTTAGATAAATATTCATCTCCAGAATCAGAACGTAATTTTTTGATGGTTTTAAAAAATTGAGTTTTAATCGTGGTGGCAAATTCAATCTATATTTTAAGGAAATCTGACCGAGAGTAAGGCAAATTAACTTAAGTGTAGTGAGAATAATCATCAACAAAAATCATATAGTATAACGCACCACCCATATAAGCAATATGAGCTTTACCCCACACGTCAGATTGCACAAGATCAAAAAAAGACAATGAAATTATAGTACTTTTATTAAAAGGAAGGGCCGGGTGTTTGGCCAGTTTACAAGCAACACAAAAAGGATCATTGTCTAATGTAGCTGGTCTTAACAACCCTTGATTAACCGTATATCTAAGGCGAGGAAAAGAAACATGTCTTAATTTAGAGTGCCAGAAGGAAAAAGAGGATGGGCGTGAAGTAGATGCTGTTAAAGATGTATTGGTTTGTGGTGAAATTTGGAGTCTGTCTGTAACATATAAGTGTCCAACTCTATGGCTTGTCCTAATTTGCTTGTTTGTCGAGCAGTCCTGCGCAATAAAACCCGAAGAATGAAATTGAATGATTAGCCTAAGATCACATAATTGCCTAACAGACAGTAGTTGCTTTAAAAGTTGAGGGGTAAAGAAAACTTTAATAATATACATGCCATTAGTGTTTTTAATAGAACCAATGTGACTGGCAGTAATAACAGAACCGTTAGCTGTGTGAATTATGGGAGATGAATGCATGGGACTAAATAAGTCAAAGTGCGTAGGGTCAAAAGTCATGTGATTGGATGCTCCAAAATCAAGGAATCAGGGAGAAAATGTACTTAAAGAGAATGAAAAAGTAGAAGAATAATAGGATTGTTACTGAATGAAGGAGTTTGTTGTGTTATGGCATGAACATCGTTTGAAAAATTAGATGGAGCAAGTGTTGCAGCAGAGGATCCAGTTGAGTTTTGTAGTCCTCACTTGTACCGAGATGTAGAAGAAGTACAATACTTAACTATGTGTCCAAAGCCCTTGCAGTAGTTACATTGAACCTCAGAAAGATCTCGAGGTTAATGTGCTTGAATATTATGAGGATGTGTAGGTGTGTATAATGGCCGAGGTGGAGTCTGATGAGGGCGCGGGGAAAATTATTGTTGGGTGGTCTGTAGTGATTAGGCGGGTGAGGAGACGCAACATACGATGTATTCGGGCCCGGCGGTGCAACATATGAGGCATTTGGAGTCAAGAGGCAATAAGCATTGAGGAAATATTTGAAGTAATGCCCTTTCGAGTCTCTTCGATAATTAGTTTGTCAGTGCCGATTCAACAGAGGGGAGAGGCTTGCGGTGAAGCATAGATGCTCTCATTGTTTGAAATTCATCTCGTAGTACCAAAAAGAATTGTACAAGTCGTGTTTCTTCACTGAAGGTTTCCCATAAACCTAGATCTGCTGTCCATTAAGGTTTCATGAGTACAAGTTGATCTTAGATAACGCATATGCTAGAGTGAAACTCAGATACTAATTGGCCTGGCTGTTGTTACAGAGCACGTATATCTTGTTCTAACTTATATTTCTTGGCCAAGTTGGTTTGAACATATCTGTGTGCCAAAAAATTCCAAGCTTTCTTTGTAATATCGCATTTTCCAAATTGGAGATTGATGGACGGGATGACCGTACTGGCAATCCAGGTCATTGTTTGTTGATATCACAGTCAGCAAATTTTGCATAAGTTTTATCAGGGTAGCTTTCTTTGCCACTAACATAATTCCAAAGCCTTTTTCCTTTCAAGAAATTGTGAAATAGAATAGATCAATCACTATAATTAATTCCATCAAATTTAATAGTAATATGAATTTCAAAGGTCTTCATAGTATATAATAGATAGATAACTGATAAAAAATAAGTAAGCGGAGTAATAAATAATGCTCTGGACCTAGTTTCGTTACTTAGAGATTGAATCTGGAAATATGGAGATTGCGGTTACGTCTAGAGAAGTCGAAAACCTTGGGTACTGGTCTGGGTTATAAGATAATCGGTTAAAAAGGAGCTAAACTTGTCAATAGAAGAATGCTGGTTAAATCTGACGGCAAGGACTAATGGCCGTTAACTTTAACGGCAAAATGCTAACGACCTTTAAAGTTAACGGTAATTGCTAAAAGCGGAAGTTAACGGTGTTGGCTATTAATTTTAACCGAAAAGGACTAATGCTGTTAAAATTAATGGCAGTTTAGAAAATGGTAACGGATCGGTGCGTGAGAAAGTCAGGACGGTATTTGATTTACACGCGCCGCGTGTGAGAGCGCATGTGATGGTATTTAGGGCTAATTTTTTCACGATCGCGATCGTTTTGAAGAAACGAAGGTAATGGTATAATGGTTATCTGGTTTTGGTGTAGTATCGATGACAGAGGAATGGATCTATGAATGGTTGGTGGCTTGAGATGAAACAACAGTGCGGCAGTGGTTTAAAAGAAGAACAGTGGTCGACGAAGGAAAATTGGTCGGATGAACCCTCTGATGCCATGTTAAATATATAAATCTAGAGAGAGATGGGAGAAATTTCACGTATTATTGTATGGATTGAATATATCAATGTACAAAGAAAAAGCCCTATTTATAAGGATATACATGAATGAAAAGGAAATAACTTAACCTAGAGCAATAAGGAAATAACTTGAGCAATAAGAAAAAGGAAAAAGCAATAAAGAAATAACTTGAGCAATAAGAAAAAGGAAAATTAACAATTATCATTCTAAAATAAAGGCTTGTTTATCAATTGTGTTTTGAAATAAGGGTTGGGGTTTTGACCGAGTGCAAATTGAACTTTGTAATAAAAAAGTTTAATGCAAATTTATTTTGCATATTGTGTTTATATTTTTTAACAACTATATTCTTATGTTTCATTCATAAAACTTTAAAACAACATTAAATAAATACAAATACACAGCAGTGTTTAAAAAAATAAGAAATGCAAACTTAACTTTGCATTCGAAAAAAATTATGATGTGCATTTGATTAATAAATAGGTTTTGAATATGTAATTTGTTAAAATTATTCTAAAACACTATCAATTAAATACTTATTTATAATAATATGCTAGAAAACATATAGTGCAAACTTAATTTTGCATGATTTCATAAAAAAATACAATTTAAAAAGTTATTGCAAAGTTAACTTTGCATTTCTTTTAGAATTTGGTCAGATATAGACTCTGAATTTACAAAAATATTATTCCCTAATATTTTTTACAAAAAACTTTTTGAAGTAAGTCATATTTTTTAATATCTTGTAAAAAATATAATCTATCTCTTGGATAATTTGTCAAACACAACATTAGCTAATGGAACAAAAAAAACATACGGATTCTTGTGAAACCAGAGAAAAATGGGAAACGAAAGTACTTAGACGGAAAAAAGAAAATATGATACTTTTTTTTTTCTTATAGTTTACTTAATTATATTTAAGGAAGAAGTCATATTTAGGGTGAAACTCTCTAATAGTTGATTTTACTTTTCTCATGTTTTGAGAAAATTTTATAAAAAACTGCTCATCATATCTTCTTCTTCTTCGTCCTTTTCTATTTTTTTTATTATTATTGTTTGTCAAATATGAGGGAAAATAAAGTCATTTTAAAATAAAATCATCAAAATTCGCTTTGTAAGAGTATTTGTCGACCCGTATCTATTCTCTCAAATTTATATATTTATGGACACTCCAAAACTATGAGGAGAGGATAAAGATCCAATTGTACATCATTTCAAACTCTAAGTTTTCGTTTGATAACAATATGGAAAAGAAAAAAATAAAAACACTTGATTTAGGTAAGAAGTTAGAAAATAAGTTCAATCATGTAATAAAATACTCTATATCTCATACTCATTTTTTGATGCCTTACATCTTTCATAATTTATTTATTGAAATTTTTTTTCAATAACCACCAAAGAAAATTTCTTCATAGAAAAAGTAACAAAGTAAGAAGACATCTCCCACATGTCTCAACCTATTTTTCAAATTCTCACAAAAATCGACTGTTTTTATTTTCATTTTCCCTAATATTTTGCTCAATCTCAACTTATTTTCTAACTTCACGGACCCTAATATTTTGCTCAGTCTCAACTTATAAATTAATTGTTTTTATTTTCCTTCTTCATGTTATCAAACGGACTCTAATATTGTGCTCATCCATCCTTAAACAGTGCACGAAGTAAGAATTTATATGCTGTTGTTTAAAACATGTTAACACCCATTTAAATTCAATAAATAAATAAGCTCTTGACACATGCTCTTAATAACATGTTAATGCAAAAAAGAATTGGATAAGCTTTAAATCATTGACATGTAAAGATATATTTTTTATGTGGCATAACAAATATGTCCAATTGAATTGGCGTAAAAATATTAAAAAGTATTATATTCTGTTAAAAAAAATATCAAATTCTCTCATGCTCACAGTTTAAAAGGAATGACACAACAAACAAAACAAAAAAAGAAAAGAAAAGGAATGACACAAATCATGTTGGGCCCCACGACATGATGCCACCTTACTAAATTAGCAAGGTGGAAAATACAGCCATCAGGAAGAAACTTTACAAACATTACATACCTTTTTTTTTTTTTTGGGGTAGAATCCTACAACGTATCTTAATGCTTAAGGTTTCAACAAACATATAAAAAAAATCCCATTTAAGCGTTAATCCACGGACACTTGGCCATGCTAAAATATATATTTAAATAATACATTTATAATTTTTATCAATAAAATTTTTTTACCAGATGTCGTATATACATTTTGTTCCATAGGTCTTAAATTCATATTTTTCAATAATACGGAGAGGATATAAAGAAGAAAATGCTTGCAATATATGAAGAAGCAAGCTGAGCTGGATCAATCAGAAAAAGCATCAACACATGTATATTTTTACAATTTATCTGTTTGAACTATTAAATTTTTGTCCACCAGTTATTATCTTGGGTTTAGTTTTGGTATCGACTGAGAACTCGATAGATTGAACCCCAATGATTGCAAAAATATTATGTGAACAGTAGCAAGTGTGATTTAAGTTATGAATAAGGATTAGTCGAGGTGCGTGAATGTTAGCACGGACAACGCCTGATATAAATAAAAAAAAAATTAGAACTAAATGAAATATTTTTTTTAGTTGGTGTTTTAAACAAGTTGTATTCCATTTGTGATTGAGATTTATATCTTAATGGGAAGGAAACCTAGTAAATCTTAATGGGAAAGAAACCTAGTAAGTACGAGCTAGCATGCACACCACCTTGCTTTTTGATAGATTAAATAAACGGTGTCCATTCATTTTAAAATATAAAGGCTTCTATTCTCATTCTTTCGGTGAGAGAGTGACATTGTTAGTGACGATTTATAATAGTAATAGTATATAGCCATATAGGGTTTCTGATTTTGCTCGGATCATTCTCGTAGGCTTCGGATCTAGGTATATATATATATATATTTTTCCCTATAACTTGCATGTGTTTTCAATTTCCGATTTATTGTTTTGTGTGATTTATGATTTTCAGTTGATTAAATTCCTTGAGGGGGTACGTACTGAATCTTCTTTATATTACTTTTATATTGTTAGACCTAATCTGCCTTACTGGTGTTCATATCTTGCTCATTTGTTCAAATGATCTAGTTTGTTTTGTTAATATCTGTTATATATATATATTGAAGTTTGTGTGATTGATTTTTTGAACTAAATTTCTGATATATTTGGATAGAATCGTTTTATTAGAATATTGT
This sequence comes from Lonicera japonica, assembly GCA_021464415.1. Lineage (NCBI taxonomy): Eukaryota > Viridiplantae > Streptophyta > Magnoliopsida > Dipsacales > Caprifoliaceae > Lonicera > Lonicera japonica. Next base: position 38,558,796 of record CM038468.1, read on the forward strand.
ATCTAAAAGATCTGGAAGTTGGGTTTTGTTTGATAGCAACATGGAAAATGGTTGAAAAAAAATTGATTTGTATGAGAATTTTGAAAATAAGTTGAGACATGTGGTGATTATACGTTTTCCATCTCATGCATGAATTGAATATATGTCTTTCATCCTTCTTTGTTTTTTGGAATTTTTTTCTTCTCTCATGATTCACTCCCAAAGGAAAATTTTCCATGAAATATTAACTTATTTTCTAATTTCTCAATAAAATAAGTTGTTTTTTCCTATCATTGCTATCGAACGGAGCCTTATACTTTGATAAACTATTGGTTAAAGATACTAGCTATCTTAAACAGAAAAGGTTTTTCTATCAAAACCGATAAACAGAAAATAAATTGTTCAAAACTCGGGTTTATCAAACAATATGTGTCGACAAAAATAAAACGACCAAGTGGGGATTCAAAACTTGATGGTTACTATATATGGAGATTTTTTTGTTTTTTAATTCCTTATGTACGTGACATCTTATTTTTATCTAATTGACAGTTGCATTAGAGATGTTCTAACTAAGCTATATATCCTAGAAGATAACCCCGCCACTAATTAACACACTAACTCTAGGGCTATAGGCCATGCATGACACTGCATTTAATTTCCCTTGCACAGTTAATATTTTCTTGTATAAAAGCTAACGTACGCCTCTTATCTTCTCTACTCTCCAAATTTGTCAACCACAGCATGCGCGTACAAAGTATTAGCTAATAATATATAGAACAGAAATGGGTTCCTCTGAAAGCAGCGAACGAAATAATGGGGACAACCACAGCACTACAACTAAAGATCAAGAGAGAAAAGATGAATTAAAAGATACCGCAAAAGTGGCTGGGGCTGGGGCTGGGGCTGGGGCGGCAGCAGTAGCATTTGGCGTATGTAACAGTACTACAACTACAGATCAAGAGAGAAAAGATGAATTAAAAGATTCGGCAAAAGTGGCCGGGGCTGTGGCAGGGGTGGCAGCAGCAGCGTATGGCGAATGTAGCATTTTGGCCTCTCTCAACAACAAGGAGGAGGATGGACTGATGATGAAAGCGCCGGGTCAAAAGGGTGTGTACACTAAGAGGAAAGACTTCGAGGGCGACCCTGCTGGTTACTTTAAAGGAAATCGTGGCAAGTAAGTTAAAACGATTATTATTATTATACTCGATCTTAATGATCAAAAAATTAATGATAATTAATTAAGGGGATCGGAGTTGTTTTGCTTGTATTAGCTAGTTTTTATTTATATATTTGAATGACTGCCCGGAAGAACTTGAATTCTATGGAAGAACTTGGGGTGTGATTGTTTATATATATATATATATATATGTATTTCTATTGTATTTGTGTGGATACATACAGCTTTTAATTATATTGGTTAAGTTTTTATATTTTTTAATTAAAACTTAGAAGTATGTATATGGTATATATATATCCATGCACGTACGTATGTCACTCGACGCATATTTATTTTTCCATGCTGTATAGCAGTGCTCGTATATTAATTGAGCTTTAATTTGGTAAATATGTAGCATTTTGGCCTCTATCCACAACAAGGAGGAGGAGGATGGAGCAATGATGAAAGCGCCGAGTCAGAATGGTGTGTACATTAAGAGGAAAGATTTCGAAGACGACCCTGCTGGCTATTTTAAAGGAATTCGTGGCAAGTAAGTTAATTACATTGGTTAGATTTTTATTTTTGTTAATTAAAACTTAGAAGTACGTACGATATATATATCCATGCACATCACTCCGCGTATATTTATTTTTCCGTTCTGCGTAACAGTTCTTGTATATTATGTAGGGAATTAGGGCAGTAATCATGCATCTCATACACTAATTTACGCACTAATCTTTAAACCCTAGGATCTATGCTGTTCAATAAAATCGACAGAAGACATACCTTATATGTGATTTGGTGTCAATGAAACGAACAGGATGGATCGGATCCTTCTGTAGTTGTCGTCCTTAGCGTAGAAACTACGACGCCTCTACGGTATGCACACACGAACGAGATGAGATCCTTGCTTGGTGTACTAGCGCCTTCTAGGGTTCTCTCAATTATTTCGACTCTCTAGCCTCTCTAAGTTTCTTTAACGGCCAAGATGAATAAAGGTTCCCTTTTATTAGGGAACCCTAGTGAGAACCCTAAGCAACAAACGAACTAGGCCCAAGTCCAACTTGGCCCGTTTTAATTCGTTTTGATCCAACTCGTTTTGGTGTGCGACCCTGTAGGTTTTACACTCTTTGGCAGTATAATTAAAAGCCCGTTTTATTATACGAATAATAAGCGGTCTCTAGTAAAACATTACTACTATCCAAAGGGTATAAAGGTCAAAAACGACACAACCTTAAATTGATATTCCACATATTAACTCCTTTTGTCAATCGATATCTAGATTGAACACAAGACTAGGCAAGTGTCATTCTTGTATAGTTCAATATTTATTTCTTGATCTCTAAGTATAATTAATCTAAAACAAATGACATCTCATTTGTGCATGGCCATGCAAATATTAATTATACTTATCAAGGGGCCCAACGATATCTCTCTCATTATATGAGAGTGACAAATCCCATCTTGATCAACCACATACCTCTACATAGTTCATAGTATGCTCGATCATCATCATTATAATTACTCGGTCAAGAGCAACGTTTGATAATACCTGACATGCTAATCCCTACGTTGGTAACCATGGCGATCTCAGGTCTGAGGATAATACGATATCACAACTGGGGAACATCACTGATGACATTATGTAATACTCCTCGCAGTGTCCCCAAAGCGGGTCGGTCCGATACTTTGTTCCCTAACAAGTATCAGTATGTTCAGCTTGATATCTCCATATCCATGACTTGTGGAACATAGTCATCAGCTGATTCATACTCTAATCATTGTATCAATGTGATCCTAGGTTATTGACACATGATCAGTGACATCTAAACAATATTATTATAACATTACTAGCATCCCACAATCTAGTCACGTACTTGATGAACTAGTATTAATAAATATTATTTACAAGAGAATATAAAGTAAAATGAAATAAACTTTATTTATGACAATAAGCATAAGATATCCAAGTACAAATCATAATATATGAATAGTCCTAGGACATATCTCTTTCAGTCTCCCACTTGTACTAGGACCATTCATTCATAAAATGAATGCCTAGTGCACTAAAATGACGATCATGTTTAGATTGAGAAAGTGGCTTAGTCAAAGGATCAGCTACATTCTCGTATGTGGGAACCTTGCATATCTTTACATAACCATTACTGATAAACTCACGAATGAGGTGATAACGTCTCTGAATATGTTTGGACTTTTGGTGCGATCTTAGCTCTTTAGCCTGAGCAATAGCTCCATTGTTGTCACAATACAAATCCACTGGATTGGTGCTACTAGGAATGACACCAAGTTCAGTGATAAACTTCTTTATCCATACTGCTTCCTTTGCTGCTTCTGAAGCAGCAACATATTCAGCCTCTGCTGTAGAATCAGCAAATGTGGCTTGCTTAGAACTCTTCCAACTCACAGCTCCACCATTGAGACAAAACACAAAACCGGATTGTGATATGAAATCATCCTTATCTGATTGAAAACCAAAATCTGTGTACCCATTTATAACCAACTCTTCTTCTCCACCATAAATCAAGAATATATCCCTAGTTCTTCTTAAGTACTTGAGGATATTCTTGACAGCGGTCCAGTGACTCTCACCTGGATCTGACTGGTATCTGCTAGTCACGCTCAATGCGCCTGCTACATCGGGACGGGTACACAACATAGCGTACATGATAGAACCTATAGCCGAAGCATACGGGATTCTACTCATGCGATCTCGCTCATCTTGTGTCTGAGGACACTGAGTCTTGCTGAGTGTTGTACCATGTGTCATTGGCAAGAACCCTCTTTTAGAGTCTTGCATGTTGAACCTACGTAAAACTTTGTCAATGTAATTACTTTGACTCAGTCCTATTAGTTTTCTTGATCTATCTCTATAGATCTTGATCCCTAATATGTAGGCTGCCTCGCCCAAATCTTTCATTGAGAAACATTTTCCCAGCCAGGTCTTAACAGACTCAAGCATAGGAATATCATTCCCAATGAGTAGTATGTCATCTACATACAATACCAGAAATACTATCGTGCTCCCACTAGTTTTCTTGTATACACAAGGTTCCTCTTCGTTTTTTCAGAAATCAAACTTTTTGATAGTTTCATCGAAACGAAGATTCCAGCTCCGAGATGCTTGCTTAAGACCATATATGGATCTCTTAAGCTTGCATACCTTGTTAGCATTTCTTGGATCGACAAAACCTTCAGGTTGTGTCATGTACACATCCTCTTCAAGGTATCCATTGAGGAAAGCAGTTTTGACATCCATTTGCCATATTTCATAGTCATAATATGCGGCAATGCTTAAAAGGATCCGGATTGATTTAAACATGGCAACTGGCGAAAAGGATTCATCATAGTCAATACCATGGATTTGTCGATATCCTTTTGCAACCAATCAAGCTTTATAGACATCGATCTTGCCATCTTTATCAATCTTAATTTTGAAAACCCATTTGCAACCTATGGCTCTACAGCCATTTGGCATGTCAACCAAGTCCCATACTTGATTGTCATGCATGGATTTCATTTCGGATTTCATAGCTTCTAGCCATTTCTCGGAACTAGAACTCTCCATTGCTTCTTTGAAAGTCAAGGGCTCATTGTTGTCTAAAAACACTATGTCTTGCTCATCTGAGACGAAAAGTGATAATCTCTCAGGTTCGCGACGTGGCCTATTTGACATTCGTAAGACTGTAACTTCTTCAGGAGTTTCTGCAACTATTTGCATACTTTGTTGAGGCTCTTCATTAAGATTACTATCATCTCGAATTTCTTCAAGATGTATCGTGCTCCCACTGTTTTCTTTGGAAAGAAATTCTCTTTGTAAGAAAACTCCATTCCGAGCTACAAACACTTTGTTCTCGGTTGGATTATAGAAATAATATCCTTTAGTTTCCTTAGGATATCCTACGAAGAAGCATTTATCAGATTTGAGTTCCAATTTAGTTGTGATTAGTCGTCTGACGAAAACGTCATAACCCCAAATCTTTAGAAAAGACAGACTTGGAACCTTTCCAGTCCATAACTCGTAAGGTGTCTTTTCTACAGCCTTAGATGGAGATCTGTTTAGTGTGAACGCTTCGGTTTCAAGAGCGTATCCCCAAAATGATATTAGAAGAGATGTCTGACTCATCATTGATCGAACCATGTCTAACAGTGTTCGATTTCTCCTTTCAGATACACCATTCCATTGTGGTGTTCCTGGTGGAGTAAGTTGTGAAACAATTCCACAACTCTTAAGATGATCATTAAATTCTTGGCTTAAGTATTCTCCTCCTCGATCTGATCGAAAAGCTTTAATAGTCTTGCCAAGTTGATTTTGTACCTCATTTTGAAATTCTTTGAACTTTTCAAAAGATTCCGATTTATGTTTTATCAAGTAAACATAACCATATCTACTGAAATCATCAGTAAATGTGATGAAGTACTGATATCCTCCTCTGGCAGTTGTGTTTAGTGGTCCACATACAACAGTATGAATAAGGGCCAAAAGATCATTTGCCCTGTCATTGTTACCATTGAAAGGGCTCTTAGTCATCTTTCCCAATAAACAAGATTCACATCGTTCAAATGACTGGTAATCAAATGAATTTAGAAGACCATCTTTATAGAGCTTCATCATGCGTTTCTCATTTACATGGCCTAAACGACAATGCCATAAATAAGTAGGATTCAAATCATCAGACTTGATTCTCTTATTATTTACGTTATAAACAAGTATTTCAAGATTTAGAATATAAAGACCATCCAATAATTGTCCAATACCATATTGCATATTATTCAAAGAAAATGAACAACGTTTGTCCTTAAAATTGAATTCAAAACCTTCTTCGTCTAACAAAGAAATAGAAATAATGTTTCTGCTAAAAGCAGGCACATAGTAATAATTATTTAATTCTAAAATCAATCCTGAAGGCAAAAGAATCTCAAATGTTCCTACAGCTAGAGCGGCAATTTTTGCTCGATTTCCAACGCGTAGGTCCACTTCTCCTTTAGCCAGCTTCCTACTCCTTTTGAGTCCCTGTACATTTGCACAAATGTGAGATGCACTTCCAGTATCTAATACCCAAGAAGTAGAAGAAGCTGAAGTAACATTTACTTCTATAACGTAAGTACCTGAAGACGAAGGGGCTAGTCCCTTATTTTTGTCGTCAAGATACTTCTTGCAATTTCTCTTCCAATGACCCTTCTCATTGCAGTGAAAGCATACCATTTCAGCTTGTGGATTAGGCTTTGGCTCAGAACTTTGCTTATTGTTCTTCCAGTTCTTAACTGGAGCTTTACCTTTGCCTTTGGCATTGGACTTTCTTTTGCCATTTCCACCTTTCTTGAAACCCTTTCCCTTTTGAACCATCAGAACATTATTCTTACCTTTCTTAACAATGTTCTGCTCAGCTGTTTTCAGCATCCCATGCAGCTCAGTTAATGTCCTTTCCAGGCTGTGCATATTGAAGTTCATAATGAAACCATCATATGACTCAGGCAGTGACTGGAGAATGACATCAGTGGCCAACTCTTGGCTAATGGTTGTCCCCAACCTTTCTAGGTGATCAATGTACCCAATCATTTTGAGTACATGAGGACTGACTGAGCCTCCCTTGGTAAGCTTGCATGAAAACAAAGACTTAGTAGTCTCGAAGCGTTCGACTCGAGCTTGCATTCATATTTTCAAACTACTTCTGCAGATCAGGATTCATGCTAGCAAGCATGAGACATGAAACATCTAAATCATCATTTAGATGCTTCTGATATGCATCTTTCTGTGCACGAGGAGCATTAGCTGCCGGTTCTTCAGGAATAGCATTTTCGAGGACATAATCTTTCCTCTCCTGTTTGAGAACAATTCTCAGATTCCTAAACCAGTCTAGGAAATTGGTTGCGTTTAGTTTTTCCTTCTCAAGGACAGATCGTAACGAAAAAGCGGTTGTGTTATTGTTCGTCATCTATCTACAGCAAAATAACATATGCAAACATTTAATATGCTTATTTAAAAAAAAAATCCTACTATTCCTTACACGCAATTGTCCCAATAGGACATAGTAGGTCCAAGATCCATATTACACAAGGTATTAAGAAAGCTTTGGCTTTTCACTTAAACTTTGTTAATTAGGTAAGCAACATTTGTTAATTACATTCTATGCAATTCTTGGTTTGTTGAGTTTTACATCTTATGTTTCGGCTTCTCAACACTTTGCTTCAAGGCCCAAAACCGTTTTGATGGCCTCGTGAAATCAAACCAACACTTTTCTGACTTATGGATGTCCGACTTCCATACTATTAATTTATGATGATCTAAGATAACCCTGCTTTGGCAGGCGTCTTCTATAATAATCATAAAATTAATAGTTATTAGTGTTGGAAAGGCACAAATAATTTCATTTGTTCTAGGGACATAAATATGCAGTTACACAATAATACAACATAATATTTAAACAAGCATAAAACAATAAATATGTGATATAGCATGGCCAAAGAAATAAAGCTATTAATTAACTTTGCTTCCATCCTTTGTAGCTTTGGACACTCCAAAGTTCTCGGCTATCTTCTCTTGTGATGAGGGATCCTCCATCTTCTATGCGAGGTAATATACAAAAATTGTACAGCCTAATACAAGACGACACGCAGGCCGTATTTATATATTACAATAAAAACAAGACGACACGCAGGCCGTATTTAGTTTGGCCATACTATATCACTTTAAATTATAACCCTGCAAGTTAGTATTATCCCATAACACAACACATTGCATACTCATAAATGCAAAAATTAAATTTAATCAATTATTAAATAAACACTGAGGGGTCGAGGGGCATTGCCCCCGCGGGGTTTGGGGCAGCGCCCCAACCGGGGTTCGGGGGGGGACACCTCGGTGTATAACCTGCAAGAGAATCACATTTCTGCCACCGTGGAGAATTTGAACGATTTCAAATTATTTTCTCCAGAAACGTGTCTAACCATATTAGACAGATTCGTCTAGATTAATCATATTAATATGTCCTATCTCATTAATCAAATTAATAGTTAAGAACCCTATAGCCGTGATCTTATCAGGTCTATAACGATTGCGTAAACCCTAACAGAACGATTCTGAATCGCTAAACATGATAATTGCGGAATTAAAATCATGACAGCATGAAACTTAAACGAACAATATGTCAAAACATGAACCCTAATCGAAAATGTCAAACAGAATCAAGAACGTGTCAATAACAGTTATCCATTCATTACGTTTTTGACATATCAGATCTCCATTAATCAAAGGACATATCGTATATGCAAACTGATTAACGAAAATAGAAACATGCTACAGAAAATGATTAACCCATTAATCGATATTAATAAAACCTAGAATGATATTAAAATCCAAATATGATAATAATCGAAATTTTAAACGAGAACAGATCTTCAAGTTATAAAACGACTATAATCATGATCGAAAAATAAAGAACAGCAATAACCTCGCTCTGATACCACTGTAGGGAATTAGGGCAGTAATCATGCATCTCATACACTAATTTACGCACTAATCTTTAAACCCTAGGATCTATGCTGTTCAATAAAATCGACAGAAGACATACCTTATATGTGATTTGGTGTCAATGAAACGAACAGGATGGATCAGATCCTTCTGTTGTTGTCGTCCTTAGCGTAGAAACTACGACGCCTCTACGGTATGCACACACGAACGAGATGAGATCCTTGCTTGGTGTACTAGCGCCTTCTAGGGTTCTCTCAATTATTTCGACTCTCTAACCTCTCTAAGTTTCCTTAACGGCCAAGATGAATAAAGGTTCCCTTTTATTAGGGAACCCTAGTGAGAACCCTAAGCAACAAACGAACTAGGCCTAAGTCCAACTTGGCCCGTTTTAATTCGTTTTGATCCAACTCGTTTTGGTGTGCGACCCTGTAGGTTTTACACTCTTTGGCAGTATAATTAAAAGCCCGTTTTATTATACGAATAGTAAGCGGTCTCTAGTAAAACATTACTACTATCCAAAGGGTATAAAGGTCAAAAACGACACAACCTTAAATTGATATTCCACATATTAACTCCTTTTGTCAATCGATATCTAGATTGAACACAAGACTAGGCAAGTGTCATTCTTGTATAGTTCAATCTTTATTTCTTGATCTCTAAGTATAATTAATCTAAAACAAATGACATCTCATTTGTGCATGGCCATGCAAATATTAATTATACTTATCAAGGGGCCCAACGATATCTCTCTCATTATATGAGAGTGACAAATCCCATCTTGATCAACCACATACCTCTACAGAGTTCATAGTATGCTTGATCATCATCATTATAATTACTCGGTCAAGAGCAACGTTTGATAATACCTGACATGCTAATCCCTACGTTGGTAACCATGGCGATCTCAGGTCTGAGGATAATACGATATCACAATTGGGGAACATCACTGATGACATTATGTAACACTCCTCGCAGTGTCCCCAAAGCGGGTCGGTCCGATACTTTGTTCCCTAACAAGTATCCGTATGTTCAGCTTGATATCTCCATATCCATGACTTGTGGAACATAGTCATCAGCTGACTCATACTCTAATCATTGTATCAATGTGATCCTAGGTTATTGACACATGATCAGGGACATCTAAACAATATTATTATTACATTACTAGCATCCCACAATCTAGTCACGTACTTGATGAACTAGTATTAATAAATATTATTTACAAGAGAATGTAAAGTAAAATGAAATAAACTTTATTTATGACAATAAGCATAAGATATCCAAGTACAAATCATAATATATGAATAGTCCTAGGACATATCTCTTTCATATTAATCGGGATTTAATTAATTTGGTAAATATTTAGCATTTTGCCCTCTAAATTGGCTCCTCTAAAGTGAGGATTGCCACTGTACCAGTAATGTTGGAAGAATCCGATCCGTCCAAACCAAATAAATGGCCAAAAATAAGACACGTCATTTGATTATTTAAAATGAGAGGAAAGCAGTTGTTTTGTCAATTAAAACTATTCGTGACGTCCTTCCCTTCCACTTCAGTTTCTGCAAAAAAAACAAAACCCATACAATTGAAAATTTTATAATTTTATGCCTCTCATTTGTACCAAAAGATACACTGTTCATTTGGCAAATTGAGTTTAATACTTCGACAGCTAGCTTGGAAAACTCCACAAATATGGCATATATTCATGATGATTTGGGTGCAATAGGCTGTGTTTGGTTGAAAGTAATCGGTGATGACAAGGGTAGTTGTCGGTTTTATAGAGTAGTGTTGTCACATGACATGAGGGATGAGTTCACGGTGTTAATGTACCGTTTACTTAAATGATGTAGGTTTATTTAAATTTCAATTAAATAATTTGGTGTCAAAATTTTAACCATCAATTAAAAATTTACGGCTGAGATTTTTTCAACTTGACTGGTACAGTGACAATCCTCACTTTAGAGGAGCCAAATCCTCTATCAACAACAATGAGGAGGAGGATGGACCGGTGATGAAAGCACCGGGTAAGAAGGGTGTGTACATTAAGAGGAAAGACTTCGAGGATGACCCTATTGGCTACTTTAAAGGAACTGGTGGCAAATAAATTAAAACAATTATTATTATTAGGCTAAATGACTAATAAGCACAACGTACCACGTTTTTCACTTATGTTAACGAACTCCATTTTCCATCAAAAGTACCAATGCACTTTTCTCGTTTTTTCACATAGGTCCAAAAGGTAACTTTCGTCTAACTTCTCATAACGAAAGTCCAACTTGGCACAATAAGCTGACGTGGATCTATTTTTTGATTAAAAGACAAATGACATGGCATCAACATCATTTAAAATACTCAGATGTGATTCTCTCTCACTTGATTCTCTTTTATTTAAATAGGGTTCCTTTTCCTTGGTCATTCTCTCTCATACACACCATTAGGGTTCCTTCTCCATTGCTGCAATGACTATAAAAGTTAGACAACCCAACATAAATTGCAATCGATTTACACAAATTGAAAGTAAGAATATCTTCCATTCTCATTTGAACCTCATTCATTATCCATTCTCTTTATGGATTTCTTTGGATTATGTTGGTAATTATTAGGGTTTCTTTCAACTTTATGGGCTTCTTTCAGTTTTGAGCTCATGATCGATTAATTGTGCTAATTTTTAGAGTTAGTTTATGTGTTAAGATTTTATGGGGTCCAGTAGCAACTCAATGAACTCGTATAAGACGTGTTAGTGTTGAGTACCAACACCCATAAAGGTTTCTAAGACAAGTGATAATCCTAGTCGTAGGTTTTTTGGATTTAAAAATTATAAGGTATAGCCATGTGCATTTTTTCAATGGGTTGATAAAGATGATGGCATTAAGTCAAGACTATTAGAGTTTCACTGCAGAGTTGAAGAGCTCTTAAGCACAAACCAGCAATTGCAGAGGAGTTATGAAGATGAGAGAAAGAAATGTGAAGAGTTGAAGAAACAAGTTGAAGCTGAGAGAATAGCCAAGAATGAGTTCAAAAGGAAATATAAATCAATAATGGTGAAGAGAAGAGTTGCATTGTATCTCATATGTTTTATTTGTTTGTTGAAGATCATTATTAACATGTAAAACTTTAGTTGGTATATGTGTGTTGTGCTCAATGCATTTGTGTAAGACTATTTTGTTATCAATGAAATGAATGAATCTTTTATTAGAATTGTCATTACTAATTATTTTCTTTTGACCAAATGCAAAAGTTATCAAATGCAAAAGTGCTGCAAAAGTGTGACCACAAAAGTTCAATAAACCACTCAATTTTGCAGCAAAATAGTTAATACTACTCAGTTTTGCAGCAAAACAGTTAACACATCATCATCATCATCATCATAACACATCAGAAGAACACCATATTATAACAACGCTACATCAGGAAATTAACACAAAATAAGTGATTTGGATTTTCATTAAGAAAATTAGTAATTGTCAATAAAACCAACTTCAGTTACAATAGATACCACCAAAAACCACAAAAAACCATGTTCGAATGATCACTAAACTTTCGATCTAGTATGATCAAAAAATTAATGATAATGGAATAACAAATTAATTAAGGGGATTAGAGTTGTTTTGATTGTATTAGTTTTTATTTATATATTTTAATGAGTGCCTGGAAGAACTTGTATTGTATGGAAGAACTTGGGGTGTGACAATTTATATATATATATATATATGTATTTGTATTTGTGTGGATACATACAACTTTTAATTACATTGGTTAAGTTTTTTTTTTTAATTAAAAGTATATATATCCATGATTTTAAGAGCATTCTTTTGTCAGTTATGCAACTACTTGAGGGATTGTTGTGTGTATTGCATTAAGCTTTTTGTGTAGAAATCAGAGTAGTAAATTGTGGAAGTATTGCGCCTAAAGATTCATTAAGACTTTTTTATGCATTTTTAAAAATATTATTTCATGTTCGATGCATATATGTTAACTAATACAACCTTATATTTTCTTCTTTCAATTGAAGTTGACTTGTCGGAAGATGAAGCTTTGAAAGGTTGTTGATTGAAGAAATTTTTATTTTTTTGTTAATTATGCAATCTTTTGCGTTTATCCTTAATACTTTATTACTTTTGTTAGTACTCATATGTTACAGGGTTATGCAACTTTTTGTTAGTACCTATGCAACTTAGGAATTTTTTGTCTGGACATCTAGTAGAATTGATGGTTGGTGGTATTACAGATTGTCGTTAAGAATTTAAATATAATATATTTTGTTTTAAAATTTGAGCTTGTTCTTGTGTATAGCGTGGGATGATTGATATAAAATTTGTACGAAACGCATTTTCTTTTGTCGTAACTAGGATTATAAAATAAGATTGATATATTACTTTCAAATCCACTTTTTGGGACGGCAAAGTCGTGCCTTAAACTTATATCAAAACCATGCCATATGACTTTGTAATAATTGGGACATTAGTAAATGTCATGGCAAATCTGTCCCAAAAAGTAATTTATGGCACGAATAAGGCCATCTTTAATATGTTGAATAAGGTGCCAAAGTTGCACAAGAAAAATTGGCACCAAGTTATATAGGACGGCAATATTCGGTCCAAAAATGTTTTTAATGGGACAGCAAGTGAGCCATCCCCAATATTATGGACCTTTTCTATTATATGGGACCGGAGGGAAAATCCATGCTGAATACTCTTTTGGCACGATAAAAGTGTTAGAAAATTAGGGCAGTAATCATGCATCGCATACACTAATTTACGCACTAATCATTGAATCCTATGATCTATGCAGTTCAATAAAATCGACAGATGACATACCTTAATCGAGATTTGATGTCAATGAAACGAACAGGATGGATCTGATCCTTCTGTTGTTGTCGTCCTTAGCGTAGAAAACACGACGCCTCTACGGTATGCACACACGAACGAGATGAGATCTTGCTTGGTGTACTAGCGCCCTCTAGGGTTCTCTCTGCTATTTCGAATTTTCTTGCCTCTCTCAATTTCGTTGACGGCCAAGAAGAACAAAGGTTCCCTTTTATAAGGGAACCCTAGTGAGAACCCTAAGCAACAAACGAACTGGGCCCAAGTCCAACTTGGCCCGTTTTAATTCGTTTTGATCCAACTCGTTTTGGTGTGCGACCCTGTAGGTTTTACACTCTTTGGCCGTACAATTAAAACCCGTTTTATTATACGAACAGTAAGCGGTTTCTAGTAAAACATTACTATTATCCAAAGGGTATAAAGGTCAAAAACGACACAACCTTAAATTGATATTTCACACATTAACTCCTTTTGTCAATCGATATCTAGATTGAACACAAGACTAGGCAAGTGTCATTCTTGTATAGTTCAATCTTTATTTCTTGATCTCTAAGTATAATTAATCCAAAACAAATGACATCTCATTTGTGCATGGCCATGCAAATATTAATTACACTTATCAAGGGGCCCAACGATATCTCTCTCAATATATGAGAGTGACAAATCCCATCTTGATCAACCACATACCTCTACATAGTTCATAGTATGCTCGGTCATCATCTTTATAATTACTCGGTCAAAAGCAACGTTTGATAATGCCTGACATGCTAATCCCTATGTTGGTAACCATGGTGATCTCAGGTCTGAGGATAATACGATATCACAAATGGGGAACATCACTGATGACATTATATAACACTCCTCGCAGTGTCCCCAAAGCGGGTCAGTCCAATACTTTGTTCCCTAACAAGTATCAGTATGTTCAGCTTGCTATCTCCATATCCATGACTTGTGGAACATAGTCATCAGCTGACCCATACTCTAATCATTATATCAATGTGATCCTAGGTTATTGAAACATGATTAGGGGCATCTAAACAATATTATTATTACATTACTAGCATCCCACAATCTAGTCACGTACTTGATGAACTAGTATTAATAAATATTATTTACAAGAGATTATAAAGTAAAATAAATAAACTTTATTAATAACAATAAGCATAAGATATCCAAGTACAAATCATAATCTATGAATAGTCCTAGGACATATCTCTTTCAGTCTCCCACTTGTACTAGGACCATTCATTCATAAAACGAATGCCTAATGCACTAAAATGACGATCATGTTTAGTTTGAGAAAGTGGCTTAGTCAAAGGATCAGCTACATTCTCGTCTGTGGGAACCTTGCATATCTTCACATCACCATTACTGATAAACTCACGAATGAGGTGATAACGTCTCTGAATATGTTTGGATTTTTGGTGCGACCTTGGCTCTTTAGCCTGAGCAATAGCTCCATTGTTGTCACAATACAAATCCACTGGATTGGTGCTACTAGGAATGACACCAAGTTCAGTGATAAACTTCTTTATCCATACTGCTTCCTTTGCTGCTTCTGAAGCAGCAACATATTCAGCTTCTGTTGTAGAATCAGCAACTGTGGCTTGCTTAGAACTCTTCCAACTCACAGCTCCACCATTGAGACAAAACACAAAACCGGATTGTGATCTGAAATCATCCTTATCTGATTGAAAACCAGAATCCGTGTACCCATTTACAACCAACTCTTCTTCCCCACCATAAATCAAGAATATATCCCTAGTTCTTCTTAAGTACTTGAGGATATTCTTGACAGCGGTCCAGTGACTCTCACCTGGATCTGACTGGTATCTACTAGTCACGCTCAATGCGCATGCTACATCGGGACGAGTACACAACATAGCGTACATGATAGAACCTATAGCCGAAGCATACGGGATTCTACTCATGCGATCTCGCTCATCTTGTGTCTGAGGACACTGAGTCTTGCTTAGTGTTGTGCCATGTGTCATTGGCAAGAACCCTCTTTTAGAGTCTTGCATGTTGAACCTACGTAAAACTTTGTCAAGGTAATTACTTTGACTCAGTCCTATTAGTTTTCTTGATCTATCTCTATAGATCTTGATCCCTAATATGTAGGCTGCCTCGCCCAAATCTTTCATTGAGAAACATTTTCCAAGCCAGGTCTTGACAGACTCAAGCATAGGAATATCATTCCCAATGAGTAGTATGTCATCTACATACAATACCAGAAAGACTATCGCGCTCCCACTAGTTTTCTTGTATACACAAGGTTCTTCTTCGTTCTTTCTAAAATCAAACTTTTTGATAGTTTCATCGAAACGAAGATTCCAGCTCCGAGATGCTTGCTTAAGACCATATATGGATCTCTTAAGCTTGCATACCTTGTTAGCATTTCTTGGATCGACAAAACCTTCAGGTTGTGTCATGTACACATCCTCTTCTAGGTATCCATTAAGGAAAGCAGTTTTGACATCCATTTGCCATATTTCATAGTCATAATATGCGGCAATGCTTAAAAGGATCCGGATTGATTTAAACATGGCAACTGGCGAAAAGGATTCATCATAGTCAATACCATGGATTTGTCGATATCCTTTTGCAACCAATCGAGCTTTATAGACATCGATCTTGCCATCTTTATCAATCTTGATTTTGAAAACCCATTTGCAACCTATGGCTCTACAGCCATTTGGCATGTCAACCAAGTCCCATACTTGATTGTCATCCATGGATTTCATTTCGGATTTCATGGCTTCTAGCCATTTCTCGGAACTAGAGCTCTCCATTGCTTCTTTGAAAGTCGAGGGCTCATTGTTGTCTAACAACACTATGTCTTGCTCATCTGAGACGAAAAGTGATAATCTCTCAGGTTCGCGACGTGGCCTACTTGACCTTCGTAAGACTGTAACTTCTTCAGGAGTTTCTGCAACTATTTGCATACTTTGTTGAGGCTCTTCATTAAGATTACTATCATCTCGAATTTCTTCTAGATGTATAGTGCTCCCACTGTTTTCTTTGGAAAGAAACTCTCTTTCTAAGAAAACTCCATTCCGAGCTACAAACACTTTGTTCTCGGTTGGATTATAAAAATAATATCCTTTTGTTTCCTTAGGATATCCTACGAAAAAGCATTTATCAGATTTGGGTTCCAATTTAGTTGTGATTAGTCGTCTGACGAAAACGTCACAACCCCAAATCTTTAGAAAAGACAGACTTGGAACCTTTCCAGTCCATAACTCGTAAGGTGTCTTTTCTACAGCCTTAGATGGAGATCTATTTAGTGTGAACGCTGCGGTTTCAAGAGCATATCCCCAAAATGATATTGGAAGAGATGTCTGACTCATCATTGATCGAACCATGTCTAACAGTGTTCGGTTTCTCCTTTCAGATACACCATTCCATTGTGGTGTTCCTGGTGGAGTAAGTTGTGAAACAATTCCACAACTCTTAAGATGATCAATGAATTCTTGGCTTAAGTATTCTCCTCCTCGATCTGATCGAAGAGCTTTAATAGTCTTGCCAAGTTGATTTTGTACCTCATTTTGAAATTCTTTGAACTTTTCAAAAGATTCCGATTTATGTTTTATCAAGTAAACATAACCATATCTACTGAAATCATCAGTAAATGTGATGAAGTACTGATATCCTCCTCTGGCAGTTGTGTTTAGTGGTCCACATACATCAGTATGAATGAGGGCCAAAAGATCACTTGCCCTATCATTGTTTCCATTGAAAGGGCTCTTGGTCATCTTTCCCAATAAACAAGATTCACATCGTTCAAAAGACTGAAAATCAAATGAATTTAGAAGACCATCTTTATGGAGCTTCAACATGCGTTTCTCATTTATATGGCCTAAACGACAATGCCATAAATAAGTAGGATTCGAATCATCAGACTTGATTCTCTTGTTATTTACGTTATAAACAGGTATTTCAAGATTTAGAATATAAAGACCATCCAATAATTGTCCAATACCATATTGCATATTATTCAAAGAAAATGAACAACGTTTGTCCTTAAAATTGAATTCAAAACCTTCTTCGTCTAACAAAGAAATAGAAATAATGTTTCTGCTAAAAGCAGGCACATAGTAACAATTATTTAATTCTAAAATTAATCCTGAAGGCAAAAGAATCTCAAATGTTCCTACAGCTAGAGCGGCAACTTTTGCTCGATTTCCAACGCGTAGGTCCACTTCTCCTTTAGCCAGCTTCCTACTCCTTTTGAGTCCCTGTACATTTGCACAAATGTGAGATGCACTACCAGTATCTAATACCCAAGAAGTAGAAGAAGCTGAAGTAACATTTACTTCTATAACGTAAGTACCTGAAGACGAAGGGGCTAGTCCCTTCTTTTTGTCGTCAAGGTATTTCTTGCAGTTTCTCTTCCATTGACCCTTTTCATTGCAGTGAAAACATATCATTTCAGCTTGTGGATTAGGCTTGGGCTCAGAATCTTGCTTCTTGTTCTTCCAGTTCTTAACTGGAGCTTTACCTTTGCCTTTGGCATTGGACTTTCCTTTGCCATTTCCACCCTTCTTGAAACCCTTTCCCTTTTGAACCATCAGAACATTATTCTTACCTTTCTTAACAATATTCTGCTCAGCTGTTTTCAGCATCCCATGCATCTCAGTTAATGTCTTCTCCAAGCTGTGCATATTGAAGTTCATAATGAAACCATCATATGACTCAGGCAGCGACTGGAGAATGACATCAGTGGCCAACTCTTGGCTAATAGTTGTCCCCAACCTTTCTAGGTGATCAATGTACCCAATCATTTTGAGTACATGAGGACTAACTGAGCCTCCCTCAGGAAGCTTGCAAGAAAACAAAGACTTAGTAGTCTCGAAGCGTTCGACTCGAGCTTGTTCCTGAAACAAACTCTTTAGTTCCTTAACCATGTCGAATGCATTCATGTTTTCAAACTGCTTCTGCAGATCAGCATTCATGCTAGCAAGCATGAGACATGAAACATCTAAATCATCATTCAGATGCTTCTGATATGCATCTTTCTGTGCACGAGGAGCATTAGCTGTTGGTTCTTCAGGAATAGCATTTTCGAGGACATAATCTTTCCTCTCCTGTTTGAGAACAATTCTCAGATTCCTAAACCAGTCTAGGAAGTTGGTTGTATTTAGTTTTTCCTTCTCAAGGACAGATCGCAACGAAAAAGCGGTTGTGTTATGGTTCGTCATCTATCTACAGCAAAATAACATATGCAAACATTTAATATGCTTATTTATAAAAAATTCCTACTATGTCTTACACACAATTGTCCCAATAGGACATAGTAGGTCCAAGATCCATATTACACAAGGTATTAAGAAAGCTTTGGCTTTTCACTTAAACTTTGTTAATTAGGTAAGCAACATTTGTTAATTACATCCTATGTAATTCTTGGTTTGTTGAGTTTTACATCTTATGTTTCGGCTTCTCAACACTTTGCCTCAAGGCCCAAAACCGTTTTGATGGCCCGTGAAATCAAACCAACACTTTTCTGATTTATGGATGTCCGACTTCCATACTATTAATTTATGATGATTTAAGATAACCCCGTTTTGGCAGGCGTCTTCTAAAATAATCATAAAATTAATAGTTATCAGTATTGGAAAGGCACAAATAATTTCATTTGTTCTAGGGACATGAATATGCAGTCTCACAATAATACAACAGAATATTTAAACATGCATCAACCAAAAAATATGTGATATAGTATGGCCAGAGAAATAAAGCTACTAATTAACTATGCTCTCCCATCCTTTGTAGCTTTGGACATTCCAAAGTTCTTGGCTATCTTCTCTTGTGATGAGGGATCCTCCATCTTCTATGCGAGGTAATTATACAACAATTGTACATCCTAATACAAGAGACTAGTAATTGAAACTAGTAATTGAAATTACATTGCAAAACAAAAAACGACACGCAGGCCGTATTTATATATTACAATAAAAACAAGACGACACGCAGGCCGTATTTAGTTTGGCCATACTATATCACTATAAATAATAACCCTGCAAGTTAGTATTATCCCATAACACAACACATTGCATACTTATAAAAGGAAACATAAATTTAATCAATTATTAAATAAACAATTAGGGGTCGAGGGGCAACGCCCCCGCGGGGTTTGGGGCAGCGCCCCAACCGGGGTCCGGGGGGTGGACACCCCGGCGGCGGTCCCGCTGACCGGTGTATGACCTGCAAGAGAATCATACTTCTGCCACCGTGGAAAATTTGAACGATTTCAAATTATTTCCTCCAGAAACGTGTCTGATCTTATCAGACAAATTTGTCTAGACTAATCACATTAATCTGCCCTATCTCGTTAATCAAATCAACGTGAAAGAACCCGATAGCCGTGATCTCATCAAGTCTACCAGATTGCGTAAACCCTAAACGAACGATTCTGAAAACGCTAAACATGATAATTGCGGAATTAAAATCACAACAGCATATGATGAACCCTAATCAAAAACGACTTAACAGAATCATGAACATGTCGATAACAGTCATACAATAATCACGTTTTTGACATATCAGATCTCTATTAATCAGATTATAAAGGGACATATCGTATATGTAAACTGATTAACGAAAACAGAAACATGCTACAGAAAACGATTAACCCATTAATCGATATTACTAAAACCTAGCATGATACTAAAATCCAAATATGAAATTAATCGAAATTTTTAAACGAGAACAGATCTTCAAGTTATAAAACGATTATAATCATGATCGAAATTAAAGAACAGCAATAACCTCGCTCTGATACCACTGTTAGAAATTAGGGCAGTAATCATGCATCGCATACACTAATTTACGCACTAATCATTGAATCCTATGATCTATGCAGTTCAATAAAATCGACAGATGACATACCTTAATCGAGATTTGATGTCAATGAAACGAACAGGATGGATCTGATCCTTCTGTTGTTGTCGTCCTTAGCGTAGAAAACACGACGCCTCTACGGTATGCACACACGAACGAGATGAGATCTTGCTTGGTGTACTAGCGCCCTCTAGGGTTCTCTCTGCTATTTCGAATTTTCTTGCCTCTCTCAATTTCGTTGACGGCCAAGAAGAACAAAGGTTCCCTTTTATAAGGGAACCCTAGTGAGAACCCTAAGCAACAAACGAACTGGGCCCAAGTCCAACTTGGCCCGTTTTAATTCGTTTTGATCCAACTCGTTTTGGTGTGCGACCCTGTAGGTTTTACACTCTTTGGCCGTACAATTAAAACCCGTTTTATTATACGAACAGTAAGCGGTTTCTAGTAAAACATTACTATTATCCAAAGGGTATAAAGGTCAAAAACGACACAACCTTAAATTGATATTTCACACATTAACTCCTTTTGTCAATCGATATCTAGATTGAACACAAGACTAGGCAAGTGTCATTCTTGTATAGTTCAATCTTTATTTCTTGATCTCTAAGTATAATTAATCCAAAACAAATGACATCTCATTTGTGCATGGCCATGCAAATATTAATTACACTTATCAAGGGGCCCAACGATATCTCTCTCAATATATGAGAGTGACAAATCCCATCTTGATCAACCACATACCTCTACATAGTTCATAGTATGCTCGGTCATCATCTTTATAATTACTCGGTCAAAAGCAACGTTTGATAATGCCTGACATGCTAATCCCTATGTTGGTAACCATGGCGATCTCAGGTCTGAGGATAATACGATATCACAAATGGGGAACATCACTGATGACATTATATAACACTCCTCGCAGTGTCCCCAAAGCGGGTCAGTCCAATACTTTGTTCCCTAACAAGTATCAGTATGTTCAGCTTGCTATCTCCATATCCATGACTTGTGGAACATAGTCATCAGCTGACCCATACTCTAATCATTATATCAATGTGATCCTAGGTTATTGATACATGATTAGGGGCATCTAAACAATATTATTATTACATTACTAGCATCCCACAATCTAGTCACGTACTTGATGAACTAGTATTAATAAATATTATTTACAAGAGATTATAAAGTAAAATAAATAAACTTTATTAATAACAATAAGCATAAGATATCCAAGTACAAATCATAATCTATGAATAGTCCTAGGACATATCTCTTTCAAAAAGCCATGCCATAAAGTATTTGTGACGCCACCCTAATGTGACCCCCCTATAACTGTCCCGGTGCAGTCCCAAAAAGTCATATGGGACGGCATTTGGACTTTTTCGGACAGTTTTCCGCTGACTCAAAAAGTAATTTTTTTTTGGGTGTTGTATTATATGGAATAACTTGGGGTGTGTTGTTTATATATATATATATATATATTTGTATTTGTATATGTGTGGATAGATACAACTTTAATTACATTGGTTAAGTTTTTATTTTTTTTATTTAAAACTTATAAGTACGTACATGGTATATATATATATCCATACATGTCACTCCAAATATATTTATTTTTCCGTACTACATAGTGCGTAGTGCTCGTATATTAATCAGGCTTTAATTCAGTAAATAAATACAGTTTCTTTCATATATATATATACATGTACGTTTTTGAACAAATGGAGCTGCATGTTTAATTTCAAGCTCTACATCTTAATTAATTAATTAGCTAGGCTAAAAAATTTTACTGCCCCTTTAAGTGTTTTCAATAGGTAAAATTTATAACATTTTGTGCTTAAACATATAAATACAAATTACAACATAGCATACAATGGGTTCTATATACCATTATAAAAATGCGGAGAAAATAACGTGTAACAATTGCAGATTTCGTCGGTTATCGTATTTTAAACATATTTTTATATTAATTACTTTTTATGTAAAAAAATAAATTAAACTTGTATTTTGACAACCCCCCCTCCCTCCCCTAAATTTGAATTTTTAGATCCTCCACTGACACACCTAACTTTACTCTCACACTCTAACATTGATTTGGTACATATGTATCGAGTCTCTGCAAATTTTACTCAGTGCATGTGCCTAAATGAATGAGCATGTACTCAGTGTATATGGCATATGCACCGAGCTAATAAATTTTTTTTTTGTAACCAACACTAATTAAACACATATACAACCAAAATATAATCATTCATTTGATGCACATTGAGAGAATCCGCAAATGCAACCCCTGGGTCTCAACCTCTAGTTTGAGAGTCTGAAACATAGGAAAGTATTCCATTATTCCATTTGCGTCGATGTAGTGATAAATTAGGTTGTACATTCTTATTCTCTATTTCTAAATGCAAAGGGGTTCGTTTAGAGTCACCAGTACATTTTACAAGAAAACGAACAAAAAGTTTGTGTAAGGGGAAAGGCCATAAGCAAGCTTTTTCCTTACACGATTGTCTACGAAACGGAGGTTCTATGGGGTTCAGGAACTAAATTATGGTTTGGGAAGGTGTTAAGCACCCATTCCTCCTTTTCAGTCTCTAGTGGCTTTATATGTTTATTCTATATTGAAAAACTTGAATGCTTTTACTAACGGTTTACCATTTTCCAAAAATAATTTATTAAGAAACTTGATTTTAGGGAAAAACGGGGAAAGGGATGAAAACCTTGTGTTCCATGATCCGATGTTTTGGTTTTGTTGAAATCAAAGTATTAATGACAAAATTTTGCAAGTTTTGAGTTTTAAAAAGATATTCCGGTATTATTTCCTTAGATGATAATATTAGCTTATCTTTGTTTCGGTTATTTTGAGAAAATATCGAATCTTATCGGAACTGATTTGATATGAAATTGAACTCTTGAGGAGAGTGTATCAGATATATCACAGTCTATATGAAAAACATGATATATTCGAGTTTTTGATTCCTAGGCAAGTTTCATAGATCTGGGTTTTGAAAACTTAGTTTTATCCGGATGATAATGTACTTACTTTTTCTGGTTTTACAAACAATTTTATCAGGATTTTATTTTGAAAGCGGTAAACTATTTATAACTTAACAATAAGTTTACTCAATTAGAACGTGAAAAGAACAACAGATATGATAAATGAAAATGAGTACAAAGATATATGATTTTAAAGACTAGAAGAAACTTTAGTTACCTTTCCGACGATATATATAAGAAAGAAAAAGAGAAAATATAATATGACAAAAGATAATCTGACGTATATTAGCTTTTCTTCTCCAGATATTTCCAAGAATTTGACTCCAGAAGATAACATGCCAAGTGTCGGGAATGGATTCGATAATTCCTCAGAAATCAGACGATCATAGATTGCACTTGAAAATACTTTCAAGATTTAGAGGATAATAGAGATTTTTGCTCCTAAATTGTTGTCTTTAAACCCTTGGGGGTGTTGGCCTATTTATAGTGCTCGGGAGTGATTGTTGCGCGACATTTCCCAAGAAAATGAAAATGTCATGCTACAATTGACCATATGTCGCGCGACAAAAGGCTAAAGTGATGTCTCTGACAGATTTATTTGTCGGGAAGTGGTTGGTCTGTGTTTGGGGAACTTGTTGCACAATACATGAGGGTTTGTCGTGCGACAAACCCTATTGGGAATAGGTTTGCTTGGACAATAAACTTTCAGAAGCAGTTTCTAGTGTGTAGGTGATTCTCGGACTCACAAAAGTTGTTTTTCCAATAGTTTAGGGTTCTTGCGGGGGTCATGAATTGGGGTCTCTACACACATGCATTGAATAAATGAAATTAAATATTAAGAGTAAAATGGTGTTTATCAAATAGTCCCACTTTAAATTGATGCTCCACCAATTAAAATAAGTGGAGTGAATGATAAATGCTCCACCATATCCTAGGTATGTTTAGCAGAACATTATCATAGGGGTGTAGGTCAATTGTTGCCCACTCCCTCCACACCTTTATTAATGGTATTTTTACTCGGTATATTAATCGGGTAATCATATCATCTTTATTAATGAGTTATATATATATATGATGAAGATTAATCAACTCAAATGATCACTAAACTTTTAATCTAATACCACTTTAGACCTAAAATTTAAAACGAACTACTTTGACCATTCAATTTTGGAGCGAGTACCATTTTGGTCATTTCTTCCAATTTGACCGTTAAATTGAACGGAATGAAACCATGTGCAAGGCTCATGACTTCATTAACCGTATTTTAATCATTTTAGTTATAAGGGTAGTGTTAACTTGTGCCCTAAGGGCACATGAAAAACACCTAAATATAGAAAGAATAAAAGCCCAACATGCATTTAATGCTATAGTGATTTTCATGCAATACCTTATTCTTTTTATATTTTGGTATTTATTATATGCCCTTAGGGTATATGTTAACATTACCCTAGTTATAAAATAGCTCAAGTTGCGCTCTTTGTTGAAAATATTGATATGTTTTATGTACTGTGTGTTTCGTTTTGGAGAGAATTATCAGAAGGAAATGTCGTTTTGTTACAATAGGACCAAAATGACCTTACATAAAGTTGTATGCCACGCAAATACATCAAATTTAACAGCTAAATTGCATAGAATGGTGAAAGTGGTACTTACTCCGAAGTTGGACGACTAAAGAATTAGACCGAATGGTCAAAACGGTACTCATTCCAAAGTTAGATGATCAAAGTAGTTCGTTTTGAAGTTTGATGATCAAAGTGGTACTAGATTGAAAATTTAGTAACCATTTAGGCTGTTTACTCTATGATGCATGTATATTATTAATATATTCAATATAAATAGCGATTAAAACATGAAGTCAATAGTAAATGTAACATCGCTTATAAATTAAGTATGAATATTGATATAGTAATGAGGCAATTGGGCATAAGGGCTCATTTTAATAATAACATAATTATAAAGGACACTTACAAATTAGCTGTGTAAATTAAGGACACTGTACAAAAAAGACACTTATACCCTTTCCTTCTAACATCCCACGTCTCATTAGAATTGGTGCTAAGTATGTTTAACACCAATATGTTTTAGCACCAATGATGCTAAATATGTTTAGCATAAATATGTTTTTAGCACCAATGGTACTAAATTGGTTTAGTACCAATCTGTTTTAACAACAATGGTGCTAAATATGTTTAGCACTAATCTGTTTTAGCACCAATATGTTTTAGCACCAATAGTGCTAAAACATTGGTACTAAAATGATTTTAGCACCATTCTAAAACATAGAACAACAAAATTGATGAGATCAACATCCACTCAATTTATATATATGGACCGACTTCGGGTTGGTAAAAAAAAAGAGTTACGATCATATATTTTTTTTTCAAAATCTCGTTGTGCTCTTGAAATTGGTCGATTTCGATAGCAAAACGATCTTTGATTGTCTTGATTTTTCGCATAATTATTGTAACTTTGTCTTCCGAACAACATATCCAAAAATTAGCCAGATCCAACGGTTTGATCAAAAGTTACATCTGTTTTATGATTGCACCTGTAGAAAAATAAGAAGAAGATTAGAACGGCGATACGATCTAGGAGTCAAATGGTGGTGGTGGTGGTGATGGTGCAGCGGTGGTGTGTTGGGAGGCGGGGAAGGCAGCGAAGGTAGAAGTAATATAAGTGGATACTCCAAAAGCAGGGGAAGTGAGGGTTAAGATGCTTAAAGGTTTACATGAGGGGTATTTTTGTACATCAATATTTCTCATTATTCTTAAAATAAATCAATATTATCAAAAGTGTCCTTGATTTAGAATTAAATAATGAAACTAGTCCTAGTTATCTTTGTTAAATATGAGTTCGTCCTTAGAGTTGTAAAACATTACGGAGTGAGGTCTTATAACCCACTTTCTCTATAGTAATATACAATTATTAAAATATATGGTACAATTATTTACAACCATACAATGTCATGGAAATGTAAAAATTACTATGGTAGTAAGTGTAGCCGAAAAAATAAAATTTGTTTTAACAATTATGTATAATCAATCGCTAAGCCAAAATTTAAAATTAATAAGGCATACAATTATTTGTGATAACATGGAATTCTAGAGGTGAAGTTTAATGCGTGATATGTAATAATAAGGATAAAATATTATATTATTACATATATACTAAATTATTTTCTTCCGTGAAAGCAGAGAAAAATGGGAACGAAAAAAAATATAATCTATCTCTTTGGTAATTTGTCAAACAAAACGTTAGCTAATAGAACAAAAAAAAGGGTTCTTGTGAAAGCAGAGAAAAATGGGAACAAAAGTACTAAGATGGAAGAAATAAAATATGATTCCTTTTTTCTTATAGTTTACTTATATTTAAGGAAAAAGTCGTATTTAAGGTGAAACTCAGTTAATTTTTATTAATTTTTCATGTTTTAAGAAAATTTTAGGAAAAAGTGCTCATCATATTAGTTGTGTTTCATCTTTGTTAGGGTTACTGTAAGATGTAAATTAGGATTACATCCTTTGTACCTTAGTTGGAGGGGACCAAAAAATTAATGCTATATTTCTATGACCAAAATATCACTGATCAATCAAATAAGGCAATTTTTGTGATTATGCCATGTTTTTATAGAAAAGTTGATTGTGATTACTTACCTTTAAAATACCTTATTAGTATGCGATATTTTACACGAAAGATCTTTATATCAAAAATTTACATTGATCATATGATATTAAATAAAGATTAAACACTTTACAAATTGTGAAATCGTACATAAAATTTATGTTAATGATATAAATATAATAACAATATATGATGGCACCTATTAATGAATTAATCTGCTTTGCCAACCACAAGCGACACGTGGCCGTCCACGTCAGCGGCCAAACCCGCCGTTATGAAAAGAGCTTGAAAGCTCTACCTGAGTGCCAGAGCCCTGTCTGAGTGCCACCTGTTGACCCAAGCTCCAGGGAGTTTGGGCGACCAACCAATAGTACGTGATCGTTTTAATATATCGAGATTTAAGGCTTGAAGACCAGAGAAGACCAGAGCTCTCCCAACGAGCTTTGAAGCTCTTTGGCCAACCACTGTGTTAGAAAAAGGGTACAGGCGGCATGGACGACTGCTACCAACTCCACCAACGTTGCAAAACCTCCCTCAATTTCATTAAATACATACCTACTACATTTTATGCACCGAAATCCATAGAGAAGTAAGGTCAGAATTGGTGATGTCTAGGGATGGCCTCAGACCTGCTCTGAAAGCTCCTCCACACGTTTCCTCTCTATCATATAAATATGGAAAGTATTTACTTATTCCACCAACCAAGTAACCAAGCAACAAACAGTTAACAATTGAGAAAGGCTTGAACATCCAAGCTTTTATCACAAGACAGAGAGAGATAAAGATAAAAAGCCCACGACAGAGCTCCTAGTATAGAGAATCTAGAACTTGCGTGGCTTGGTAATATCTTTGCTGTAATCTTGTGAGAATATAACAGCTAAAGAGACTTTGTCAGCTTGTAACGCAAACTCATTTATCATAATAGAAGGCAGCCCGAGCTCCTAGCACTATTCACAAAGAGGAGAACTAACCTATATCTTCATATGAAGTGAACCTCCTCTATATATTTTTAAAATACCATATCAGTATGGGATATTTTACACGAAAGATCTTTATATTAAAAATTTACACTGATCATAGGATATTAAATAAAGATTAAACACTTTACAACTTGTGAAATTGTACAAAAAAATTTATCTTAATGATATAAATATAATAAAAATATATGATGGCATCGATTAATGAATTAATCTGCTCCGCCAACCATAAGCGGACATGTGGCCTATAACACCCCTGCCTTAATCTACAGGATAACATCCGCAATTAAAACCTGGAGTGTTACTAACCCATCCTAGTTTGACTAAAATGGGTGTATAAGTTTAAACAAAGTTAATACCAGATGCGTGTTACGTGTGTCTAAACATAAAGTGTAAAAATAAGTGTATATATAATTTTCCACAAATATGCAATGGTCGTACCAAAATCAAAACATATAAATGTCCAAAAAAATATAAAATCTTTGGGTTAGCCGTGGCTCCTCAAGGAAAAACACGTGTCCCAAAAATGGTTCTCGTATCAGAGCCTCTATTTTGCCCCAAGTCCCTCCGTATCCTTGCCTGCGATAGACTCCTCAGTACCTGGATTATTTTAAAGAAACGGGGTGAACTGTACACTTAGTAAGGGTGATAATAAAAAGGTATTATATTTAAAACACATTTATGTTTAGAACCATATGTTTAATAAACAATGCATTCATATGCCAATGCAGGTTACCTCCCTTGTGTCAACCTTAGAGTCACATAACCAGGATATATCAACACTGAACCAGAGTTTAACATGGGCCTAACCACCCAAGAGAATAATCCGATAGTTATCATAGATTGGCCCATCGGCTTTAAAGAATATCAATAGATCATAACCGAGTTGGACCACAAGTCCACCAATAATATCATAACAATAGAATCATCAGTGCCTTGCTATTGTCTAGATTTTCAGGCTACTCACCGATGGCTCTAGACGGCCAACGCTTTGCTACCTCCCGGAGGTTTAAGGATTTTCAACCCAAGAGTACCAGGCCCCACTTATTTTCATATTGGCAGGCACAAACCAATACATAATATCTTCACCATCGAAGAGTCACAATATAATCGTAACTGGATCCTTGTCAGGATCATATCTGTAGGTCGAAAAATACCCTAGAGGGGGGGTGAATAGGGTTTTTAAAAACTTAATCGGATTTTTAAAAATGATTTAAAAAATATTTGATGTCTATGTTTGTCAAGCAATCAAGAACAAAGTTAATTCCAAACACAATGAATAAATAGCACAATATAATAGAGCAAGAGATAGAAAGATTGAACCGATCGAAGTCGAAGATTTTTTGTCCACACGGTTTGGCTTGTTCCCCTACTCCGCACTCGGTTAGTTCCCCGAGAATTTCCACTATAACCGATCTCCTTCCGGGTGAAGGTCAAACATCTACAAGTGTATTCTTATCACACACTCTCACAAGTATTGAAAACACCTTCAATACTTTCACAAGAAATCCCTCTTGCTAATCTATGAGATACACCTCTCACAATTATGATTCAAATGAGTTTTGGTGACAAACACCAATGTACAATATCTCTCTTGTATATGATAAAATACAAATGAAGCTCACACTAAGAGATATCAAAATTGATTAAAGTATATAGCTCAAAAATGAAAGATTGATCAAAATGTGTTCTTGAATCTTTGTATATTTGAATATATGAATAATAGAGTATTAGAATGATTCAAGGTTTGTTAAAACATGTCTAGGACCTCATATTTATAGCTTGCAAAACCATATGGCCGTTGGGGATGATTAAGAGAGGTTTTGGCTCCAAGGTATACATTTTCAAATTTTCCAACAACTAGTTTTGACAAAAAAAATCACATTTGTTTTGTTAATTTATCCCAATTTGACCGTTGGATCATGCTCAAATTTTAGTCAAAATTTCCAGGAGATGTTGTCTAACTATTGTAAAAATTTCAAAATTATCGGAGTTCGGGAAGGCCTCCATCTTACCGTTAGATAAAAACTGGGCAAAAATTAAGCGAATTTTAAATGTAAAAAAAAATATTTTTTGCAATTTAACAATTTAGTTCCAAATAAAATTCTAATGATTTTTGAACCTCAAAGATATGTTTCTAAGATACCTATTTTTATTATAGCTTAAAATATGATCATTTAAAATTAATATGAATTTATTTTGAAACTCGGTTTTTGTAAAATGATGTTTTTCAAATAAATTCAATTTCATGCTAGTTTGAATCAATCTTTAAAAGATGCAAGAATATGTTTGAGCTATAGGGATTTGATCAATAAAGTATCTTTACATAAAATCTAAGCACTCACTTAATTTAATGATAATTCGAGTCTTCGTGATACTTGATTTTCTTGTGCGTATCTTCACTTGTTTGATGTTCTTGATCCTTTCTTGGTTTTGATAATTTGTAGAACATGTGGAGATCATTCTTGTGCATATCTTCACTTGATTGATGATCACTTGAGTTCATTTCTTGTGAGTAGAGGCGTTTGTAAAGCTTGTGTGAGATTTTGATTGCTTCGGTTTGAAGTTACACTTGGTCGGAAGATATATCGGTTAAAATGGATATCATCATTGGAACAACCGAGTTAAATAACACTTTATTAACTTATTGTAATTATCAAAATAAGATTAATTGATTTTAAGGTCAACAATCTCCCCCTTTTTGATGATGACAATAGAGTTAATGTGTGTTTATAAAAAGATAATAATTTTAAGCATATGAATAATATGCTCCCCCTAAATAGGTGCATAGATAAAAATATACAAGTAATTATTAAAATGAAAAATACTTGCATAGATAAGATAAGTTCAAACAACTTAACCGAAAGCATAAGTTCGAAAAGTACTTAAACAAATAGACAAACTAGTAGTTTTTGATCAAGCATAAAATAAATGATAAAATAAACGAGTATGTACCATTATCACTCATGACACACACACATAACACACATACTTCTCCCCCTTTTTCTTCATCAAAAAGGAGGGATTCAGTAATTATCAATCTTAAGCTGCAAAAATACTTGTTAATACTCATAATAATGTGTACATTAATGCAAGCAAATTTTATAAAAAAATAAAAAAGAAAATTAAGCATAATTAAATAATGTATGCTCAAAATTAAGCATTATCAATCCCTTTTATGAACTTTTTGAAATAAACTAGATATCACAAGCTCTAGTCATATCCCTTGGTGTATACATTTCATCGACAAACCAATTTTCTTAACAAACATCTTTCATACACCAAGTGATATCTCATATAGTCTAGATAATAGTTTATATCGAGCGTATATGGCATATCTTGCCTCAAACCGTGCGCTTATAGCCATATAAATCATAAAATCAACATGAACTCTTTTATATTCAAGTTTTCAAACAATATAGATCAAGCACAACAATTCTCGAACAATAAAATTGTATTATCAAGTTTTAAAAGAAAGGAAACCCCTACCTCAAGTTATTAAGCCAAAAGAAAGAAAGATAGATGATAACCCAAGCTCTTCCCAAAGGAATCCCAAGGAGGAAAATGATGAATAGTGAAGGAGAATGAGTTTTTGGATGATTTAGAGCTTCAATCTTAGATCAGGAATGAAAAGCGTGTGAAAACCTCTTAAGGAAACTACCTCTTTCTCTCTCTAGAACCTTCTAAGTGTGTGTGAGAGATTTAGGTCGAAAATGAGTGAAATAGTTGGATAAAACGCACTTAAATCAAGTTAAGTCGGTTCACTGTTTCGGATGGCCGACCGGTATGCAGAAAATGGAGTACCGGTCCACAGCATAAATTTCTCCCAAATTTTACATGTCAGACCGGTATGCCAAAAACCACATACCGGTCCGTAGTCTAATTTTTCCCTAACATTTAAACGCCGGATCGGTATGCCAAAACCTTCATACCGGTCTGCAGGCAAACTTTCTACCATGCTATCCTGTTCTTATTTTGGCCATAACTTCTTTCTCGAAATTCTGATTAAGATGATCTTTATATCCCTAGAAAGGTAATTTAGTGATCTACAATTTTTGGGAGGAGCTTTTCTCCAAATTATGGATAGAAAACTTTCAAAAATATAAATTCCACACCATATCAAATTAAAACAACATAATTAACACTAACATAAATACAAGATGTTACATGGCCATCCACGTTAGCAGCCAAACCCGCCGTTATAATAAGAGCTCTAAAGCTTTGCCAGAGTGCCATTGTTGACCCGAGCTTTGCGGAGTTTGGGCGACCAACCAACAGTACATGATCGTTTTAATATATTGAGATTTAGAGCTCGAAGACCAGAGCTCTCCCAATGAGCTCTGAAGCTCTTTGGCAAACCATTGTGTTAGAAAAAGGTATAGACGGGACGACTGTTACCAACTCCACCAACTCTGTAGAACCTCCCTCAACGTCATTAAATACATACCAACTACATTTAATGCACCAAAATCCATAGAGAAGCAAGGTCAAAATTGGTGATGTCTAGGGATGGCCTCAGACCTTCTCTGAAACCTCCTCCACATGTTTCCTCTCTGTCATATATATATGGAAAGCATTTACTTCTTCCACCAACTAAGTAACCAAGTAACAAACAGTTAGCAATTAAGAAAGGCTTGAATATCCAAGCTTTTACCACAAGATAAAAAGAGATAGAGATAGAAAGCCCACGACAGAGCTCCTAGTATACAGAATCTAGAATTTTTATGGCTTAATAATATCTTAGTTGTAATCTTGTGAGAATATAATAGCTAGAGGGACTTTGTCATCTTGTAACGTAAACTCATTTATCATAATGATGGCAGCCTGAGCTCTATTCACAAAGATCGAGGAGAACTAACCCATACTTCATATGAGGCAAACCTCCTCTATACATCTTTGACTTCCTTTGTTCATTTCTTTATTATTCCAATCACTTAACCAATCATTTGACTGTGTGGTCGAAACTTCCCTGCTCTAGTTTTTCACACCAATAATATATATAATATTTATGAAATTGTATTTGTAATAATTGACGACATATACATTTACATTTTTATCTGAAATAATTTGTATAGTTATTATGTTACAGTTGTATATGTGATTTGGAGGTTTTCATACTCATTCTAAATGTGACAAAACAATATTTACGCAAAAAGCATATACTGTTCATTATTTGCATGTACCATTTTTTACTTGCAAATTATTCGTATGAAATTCCCAATTAATGTTAGGAGAAATAAAAAGTTGAACAATTAATTGACTGGAAGTTTTTTTTTGGGATTAGTAGGTGTGTGTACCTATAGTGGAAGCTGTGAAACAACTATTTTCAATAAGTTATGACTCTATAGGGAAGATGAACAGTCGTGACCTTTGGGATTTCCGTAATCGATATAAATGGAGTTCATCTCAATTAACTATAGACATTAGGACCCGTACTTATGAACATATAACCAAAACTAAACTAAGATATAGCCAATTTCAGTAGTAAGCGTAAGGCTTCGTTTGATTGCAAGGTGGAAAAGGAAAATAAATTGAGTTAGTTTTGGTGAAAAGATGGAAAATAAGTTAAGTGATAAGGGTGATATTCTCTTGATTTTTAAGTTTTTCTACAAAGAAATTTTCTTTGCTTGGGGGTGAGGAAAAGTTTTCCATCAAAAATATAGAAGGATGGAGGATGTAGGTCGGAAAATATCCTAGAGAGGGGTGAATAGGGTTTTTGAAACTTAATTCGGTTTTTGAAAATGTTTCAAAAAGATTTAAAATCTATATCAAGCAACAAGCTAAACAAGCAAGCAATCTCAATCACAAACAATAATATAGCAATAAAGTAAATAGCATAGAGATAGAATGATTAAACCGAATGAGCCCAAGTCGTTTTATTCACGCGGTTCGGTTGATTAGACCTTACGTCCACGCTTGAGTATTGCCCATGAGAAATTCCACTAATTCCGATTTTATTCTGGGTGAAAATCAAACCTCTACAAGTTTATTCTTCTCACACACTCTTATAAGTATTGATTCACTCACAATACTCACACAAGAAATCACTCTTGCTAAACTATAAGATACACCTCTCACAAATATGATTTGAATAAGTTTTTGTGGCTAACACCAATGTACAATAGCTCTCAAGTGTTTGAAAGATTACAAATAAAGCTCACATTAAGAGATATCAAGTTTGATCACAATTTATAGCTCAAGAGAATAATGATTGATCAAAACTATGTTCTTGAATCTTGAATATTGAATGTAGATGAAGAATAAAGAGTTAGAATGATTCAATGTGATTTGAATAGTCTCTAAAATGAGTATATATAATATAGGACACAAAATGGCCGTTTGAAAGGAGTTGGTGCCAAAAATGGCAAATTTGCATAAATCCAACGGCAAATTTCTGAAGTCCCAGTCGACTGAGCAAAGCTCATCAGTCGACTGAGTCACAAGGCATTAGTTGACCGAGCAGCACCAATTTGCCTGCCAAAATTCCAAAATTTGGACTTTTGCATTTAAGCTCCAAAATCAATTTTAATGTTTTAGGGACCTAAAAAATAGGATCCTAAAAGACCTATTTTCTTGAGAGCTCAAAATAAGGCCATTTGAATTTAATATGAATTTATTTCAAAAACCGGTTTTGTAAGAATGAAGCTTTGAAATTAATTTGATTCAAACAAGTTTCAAACTTGGTTATGATCAATCTAATAATTTAAGAACAATATATATGATCTATAATGATTATCAAACGAGATACTTTACATAAAGAATTTAAGC
Organism: Lonicera japonica; assembly: GCA_021464415.1. Classification (NCBI taxonomy): domain Eukaryota; kingdom Viridiplantae; phylum Streptophyta; class Magnoliopsida; order Dipsacales; family Caprifoliaceae; genus Lonicera; species Lonicera japonica. The sequence continues at coordinate 38,593,437 of CM038468.1, forward strand.
ACTCACTCAAAAATGAATTTAACAAGTCTTCGAGAGCTTAGTTTGTTTCTCCGTTTCTTTTCTTTCTTAGGCTTTTGATCTTCATTGATATGCCATTATGGATATGCTTTGATTATGTTATTGTGAGTGATGTGGGGCTAATGTGTTTGTGTACTTGAAGAAGAATGATCTCGGTTCCATTTTGACGATATTGTCCACGTATGATCAATGTAATTGTGGCTATACTTAAAACATCAACTTAGTTAAATTACACAAGATTAATGTTATTTTTATTATCAAAACAAGATTAGTGAGTTGTAGGTCAACAGAGGATATCTACTTATAAAATGAGCAACATCTCTCACCTTATTTTTTATCTTCTCACACAAACTAACTAAATTTATTTTCCTTTTTCATCTTTGCAATCAAACGGAGCCTTAGGAAATCAAATTTGTCGCCTGCAATATTGGAGCCTAGCAAACGCGTGTGCGAGGTTTCATTTGTCATTAGCTCCTTCTTCATCCCCATAACCAATTGGTTATGTACAGAAAAATCCACATGTAATAAACTAATAATGACAACGAAGTTGAACCCCATAATGAAAAGCAACCCATCCAACAAGCATAACCCTAGGATAAAAACCGTATTAAATTTAAACATATATAAAACATAAAGTTTAATATAATGAATCTATAAAATCCCCGTCCACAATTATTGATAATCATTATATTGTAATTACTTATATCATCTAAACTATCGTGAGATGACCATAAATAATAAATTCCCATTATGGCTATTATTATCATTACTAAACGTATTTTACATTTATTAAAATTATTTTTAAAACACCATATTTTCATATGGCTACAAATTTGTATAATATATATAGAATCAAAACATATACATGTAGATATAAGACAATGTGGTCAAATGCGACCATACAATTTTATTTCCAAACAAGACAGATACAGTCTACATTACAAAGAACATATACAATGACTAATATTTATACCTAAAGTATATAGACCCATGGTGAATTTTAAATATATTAAACATATAATATATTTTCATTAAAATAATAGAGAGAAAGAAAGAAGAGAATAAAAGAAATCTTCTTATTCAATTGATATATAATATGGGTAGGTGTTAACTCTATTTATATTAAAAGCTAACATCCTTACTTTTCTACAAAATCAATGTGGGACAAGTTACACTATATATCAAGGTTCTAAAAGGCGCTAGACTGACTTAGGGCGACAACCAAGCACCTAGAGCTTAAGTAAATATAAAAGAAGTTCAAATGTTCAATTAACAAATATACCACCAAACTACGAAAGTCAAAGTTCAAGCCTACTAATTAAGGATGGTAAAGAAAAAAATATAAAAAGAATATTCAAGCCTTAATTATATAAAAAATCAAAAATAAGAAGAATTGTGCGGTTGCTGCTAAATGGGGTGTTAAACAGCTTCGGATTCAATACATTTAGTCTTTCATTTTTATTTTTTTTTAAAAAACACCACAACCCATATAAAACGACGTCGTTTTGGTTTAATTTATTTTTTTTAAAAAATAAAAACCCAAGCTACCCAACTCCGCTTTGCCCCGCCTAACCCTGCCTAATGAACAGTCCTCACCTAATCCAACGCCTAACCCTTATTCACGGCAGAGAAGCACCGCCTAGCGCCTAGGAGGCCGCCTTTTAGAACATTGTTGTATATATTATGAGGTAATCTTCTCATTCATACCTCAATTTTATTGAGGGACAAATTATATCTTTAAATATTACATATGGACATCCACATATTAATATTTTATAACATTCCCCCTTGGATGTCCATTATACTAGAATTCAATGACAGTTGCCTCATTAAAACTTTCCTAAAGAAAAACTCAGTGGTAAAAAACCAAAATGAAGGAAAAAAGAATACAACATTCTTTTAGATCATTGACCTGGCATCAAATGTACAATATGCTACCTCATTAAAACCTTTACTAGGAAAACCCAGTGGGACAAAATCTAGTTAAAGGAAAAAGACTGCAACGTGCAAATATTAGGTAGCATACTTCAAGATGCCCCCCTGATTATTTACTCTATATCATGACAACAATATATTTAATTTGATAATGAAATCAAATCCTACTAATCTCATAAACTAATTTTTGGAATATCGGCTTTAGCATTACCTCATGAGCAAACTCTACTACGTTGTTATCAAAGCGAATTTACTCGACTTCAATCTTTTTGTTCTTCTAATACTTATGTGAAATATGTCTTATACTTGTCAGCTTGAAACTTTCTTGAAAATGTATTATACACACTGCATTGTCTTCATAGATTACACTCGGGGCCTGGCAGCTCTAAATGTGCTCCTCAAACGGGGATTTGGAGTCCCTTACCAGGGCCGCGGTCGAGCTTCCCCCCAGGTGGCCCATTGTCTTCATCATTTCATCCATCTGAGCTTTCATCTCGGACCTAAGTATCTTCTCTACCTTTTCCATATATCCTTTGTGGGATATCCTATCGAATACTGACCCTCCAGGTCTAGGGTCTACTTCCCGTTCAGGTTCTTGAGCTGGAGGAAGGGGAGGTCGAGCTCTTTTGCTTTGGCTTTGTTGTCGGGAGGCTCTCTCAGAGCATCCCTCGTGGACCACATTTATTTGTGGGTTTCTCACTAGTGGGTAAAGAAGTGTAGCTAAAACCCCTTCAGAGGATGACTCTCACCTAGAGCTAGATCGTCTATATTCAAACTCACTGGTTCTACTGTGACTCACCCTAAATTCTCTGCGACGGTCTCCAAGTCTTTGAATAGCTGGGACTCGCGTGGGAACTGGGCGAGCGGACGCATACGCAGAGGCTGAAACCGACTTGCTTTTCGGGATGGGGGAGTTTCTTTCAAGGCCATGAGCCTGTCAATTTGGACCAGGAGGGCGGCCTATTGCTCCCTTAGCTCCACTAGAGGGTCTGGTTGGTTTTGTCCTAAATAAGATATGGTGAGTTTTGGGTGTATATGACTTGAGAAAGTGTTTTTCCCTCATACGAGGCCAAACTGTTGATGCGTAAAACTAGATTATGGTAATTTAGACCAAGCAGTCAAATGATTAGTTCAAATGATTAGGGTGATGATTGCAATGAGTTAAGAGAGTCCAAGATATATATAGAGGAGGTTCGCCTCATATGAATATATGGGTTAGTCCTCCTCTGTGGAATAGAGCTAGGAGCTCGGTTTGCTTTGTATTATAATCACTGAGTGGCCGTTAAAAGTTTACAAAGTTTCTCTAACTATTCTATCATCACAAGATTATAATAGAGTATATAGAGCTACACGAGTTCTAAATTTCCTATACTAGGAGCTCTATTATGTGCTCTGTATTTCTATTTCTCTCTCCTATCTTGGCCACTCACTATTGCTACTTGAATGCTGGATTCTTTTTTGGTTGTTCTTGAATAATTCTTGGTTGTTGAGAGAAGTAAATGCTTATTCTACATATATAATAGAGAGGATACGTGTGGATGGAGCTCTATAGAGCAGGTCCAAGGCCATCTCTTATTTCTACCAACTCTGACCCTACTTCTCCATGAATTCCGGTGCATTAAATACAATTGGTATGCATTTAATGAAGGTGAGGAAGGTTATGTGCCTTCTGCAGGGTAGGCAGCAGTCTCTCATGCTTCTGTCAACCACTCTGATAGAGTGGTTAGGTGTCATCAACCTCGATTCAGCAAGGGACCTTTGGAGTTCGGGCTTAGTAGATTTGGGATCTCCATTATGCAGGGAATTAATCTCAGACATTTTTAAGAGCTCTTTCTGAGTGTCAACCTAAGGGTGGACCTCCCAGCTCTTCTATTTTTACCTCGGCGAAATCATCAATGTGTCAGCTCGTGATTGGTCCATGGTTTAAAACATTATTTGACAACATCACATCTTAACACCCATTAAGTTCAATAAATAAGTTCTTGACATATGCTCTTAAAAATATGTTAATGCAAAAATAAATCAGATAATTTCAAATTATTGACAAATAAACATGTATTTTCTATGTAGCATAAAAAACATGTCCAATTGAATTGGCATAAAAAATATAAAAATATATTATATACTGTTAAAAAATATCTAATTCTCTCATGCTCGCAATTTAAATGGAATGGACACAAAAAACTAAAAAAGGGGTGGTTCTATTTCCCCCCTAATAATGTTGTTTCACTCTCATCTTTTATTTGGTCCCTGAGCACTAAGTAAGAAGACGTTATTCGATTCTTGAGAACTGAGTAAAAGTTTACTACTCATTGCTTAAGGGCCAAGTAAGGCATAATTATATTTATACTCGGCCTTTAAGAACCGAATAATAAGCCATTACTCAGTACTCAAAGACCGAATAATGGGTGAGAGTAAAACTATGCATTATTAAGAGTGAAAATAGAATTGCCCCAAAAAACGAAATAGAAAACTAGGATCACACCCCTAATTTTGAAACATATTAGGGGTTAGGACAACACAAAATGTGTTATTAGGATTACATCCCTAGTTTTGAATTCTTTCTTAAAATAGGTTTGGTGTAATAAATGATGAGTTGCATATGCAATGGCAAAAGTCTAATCTACCCATGCACACTTGTATTTGTTTTTAGAAAGTAGTAAGGATTGCTTAATCTTAGAATTTATTAATTGAAATTGTGGATTTTGAATTTCGAATTGAACAAGGAAACTATAATTATTGCTTTCATAACTTTATTAAATTAATTAGATTAAGTCAAATTTAAAATTCAAATTGTACTTTCTATAAAAATATATTCAAACCATGATTTTATATATGTTATTTATATTTTCAATTTCATTAGTACAATATATTTCCCATATAAATACATATGTTATTATATTTCATTTTTATCATTATAAATATATGATTCTTTTACATCTTCATTATACGTTTTATGAGTATAAATGTACATGTATTTTCATGTACATGACTACAAATATATCTGTTATTTCATTTTTATTTTTATATATGTTATTTTACTTAATATCATTGTCATAAATATATCCGTTTTTCACATTTATATGTTTCTTGATTATAAATGTGTGTATATATATTCATTTCTACGACTATAGATGTCTATTATTTAATTTTGGATTTTTATTCTTATAAATTTTGCCTTATAAGTACATCTGTTATTTTTCTTAATTTTATTCTTATAAATATCTATGTTTATTACATCTTTATTTATATGTTTTCTAATTATAATTGTATGTTTATTTTTATTTTCATGACTACAAATATATATGTTATTAAAATCTTGAATTTATATTCTTATAACTTTCGCATTACAATTATATAAGTTATATATAAATCCAATTTCATTCTCACAAATGCAAAGATTTTTCTTATATATATATATATATATGTAGCAAGTTTTGTATATATGTATGTACGTTATTCTATATATATATGTTATATATTTTTATGATTAAAGATATATCTGTTATTTAATTTTGGATTTTTATTCCTATAAATTTTTCATTACAAGTACATCTATTATTTTTCTTAATTTTATTCTTATAAATATCTATCTTTATTACATCTTTATTTATACGTTATCTAATTATAACTGTATGTTTAATTTTATTTACATGACTACAAATATATATGTTATTTAAATCACTAAAAATATATTTGTTATTTAAATTTTGAATTTATGTTCTTATAATTTTTGCATTACAGCTATATATTTATGTACATTATTCTATATATATATATATATATATCTGTTACATTAAATATTATATATATATATCCAAAAACGTGTTTTTCATTTATAAAGATTATATGTTGTATTTATAAATATATATATATATTTGTTATATTTTTTGTCGGTATATAACTACATAAAATATATGCACATATCTGTTAAAAATATATTTATAAACATACTTAAATATTTTATTTGTTATATATATATATCTGTACCAAATTTTTCATATATATATATGTTATTATATATATATATATATTATTTTGCATTTGTGATTATATTTGTATTATGTATTTTCAATTTTTCATATATATTATATTTATATATATATATAAATATTTAGCTGTATATGAATATTTATTCATTTTCAAATGTTAACATTATTACCTATTTAACGTAACTCTCTTAATTACATAAATATATATAATTATACATGCATATGTTTGAATTATATATAATTATATGATTATATTTGTTATTACATTTTTTATTTTATGCTTATAAATATATATGGTATATATATGTTTGATTTTAGATTTTATGTTTATAATTATATCTTTTGTTACATTTTCAAGTTACAGTTGTAAATATATCTTATATATATATATATATATATTTTATTATTTCAGTTATTACATTTACAATTTTATGCCTATAAATATAATGTTATATATATATTCAATTTTACGTTTGTGATTATATCTGTTTTATGTATTTTTAATTTTGCACATATATATATATATATTTAGTTGTAGATGAATATTTATTCATTTTCTAATATTAACATTATTATCTATTTTACGTAACTATCTTAATTACATAAATATATAATTATACATGCATATGTTTGAATTATATATAATTATGTGATTGTATCTGTTATTACATTTTTTATTTTATATATGTTTGATTTTAGATTTTATGTTCAAGTTACAATTGTAAATATATATTTTATATATATTTTTACATTTGTGATTATATTAGTTATTACATTTTCAATTTTATGCTTATATGTATAGTATTTTCAATTTTACGTTTGTAATTATATATGTTATTACATTTTTACTTTTATGGGCTTATAAATATATCTGTTAAATACATGTATATTAATTTTGCGTTTGTGATTATATCTTCTTTATGTATTTTCAATTTTGCATATATATATATATATATATTTATATATTTAGCTATATATGAATATTTATTCATTTTCAAATATTAACATTATTATCTATTTAACGTAACTATCTTAATTATGTAAATATATAATTATACATGCACATGTTTGAATTATATATAATTATGTGATTATATCTGTTATTACAATTTTTATTTTTTTCTTATATATATATATATATATATATTCAACCATATGTAAATATTTATTCATTTCAAATATTAATATTATTATATGTTTAATGTAAATATCTAAATTACATAAATATATAATTGTTTATAATTACGTGACTACCACCATGACAAATATATTATCTGTTTCATAATTTGAGTAGGTACTAAATATTATATATATGCATATGAATGAAGAATTATTAATTTAAAGATATCAGCTACAAATAGATTATTAATTATTTAATTTAAGTAGATAATATATATATATATATATGTGTGTGTGTGTGTGTGTGTGCATAAATATATTTGACTAATAATTAATTTCAAAAATATCAGTTATCAAATAAATTATAAGTTTCTTAGTTTGAGAAATAATTAAAACTTACATTAACATGTATATAAATATATACATATATATATATATAGGGATAAAATTCCTAGTTTTCTGATATATATTATTTGTTAATGAATAATTTATATCTTTCCAAATTTGTTTAACTATTTAATAAACACATTGTTGTTATATATATGTTCTTTCTCTTCACAATTTATTTATTATTTTTTACTTTTTGTAGATCAAAAGTGATAGATCTCCAACAAGATCGAAAATCAATTGGACGATGTGAAGTATGACTTTGTGAATTTCTAATTGATCGACAAAACAAGAACTCAACTTTTAGATTTTTTGTTTCAATATTCATTTTATATATTGTCTATTATAATTGTTACACAAAAACTATGACAAACATATGCTGCATATACGTACTCTTGTTATTTGAACAAGTTTGGTTGAAGAATTATGTTTTTGTGGTTTGTTTTTATAAATTTATTGTAATTAATGTTTAATATTTTAAAAACCATCAAAATCAATTATAAAGGCACAATCGTAACTCGTTACAGCTTATATATATATATATTAGTTTTTACTAACATAAATAAATTGAATAAATATATATTTAAGACTCCTGTGCATTGTACGGGTTGAAAAATAGTTTGACATTAATTTTAATATAAACATAAATATATTTAATAAAGTTAATAAAAAACTAATTATTAACAAAAATATTTTCTATCAACTAACTTTCGAGATAAATATTGCATATAAATGTTATTGTTTAAAATTATATGTAATTCTTTAACAATATTATTTGTTTTTACTATATATAACATGTGTTATTTTTGTATGATTTATAATTTTTCACTTTACTGTAAATTTTATTTCTCTTCTACCATTTTCATTTTTACCATTTCTTATGTTTTCTTGTACGTTTGTAAATATTGATTTGATTAAACTATTGTGACATTTAAATTTTGAATTTTATAAAAATATTTTTATTTTTTCAAAAAAAATTAGTATGAAATATTTGTTAATTTTAATCTCGTGACAATAGATTATCATTAGTTGTCAAGAGCAAATCCCTTTAACATCATTCTACTTCTCACAAAAATCCTAGACCCGCCTTCCAATTATAGAAGTGTTGTATTAAATAGTTAAAAAAATAATGATACCTGAATATATCATATTGTATTATTATATTTTTTTATTGCCGCAACAGTTCACAGTATTATAACAAAGTATTATTGAGTTCTTTTGCTAGTAATGTTTTAGATGGTTTATTATAATTTTGAACTTTATACCAAAATAAATCTTTTATGTATACTTTCACATAAGTCCTTCATGTATAGTTATTAAGTTAATTGTATCTCTCGTTAATTGTGAACCTTCTAGCAAATCTATAATTACTTTAACAATAGATGTATTACACTATAATAATGGACCTTTTTGGTAAGTGGCACAATATACTTCACTCGAGCATTTCATCTATAGTTTTTGAGTTAATTGTTACATATTGCGTAAATATTTTTGTAATCATACAATAGTACTAAATTAATATTTATGAACACAGTCTGATATACTTCATAAAAGTACGTGTTCATTATAGATTTATTAAGTTAACTATAACATACTTTAATAGACTAGTAAATTAATATTTGATAAATTGTATATATATATACACACGTATATGCTCTAAAAATCAATCTATAGTATGTTTACAAATATATGTTTTATAAACTATACGTTAGCTAGTACCACAAAAACTAAATATATCATATAGTTGAACTACAAACTAAATATTTATCAATGCTACAAGCAAGGCAAATTAATTTGGTATAGTTAATATGTGTTTATAAACAAATTTTGAATGCTAATCTTATATTAATATGATTGATTTATTTTTAACCATATATTAAAATTCAAACAGTTAATTTCAGCTTATCTTGTTGATTTCTTAAAAATAACTATAAAAAACATTAATCCATATTTAAAATAATAGATTAAATTTAAACAGGTAAAAAAAATTATATAAGTTATGAAACGTCATTGTTAACATGGGAAAATAAAAAATTTAACACTTTTAACTGATTAAAGTGGCATTTATACAGTTTGTTTAAAAATCAATATTTTTCATATAAAAATAACTAAATTATATTCAATATTAATTTTCCTAACAATAACTTATTCATACACGTTTCCTTTTTTTTTTTTTTCCATCTTTGTTGTAGTTATATATAAAATAAAAGTTTTAATAGTTGTAAATAAAATAAAAAATATATATACTTAAGATTATGCAAGAAATAAAAACTTTCAACAAGAATATATAATTACATATCATAATTATAAAAAGTATTAATTAATGTCCAAATTAAAATAGAAAATATTTCAAAAACCCATAAAACTTAGCAAATATGTTAATATAAAAAATCCTAAAGAAGAACAAAAAAAATGAAATTAAAGCTACATAAACAATTCTTCAACTCCTTATCTTCCATCTCATAACATCATTACTTACATCCTCAATTCTTCATGTTCTTCAATCTCATCTTCATCTTCATCATCATCATCCTTAACATTAACCTTTACATATGCATCTCTATTAAAACCGTCATAAGGTACTTTGTTATTGTTTTGTTGATAATATGAATTTTCTCAAGTTTTGGTTTAAGATGAGGATAACCTGGTTGAGTGGGTAGGATTATTAACTTTTATTTCATATATATGATTATTTGTTTCTATATGGATCTTTAAGCATGTTTATTTAGTGGCTTATTACTTTTGTTTTAAATGCATATTAATGGATGAAAACTCCATTTATAACTGTTTGGAGCAATCAAAGTGTTGCGCCTATTGAATTTCTCGGTGAGTTGAAAATGGTACAATTGCAGAGCGTAACTGTTTGCACAAAAAATTATACAAGTATGCATATATCTATTCATAATAAATCGTGTTTTTCTAGTAATCATTGCGCACTTTAATCCAATAAATCTACCACAGGCTCAAAACTTTGAATCTAGCCGACATAATGAACAACACCATGCCTTTACGTTTGATGATATTCCACCTTCTAAATGGCGTGAAAGGATAGCTAATCTTACTTCCTAGTTATAGACAGATCGCCAGTATTACAATCGGCTCACAAGCATTAGAAGATTCATTGCCAGAATGGAAGGAAGATTGAAGGAATGGTATGGTAGTCTTGGAGAATACTATCAGCTCCAGTTTTAGCAATCGGCCACTATTGATGTTTTGCTCGGATATCTTTATGCTAAATTCATCGGCCAACCAGATCATTATAGAGACATTGCAAGAGAAGAGTGTTTGCAAATGAAATGCTGCTTGTTCATTCCTAAGGATATTGAGAAGCATTATAATGGCTTGTCAAAAAGATTTTACGCCATAAGAGAAGTAGATGATGTAAATCTGAAACAAGCTTTTCTTAATTCATTTCAAGAACCACTAGGTGCAGAAGCTTTGAAACTCTTGATTATGAAGAATGATAACTTACAGAGTGCTACAATTGCCCAACTGCATGAGCTTATCACTGATGCCCTAGAACTTCTCTGCAATCAAAGAAAGTTTATAAAGCAAGTCGAGAAGACAAATGCATAGTTGTCCAGTGCCTGCAATAAACACCACCTAAAGATTAAATGCAAAAAAAGAAAGATCTTGTGATTGCTCTTATAAGAATAAGAAGCACTTTAAGAAGCATTTCAAGAAGACTGACCAATCTTTTAAACGACAACCCAAGCCTTTTCAAAAGAAAAAAATGGAAATTCGTTAAGAAAAGAAAATTTCGTGGAAAACGATCAGACATATGTTTTTTTTGTCACAAGCCAGGTCATTTTACAAAGAATTGTCCCAAAACAACCAAGAAGGAAAAGTTGATGATTCATCTTATGAATTTAGCCCCTAGAATCACTGATTCTGATCTAAAGTTAGTTTTTCTCTTGAAGATGAACAAACCCCTGAAACAATCCTCTCAATTGCTTATTCTGATGAAGAATCATATAGCAATTCCCCTTTTTCTCCAGAAGGTGATGATGATGATGATGATGTTGCTGATGCGCAACTCTCTGAAGTCCCAGAAATATCCACCCTTGAGCCAGTCTACGACCTTCAACCACAATCTCAGTTGCCTGAGTTAGCCTTCACCCCAGATAGACCCTCACCATCTGCCAAACTTCAAATCCGCATTAAACACCACTGAAAACCAATCCTTGTCATAGATTATTTTGATTTCAGTGCAACCTGCACAGTTATCAATCCAGACATCCTACCCGAAAACCATTGGACCAAATGTTTCCAAGGTTTTAGAGTTGCTAATGGTCAAACATTTATTGTAGAATAGCTTAGCAAGCCAATCTACGTTCAGTTCTTCCCCGGATGTGTTCTTCTTCACCAGGCCTATGGAACCAAATTGCCAGCTAAGGTTATTCTCATTGGATTTGATTTGATTCATCAAATTCCAAATCTCCGATGGTCAAAGGAAGGATTAAGCTATAAAAGTTTTGATCTCCCATGGACCTCCGTTCCAAACTTTTTCCTTAGCACAGCCTCACCGCCTTTATAGAAACTCCACACATTTCAGCCATACCCATCGAAACAATAAAGCAAGATATCATTGCCACCTCATGTGCTGAATCCCATCAAGAGTTTTTTCAATAGTGTTCTAACCCTCATTGGCAAAACCCAGATTTCTTCATTTACTTTTCCTTTAAGAAAAATGAAGATGTCAACCCAACCAAAGGTAGTCATTCAAGAATGAATCCACAACATTATACCCTTGCTGTCAGTGAACTTGACTCTTTACGTTCTTAGCATTTAATTGAACCCACTTCCTCTCCGTGGACTTGTGAAACATTTTATGTTAACAATCGATTAAAACAAATTAGAGGAAAACTGAGACTTGTCATTAATTACCAACCGTTAAACCAGTTTCTTGCCAGTGACAATTTCCCACTAACCCAAAAGAAGTCAATGTTCTAACACCTCTCAAATGCAAAAGTTTTCTCAAAGTTTGATCTCAAAGAAGGATTTTGGTAATTAGGAATTCACCCAAAAAACAGACCCAAAACTGTGTTTTGCATTCTGAACCACCATTTCCAATGGACGGTTATGCCCTTTGGACTGAAAAATGCACCCTCCTACTTCCAAAAAGCCAAGATCCAAATTTTCTAGCCTTTTCTTTTGAATGCCCTCATCTACATCGATGACATTCTCCTGTATTCTCCAGATGAAGCATCTCACTCCCATCTCTTGTCCCAATTTCACTTAATTGTCCAAAAGTATGGTGTCATGCTTTCAAAGAAGAAAATGGCTATTGCTCAGAAAAAGCTTGACTTTCTTGGTATGACAATTTGCGATGGAAAGTATCAACTTCAACCTCATGTTATTCAGGAATTACTAAAATATCATAATGTTCTGACTTCTGTCAAACAAATTCTGTAATTCCTTGGTTTTGTTAATTACATGGCAGATTTCATCCCAAAAATGTCTAACCATACTACTCCATTGTTAGCCATGCTCCTAAAAAATCCCCCTCCTTAGAGTCATATTCATTCATAATCAGTCAAAGCCCTTAAAGCCCTCATTTCAGAACTCTCTCCATTACAGATCCCCTCAGAAGGAAAAAGAGTTCTCCAGACAGATGCAAGTGATGAATATTGGGCTGCATTCTCCTAGAAGAATTGAATTCCGAAAGAAATGTTTATAGATACAAAAGCGAAAAGTTCAAGTCAGTAGAAGCTCACTATCATTCAACATTCAAAGAAATTCTTGCAGTTAAAAAAGAATTAAAAAGTTCCAGTTCCACTTCATTGGTCACAAATTTCTTGTTTAAATGGATATGTCCTCGTTCACCAACATGTTGAAATTTAATAGAAAAATGCTCCCTCGGCCTCAACTTCTCCGTTGGCCAAATTGGTTCTCACAGTGGTCATTTGATATTCAGCACATAAAAGGGAAATATAATGTTCTAGCAGATTTCTTCTCTAGACCTCCTCTTCAGCAGCAAGTCAATTCAATCATTCCTTATTTATACCCATTAGAACCCATTGATCTTACATTCCTTGAAGCCCTTGTTGCATGCTGCAGCGAGCATCTTGCTGGTTATCTGCAAATCTTCAAAGAACTTATGCTGGTTACACATCCGTTTAACATAATCGATCAAGTGTTCATAAATATTTGCAATCGTCAGATCTTTCAACTCTAGCTTTTGTAGCTTGAAAAGCTTCTTGGCTTCTGTAACTAGAGAGTCTGGGAAAGAATGGAAGAAGACTTGTTTGAGATTAAGATCATCAATGCCGCCAAGAATATAGAATTGCTTCGACATGAGATCATAATGGCGCTCAAGGTCTTTGAGCTCAAGGGAATAGCATTTCATATTTAAGAATTCATCACGAGCAATATCTGTGTGACGAATTGGCGTACCAACAAATTCATTATAGACAAGTGCCAAAAATTTGTCACCACTAGTGGCTTGTTGAAATTGGAGTTGTCTATATGCTCCAAGAGACTCATACCAATCCTTGAGTCTACCAACTAAGCGAGCACATAATCGCTTAAATACTTATTTCATTTCATGATTTTCCAAGTCAGCGGTCATCCAGGCAGTAAACGAGATTAATCTTTCTCGCCACTTATTGGGGGTAAAGGTCATCAATAGTGAATCGCTAATAATTGTCATGAATTGGTGGAGCATGGGCAGCAACTTGGGGTAGTTGAACATCAGGAGGGTCTTCTACCATCGGTTCATCCTGGGGAGGATTTTGCTTCTATTGCTATTGTTGTTGTTGTTGCTGGGCATTCGGTTAGCTTAAATAAATTTCTTCAAAAGATTCAAAGAGATCTTCAGATATAGCAGGAACCCGGGGTCTATTAGCAAGGGTAAAGGTTCGTAAGAAGGAGGCAATATGGTTGGTTGGCTAATTTTTTGGGATTAAGACCGAGAACATGTCCATTGCTTTTGTAGAGGCTCCAGTTGTAGGATCTGGAGGTGGTGGAGGTGGTTTAGTAGATGGCTCAGTATAGGCTGTAGGGCTAGTGGATGGGTTAGTACGGGCAGCATATCTGGGTGGTTCTAGATTGGTTAACTTTTGATAATAAGAGGGCTTGTCAAAATCAAGGTTTATTGGGTTACCAATGACAGGGGGAGTTGACGAGGGTCTTGTGGGAGTTTGATGGGTAGTTGATCTGTAGGTCAGAAAATACCCTAGAGAGGGGGGGGGGTGAATAGGGTTTTAAAAAACTTAATCGAATTTTAAAAATGATTTAAAAATATTTGATGTCTATATTTATCAAGCAATCTAGAACAAAGTTAATTCCAAACACAATGAATAAATAGCACAATATAATAGAGGAAGAGATAGAAAGATTGAACCAATTTGAAGTCGAAGATTTTTTGTCCACACGGTTCGGCTTGTTACCCCTACTCCGCGCTTGGTTAGTTCCCCGAGAATTTCCACTATAACCGATCTCCTTCCGGGTGAAGATCAAACCTCTACAAGTGTATTCTTATCACACACTCTCACAAGTATTGAAAACACCTTCAATACTTTCACAAGAAATCCCTCTTACTAATCTATGAGATACACCTCTCACAAATATGATTTGAATAAGTTTTGGTGGCTAACACCAATGTACAATATCTCTCTTGTGTACAACAAAATACAAATGAAGCTCACACTAAGAGATATCAAAATTGATCAAAGTATATAGCTCAAAAATGAAAGATTGATCAAAATGTGTTCTTGAATCTTTGTATATTTGAATATATGAATAATAGAGTATTATAATGATTCAAGGTATGTTAAAACATGTCTAGGACCTCATATTTATAGCTTGCAAAACCATATGGCCGTTGGGGATGATTAAGAGAGGTTTTGGCTCCAAGGTATACATTTTCAAACTTTCCAACAGCTAGTTTTGACAAAAAAAAATTTAAATTGTTTTGTTAATTTCTCCCAATTAGACCGTTGGATCATGCTCAAATTTTAGTCAAAATTTACAGGAGATGTTGTCTAACTACTGTAAAAATTTCAAAACGATCGGAGTTCTGGAAGGCCTCCATCTTACCGTTAGATCAAAACTGGACAAAAATTGAGCGCATTTTAAATGTAAAATAAAAATATTTTTGCAATTTAACAATTTAGTTTCAAATAAAATTCTAATGATTTTTGAATTTCAAAGATATGTTTCTAAGATACCTATTTTTATTAGAGCTTAAAATATGATCATTTAAAATTAATATGAATTTATTTTGAAACTCGGTTTTTGTAAAATGATGTTTTTCAAATAAATTCAATTTCAAGCTAGTTTGAATCAATCTTTAAAAGATGTAAGAATATGTTTGAGCTATAGGGATTTGATCAATAAAGTATCTTTACATAAAATCTAAGCACTCACTCCATTTAATGATAATTCGAGTCTTCGTGATGCTTGATTTTCTTGTGCGTATCTTTACTTGTTTGATGTTCTTGATCCTTTCTTGGTTTTGATAACTTGTAGAACATGTAAAGATCATTCTTGTGCATATCTTCACTTGCTTGATGATCTAGATCTTTTCTTGGCTTTGTATAGTACATGTATATCACTTGAGTTCATTTCTTGTGAGTAGAGACGTTTGTAAAGCTTGTGTGAGATTTGCTTCGGTTTGAAGTTATACTTGGTCGGAAGATATATCGGTTAAAATGGCTATCATCATTGGAACAACCGAGTTAAATAACACTTTATTAACTTATTGTAATTATCAAAATAAGATTAATTAACTTTAAGGTCAACATGATCCTTTTACTGAATTGGGGCATCACTACGTGGTCTAGGGGTGTATTGAGGTTTCCTTGGTTTAAACATTGTGCCATGGGAAATTAATGGCTGTTGCTTAGGCCATTTAGGTAAATGGCGACGAGCAGTATTAGCCCATAGATTAATGCTTTCAGGGTTAATTATTCTTGTGGTAAGGGCTTCAATTGATGATGGAAAACCTATTGGACCAATTTCATCACATTTAGCAAAAGTTAAATCAAGGGGAGAACGGTAATTGGGTGAGCGTTCAATATCTCTGAGCTGTGCTTTAAGGGCTTTCTTTTCTCTTTCCATATCAGAAAAGTAAGAAGCTGTGGAAGCAAAATTAGTAACGGTGAAAGTTATATATTGCATTTGCTCATTGATATTTTTGATATGCATCTTGAGATCTATGATGGCAGCATTGATATCTCTGAATGTCGCCATTTTTGTCTCAATTCTTTGGGTGGTCATGGTGATCTGGGCAAGGATGGCATTTTGGGCAATTGCATTATTTGCTTGCCAATTAAGGGCTGCTTCTGCATCAGTAACCTTTTTCAATTCACCATGGGAGTCCAGGGTAAGTGGTTATTTGACTTTTCACATATGCTTTGTGCGCTGAGACTGATTTTTAAAGTCTTCTGCAAGTGGAAATGATGATCCTTCCTGGAATTCTTGAAACATGTAACATGGGAGAGGTTCTGGGACATAGGTCTGGAACATAGATGGTTGTGTGGCTGATTGGGTGGAAAGCTTGTTTAAGGCTTTCAATGCTTTGACAGCATATGGTGGTAACCTGGGTTGGGGTTAAGGCGGCTTCTAAGAGGAAGGCTTTGGTGGAGTTGGCTTTGGAGCTAGAGGAGGTGGACAACAGGAACTGATTTCTGGTGGAGAAGCAAGTAATGGCGGATCTCCATATAAAACTAGGAAATCCAACTTACCAGGTGGTTCTCCTAACAATCAAACTATTGGATCATTGTTGTCATACTGCTCTTGCAATATTTCTTGGGAAGTTAAAGGTTTACCAGCCTCTTTCTTTCGGGAACGATGATAATGCCGTAGTTTCTGGGGATCCAGCTATTCTTCATATGCGCGTTCTTCACACGCATCACAATAACAAACGTCAAACCAGATGTGACCATTTTCGTCTTTGCTTTGGTAACAAGGTTTGCCTTATTTGCTGAAAAAGAGAATAGGCATAGGAGGAGCTACCAAAGAGGGGTCTGTAGGAAAAAGCTCAATGGGTTGAAACATTTTAATCTCCATAGTAAACTGCTTACTTGGAGGAGATGATCGACAATCATACTTGATTTCGACTTGCTTATTGGACTTCTTGAGATAAACTGGCTTGGATGTTTGGACAGATTCTGGGTGAGCTTGTTCATGAAAAAGTTCATATGAGGTTACCCAAGATTCAAGTAATAGTTGAATGAGCTCAGGACGAGTAAATTGTATGGGAACATAAGTTGCCGTGGGAGCTGCACTGGAATCAATGGTAAGCATCAATGCATTGGCAATGGATGAGCCAGGTATTGAGAGATCATATGAATGATTCTAAATCCTATAAATCATCTGATGATGAATTGTTGCTGCTGATGTGCCTTGAACCATAAGGACATCGGTTATCTAGACATGAATTTTTAATGCCTCATTCAAAAAGCTGTTTGAAAGAGGAATGTTAAAATTCGGGTAAAGGGTGAAAAAGACTGTGCCAGCATTTAAGGTGGCCTGGACATTTCCAAAACACGCTTGTTGGTATTCTCTTAGCCAGGTGTCAGGGAGAGCTAACCAGACAACTGGAAGGAGACCTGTGCGACCATGGAAAGTAATCACAAATATAACCGTACCAAAGTGTAAATGGGTTTAACCTTGCGAAATTGCCATTCGCTGTAGGTCACGGGGAATAAGAACTATAAATAAGTGTTCCTTTGAGCCAGAAGGGACTATTAGATCATCGAACTTGCTAGCTTGAACATATTCCTTAACAAGAAGTTTTGAGGAGTTCGAACTAATAAGTTTCTTGAGCTGTTTTGTGAAAGAGGATTGTGAAGGTTTAGTAAAAACATGGTACGAATTAGCCATAGGCAGATCCGTTTCAGGGATTTTATCTACAACCGGAAGATGAAAGATTTCATATAATGACTCTATACTATTGGACACAAAACGAGAAGAAGAAGAAGAAGACGATTTACTATTTGACTGAGATAATAATTGGGAATTATTACTAGGACATTTTAAAAAGGAAGACATCTTAAAAGATAGATTTTATGGGAAATCAGAGTTCTTTCACCAAAGGATAACAATTTAGATAAGCATATAGTCGTAAGTTTCTCTTTATGATCAACTGACAAATGCCAAGCAACAAATTGTCAAAAAGACGACGACCCTAAGAAATTTGTGATTGAGTACATAACATACCGGACCACATCTGCGAGCTATCGAGCGAGAATAAACGGCACCATACCTTAACAAACGCTCTGTCCTCAAGCACCCTGTCTACGTATGCTTTTACTCTTTCACAGTTTTTAGGAACTATCCAAGCATTCTGAGCAAGAAAACTTTAGCTTTCTGATACAAAAGATCCACTCAACTAACTCTTAGTGTTCTGATATGAGAGATCCACTTATTATGGCAGTCACAGAGCATACTAATCAAAGAGAATATCTTATATATGGCAGACGTAGAGCATATTTATTAAAAGTTTTAATCTCATACTAAACAGAGGATAATTGTCAAAGATATAAAAGCTTTGGCCTTACCTTTCTTCATCTTAACTATTCAGAGAAACCATGGACTCTATAGCTATGTATTTTGAACCTTGGTTCAGAACTCCAAAAGACGACAAATCACAAGACATCAGAATCTACCTCTGATACCAAAATGGGGTGATAGCCAAAGCTACGGGCAAATGACTACCGACTACAAACTGATCCAACTGTTGGATCATTGTTGTCATACCGCTCTTGCAATATTTCTTGGGAAGTTAAAGGTTTACCAGCCTCTTTCTTTTAGGAAAGACGATAACGCCGTAATTCTTGGGGATCCAGCTATTCTTCATATTCTCATTCTTCACACGCATCATAATAACAAACGTCATACCATATGTGACCAGTTTCGTCTCTGCCTTGGTAACAAGGTTTGCCTTATTTGCTGAAAAAAAGAATAAGCATAGGAGGAGCTACCAAAGAGGGGTCTGGAGGAAGACGCTCAATGGGTTGGAACATGTTAATCTCTGTAATAAACGGATTACTTGAAGGAGATGATCGATGATCAAACTTGATTTCGATGTGCTTATTGGCCTTCTTGAGATAAACTGGCTGGGATGTTTGGACAGATTCTTGGTGAGCTTGCTCATGAAAAAGTTCATATGAGGTTACCCAAGATTCAGGTAACAGTTGAACAAGCTCAGGACGAATAAGCTGTCTGGGAATATAAGTTTTTGTGGGAGCTGCACTGGAATCAATGGTAAGCATCAGGGCATCAACAGTGGATGAGCCAGGTATTGAGAGATCGTATGAATGATTATGAATCCTGTATATCATCTGATGACGAATTGTTTCTGCTAATGTGCCTTAAACCATAGGGACACCGGTTATCTGGACTTGAATTTTTAATGCCTCATTCAAAAAGCTGTTTGAAAAAGGAATGTTAAAATTTGGGTAAAGGGTGAAAAAGACTGTGCCAGCATTTAAGGTGGCCTGGACATTCCCAAAACATGCTTGCTGGTATTCGCTTAGCCAAATATCAAGGAGAGCTAACCGGAAAATAACATAAACAGCAGAAATTATCGGCTTTCAAAATCTTTTATATCATATTTCTCATATAGGTAACACCAAAGGATACAACTAAGAATGAAACAAAAAAGAACTGAACTGAAAGCGGAGACAACAACAATTGTTACCAACAAAGCATCATTCATTTCATTGAGAGAGAGGGAATTACAATTGAGTATACAACTCAAACACCTGACTTAAACTCCAAACTCCTGAATGACTATCACACTACTAAGTTCCTCTATATATAGGGAACGTAAACAAATTTTAACCATTTACCTAAAAAAGATGCTAAATAGGTGGCTGACAGCTTTAAAAAAGAGAACAGTACAACTTTGAAAAAGCTAAATGCTTTTCAGAAAGAAAGGTAATAATATAGCACGCTATTACAAACTTTTAAAACTTTATGCACATGCAGGAATCTTCTGACGAGGACGAGTGGACTCGACTTAACGTTTCTGCCGACACTGAATCAAACGGTCAAACGGGTCAATCCGTTTCATTTCCTGAGTTTGGGTCAAAGTGATTATCATAATCATCATTTTCAACAAGTTCATCATCGGAAGAAGGTCCTTTGACTAATGCATCAGTATCTGAGCTTTGTGATCCTGTGGACCAAAAATGGTCTTTTGCATAATTAAATAAGCAGATGGAGGGATCATTGCACTGGCGTTCTGATGGGATTTTGCCATGGATCACTTCCTATATTTCACATGCTCGGGTATTTTGGTGACGACAACTTCATTCATAAAACATATGTAATTTAAAAAGTAAACATAGTCGAGATTATAAGGTTCTTGGCTTGTTTTTGCTAAATTATACAAGTACCATTGTTGAATGATAGCTGTGGATCCTTCACTTGGCGTTGGAGGATTTCTTCTGGGATTATGGAATGTGATTAGAACGTAACGGTGGTAATGGGTCTTCAACAGTTCTTTCCATTAGTCGATTGTTTTGAACCAATAGAAAAATTTTAACAGATTTCTCGAACCAGGGTGAGCGACATCATAATCGGGACTTAAAGGTAAATCATATTCTGCTCGTCCGAGGTAGAAGATAAGAAATAGGGCATCAAAAACAAAAGCTACTGTGTAAATTCTAGTTAAATACCAGAGAAAAATGAGTGCTTGTTTTGGTAAGCGTGTGGGTTTATAGATATAGAAGAGAGAATAATACGAGTATGATGGGTGGAGTCAGAGACCTCGAAACACTAAACCGTATTTCTAGATGGTAAGGGAAATGAACTGGAAAATCATATCTTGATCACGCTTGATGATTGACTGTCTACCAATTTCTTCTTGGATTTCTGGTGGAAGAAGAGTGACAGCTTCAAGGACAGGAAGAGTATTAAAAGGAGATTAGGGATGTGCTTGAGTTGAGGAAGAGGAGGCTTGGTTGGGATCCATATTTCTGAGAAAAGTTAAGGGGCAAATAGCTGGGATGGCTGAAGAGGCTATTTTTATCCTAGGATATGAGAAATGGGGGAATATGGGAGCGATGTGGGATCGGGGCAGAGGTGGTTTAGAGAAAAAATCGGCAATGACGTTATTCTTTCCTTTAATGTGAATGACACTAAAGGGCCATTGGGAAAACAACTCAGACTATCGGAGAAGCTGAGAGTTAGGGATCATTTTTTATTTGAATTGAATCATTTTGGGAAACGATTTCATATCCATTTCGACTAAAAGATGATGACCAATCAGATGGGATTGGAACTTCCCTATTCCTCTTTTTACTACCGAAATTTCTTTGAACGTGGAGTGATAATGTGCTTCTGTTGGCTTAAATTTTCCATTTTTATAACCACAAATTTACCTTTTGCCATCAATTTCTTCAAACAAAATGGCTGCCTAATATTCAAGACTGTCATCTGTCTGTAACACACGTTTACCTGTGGAGGGAATTTATAAGGGAGGCAAATTCTAGGTTAACGTTTTCAGGGACTAAACACTTTTGGTATGGGCACCAGACCATGGTGGAGGTTCTTTTTTCAAGAGGGCTGAAAGAGGAGCAGTGAACTTGGCAACTCGAGGGATAAACTGGGCCATGTAATTTATGAGTCCAAGAAACTATTGAACTTAGGTAATTGGAAATTAGTTTATCAGGAAATTTGAGGAGATCTTTTAAAATGTATGGCTGAAGATGAAACTTGCCATCAACAATTTTCATTCCTAAAAACTCAATTTCTTTTGAACCAATGACCATCTTCTTTTCTGATAGCATGATGTCATACTAGGTAACAAGGTGAAAGAACTTGTGGAGCAACTGGATATGGGACTGCTCATCTATGGAAAATAGCAGCATATCGTCAATGTAAATCAGAACATTGGGAAGCAATGGCTGGAAAATATTTATCATAGCCTTGTGAAAAATAGCTAGAGCGTTCTTAAGAACAAAGGGCATAACCGTCCACTGGAAATGGTGATCGGGAATGTAAAAGGCTGTTTTCTGTCTATCTTGCTTTCTCAATTCCTATTTGCCAAAATCTTGCTTTCAAGTCAAACTTTAAGAAGATCTTTGCATGAGATATCTGGCCAAATAGAGAGTGTTTCTGCGGCAATGGAAATTTGTCACTTGCAAGGAAGTGATTGAGAGGCTGGTAATTGATGACTTGCGTGAGCTTTCCTCTTACTTGCTCAGAGCGCTTATTGACATGAAATGCTTCACATGCCCATGGAAAAGACGTGTCTTCTATCAAACCTTGCTGCATAAGTGTATGGACCTCTTGAAGAGCCGAAGCAAAATGTTCAGGGTTCATCCCTGAGTGGGTGGCTCACGTAGGATTAACATCTTCATTCTTCTTGAAGGGCAATGAAATGAAGAACTTGGGATTTTGCCAAAGAGGATTCTTACATTTAAGCAAGAATTCAGTGTGGGATTTGGCACAAGAAGTGTCAATCAACTTTTGCTTTATAGGGGCAAGATCAAGGTTTTCTGGGACAGAGTTTGCTATTACCAGCATTTCTTCTTGGGGGCCAGGTAGCAATGTAGGGCTGACTTGGAATAGATTTTGCGGCAGAATCCAAGGAAGAAAGTAATTCTTGAGTCGGAGACCATTAAAAAACCAACGAACATTGTTCATTTATGATGATATCAAATCCTAATAAGTAGGTCTCTGCCAATGAGATCGGTTCCGTAAGCACAAGTATCGGATTGATACGCCAGGAAAAATTTGAAAAGTAATTGGCTTACTTCATTTTGTTACAACCAAAATTTGACCATTCGCAACTTTAAATGCAACTGAGCATTTGGTCTAATGGCTGGATGGTAGGATTTTTGGATTCATCAGTGTTCTACTGCTCCAGTGTCAAAGTAAGCGATGCGAGGGATCGGAGTATCATATATATCAACAATTAACTTGATTTTCCCGTTGGGAGAGGGAACTGGGTCAGAAACTTTGAAACTGGGTAAACTTATTAGAGTGATATACTAAAAGCCATGATTTTATTATTATTGGTTATGATGTGTTATATAGACTCGGTTTTGCTATTTTAATGAGAATCTTTATGGGCAATGGTTGCATTATATTATTTATTTAAATATTGTGCATGTGTGTGTCTTTTATTCCATATAGTAGATGATTTGGTGTGTAGAGTATAGCTTACACACAGAGGATCATATCATCGGTTCTTGTAGAATATAAGTTTATTGGTTCACGGTCTTAAATAGAATTGGACAACCATCAGTAGGATCATAGGTCTTACTAATCCCGATAGTATTGATCTTTGGGCAGATACCCCCCAGCGGAAACTCCCTAATTGGCAAGACCCAAAACCCAAGTCTTCTAAACCAAAGCCCAAAAATACCTTTGTTTACCCAAAGCCCAGAACTGAAACCCAACAGCCAAAGCCCAAAACAATCATTCGCTATCCCCCCAGCTCTCATGATTATAATGATATGTATATCTGATAAGCGCACTATATTGAATATGGGAATACGCTTTTCTAAGCATTATAGTGCTCTTATATGGCTAAACACACTAATTAAATCTCAAATTATGACTTGTTGGTTCATAGCAAATTAATGTGCTAACAAATTATTGCAAGCCGTTTTTTGTCGTTGAAAGGGATCATTCAAAGGATCAAAGAAGAATGTCAAGGATTACACGGATAAGGCTACATGGGCTTTAACCAATTGGAATAATTTGGAAGCATTATTTTAAGTAGTTTTAATTATAAGAATTTATTTTTTATTTTGTTTTAAAATTAGTATTTTTTACTAGTATTTGATGACGTTGTAGTCAGGTTAATAAGCTGTTTGCTTATTGTAATTTCCCTCTTCTCATCAATGAATGAAACTACTTTGTTTGTAAGATAAGTCTTCCTCGTTGCTCTTTTATTACTGTGTCACGTTTGATCCTTGTAATTGTTTTGATGTTCCGCTGTTAAGTATATTGGTTCAAGATTACCCGTAGTAATTTGCATATCGTCCCTTATTAACAGGGAGAACCATCCTTGTTGAACCAGAGAATTGGAATTGGAGGAGACTGAAGAATGGGATCTTCAGGCAATATATGAACTTCTCCAAATGCCATGATAGGTGTAGTAAACGGACTTGGATTATGACGAACTGTCTGAGATCTGTTAAATTTTACTTCAACAATTTTGTCAGGTCGTCTGAGATAGTCAACACCCCACAGAAAGCTTCTCCAACAGTTTGCTCAAATTGTTCTAGATCATGGAGTAGTGCTCTCAGAAAAGAAAATGGTCATTGGCATGAAAGAAATTGATTTCCTTGGAAGGAAAATTGTCAATGGAACAATGCAGCTCCAGCCACACATTGCTAAGGATCTCCTCAAGTTTCCTGATAGATTGCATAGTGTCCTTCAAGTTCAACAATTTTTAGGACTTGTGAACTACATGGCTCCATTATCCCTCAAGTTACAAAGTTCACCTCCCCTCTGTCTGCAATGCTGAAAAAGGAACCACCTCCCTGGTCTGAAGTTCAAACTACAAGTGTCCAACAACTTAAAAATACATACTAATATTTTGAAGAAAGTGAAACATTCTTCCCAACAGAACACGGCAAAAATCTCTGCTAAACCTTTCAAAGTAAAGAAGAAATGGAAGTACGTAAAGCGCAAACCCTTTCGTGGCAAGAAAACGGATAGATGTTTTATTTGCCACAAATCCGGTCATTTTGCAAAGAATTGTCCAAAAATGTCCAAGAAAGCTCAGTTCATGGGATGTATCCAAAAGTTAGATCCAACAATTGCTGATTCAGATCTTGAATCCTTGCTATCCTTAGAAGATGAAACATCGGCCAACAAGTCTTCTATGCCTCCTTTACAAACAGAAGCTCCTTCAGTTCTGTTAGATACAACCCCTTGGCAAAAACCTAACCCGCCTATGCTTGTAAACCCTTGGACTTACCAGTACAATCCCCCACAGCAGTTGAGAACTGATTTTAGCTCAAAAGATCTCTGGCCTGTTGATCCAGAATCTGTTCCCAAAAGAGTTCTGCCTAAAACGTTTCATCGTTGGCCTACTCCCACTGTTGAAAGCCAAAGTACCCCATTTCGAAGTCCACCAAAATACAAACAAAAGGCCCCTGCAGTTTCCTCTCAAAAACCTAAGTTACAAATCCCTTATAAATCTCCAAGTCCTCTGCGGATTTATGACCCTCAGTCACCCATTACCACAAAACCCCATTTCACCCAGCACACTATTGTTGCCTCTTCTACACCTCCTTCGGATAGTTACTACATGCAAATTCATGAAAATGAACCCGTTAACCAAATAGGTTCTTTTCTGAAAAACCTTGTTGTCAGTAATACTCCTCATACCCTTCCTGGAACACCTACCAATGACGAATTATTCTCTGCCTTTGAGAATATATTTTCATCACAAACTGTTCCCCCAAACCCACAGCCTAAAACGTTTGCTCAAATTGTTCACGGTTTGGGTCCCAGTGATTATCATAATGATCATTATGAACATGATCATCATCATCACTAGCATCTTCTTGACCTACGAACATGTCTGTGTCTGAGCTTTGCGAACCAGTACTCCAAAAATGTTCTTTAAATCAGCAATGACATTATTTTTTCCAGGGAGATGCACAACAGTATATGACCATTGAGCAAACCATTGAGACCATCTGAGAAGCTGAGCATTGGGTATCACTTTTCTGTTGAAATTAATCATTTTGGGAAAAGCTTTCATATCCATTTCTACAAGAAAATGATGACCAACAAGATGGAACTGGAACTTCTCTATTCCACGCTTAACAGCCAGAATTTCTTTAAATGTCGAATGATAATGAATTTCTCCGGCTTTAAACTGACCACTCTTGTATCCACAAACTTGTCTTTTTCCATTAACTTTTTCAAGTAGAATAGCAGCCCAAAACTTATCACTTGCATCTGTCTGAAGAATGCGTTTACCATCAGAAGGGATTTGAAGAGGTGGAAAATTCTGTGTAAGCTTCTTAAGTTGTTGGACACTTGTAGTTTGAACTTCAGACCAGGGAGGTGGTTCCTTTTTCAGCATTGCAGACAGAGGGGAGGTGAACTTTGTAAGTTGAGGGATGAATGGAGCCATGTAGTTCACAAGTCCTAAAAATTGTTTAACTTGAAAGACACTCTGCAATCTATCAGGAAACTTGAGGAGATCCTTAGCAATGTGTGGCTGGAGCTGAATTGTTCCATTGACAATTTTCATTCCAAGGAAATCAATTTCTTTCATGCTAATGACCATTTTCTTTTCTGAGAGCATTACTCCATGATCTAGAACAATTTGAGCAAACTGTTGGAGAAGCTTTCTGTGGGAATCTTCATCAGGGGAGAAGAGCAGAATATCATCAATGTAAATCAGAGCACGGGGTAACAATGGTTCAAAGATTTTAACCATAGCTTTCTGAAATACAGCAGGGGCATTTTTCAATCCAAAGGGCATAACAGTCCATTGGAAATGGTGATCTGGAATGCAAAATGCAGTCTTCTCTCTGTCCTGGGGAATAACTCCTATTTGCCAAAAACCAGCTTTAAGATCAAACTTGGAGAAAAACCGGGCATTGGTGAGCTGACCAAAAAGAGAATGCTTCTAAGGAAGAGGGAAGATATCACAAGCAAGGAAGTGATTAAGTGGCTGATAATTGATTACTAAATGAAGCTTTCCTCTAATTTGTTCAGACCTTTTATTCACATAAAATGCTTCACAAGCCCATGGGGAAGTGGTTTCTTCAATGAGACCTTGTTGGAGTAAGGTATGGACTTCTTTAAGAGCAAGGGCAAAGTGGTCTGGATTCATTCTTGAATGGGTGGCTTTTGTGGGATTGATATCTTCATTCTTTTTGAACGGAAGAGAGATAAAGAATTTAGGATTCTTCCAAAGAGGATTCTGACATTTGGCTAAAAACTCTGTGTGAGATTCAGCACAAGAATGGAGAATAATCTGGGTTCTGATTTGTTCAAAAGATGAAGGTATTGGAGCCATCTGAGTGGAAAACAAAGATTCATCAATCGGATCAGGAAAGTAGAGAGGATTTGCTTGAAATACTGTTGGAGATGGTAGCCACGGTAGGAAATAATTCTTAAACCGTAGACCTTCAAATGACCAGCTGATTTGATTCAGTTTTCCAAGAACATCGAAACCAAGGAATAAATCTCTATCTATTTCTTCACTACCAAAGAGTTGGTGAGTAATTGATAGACCTGGGAAAAACTGGAGCGTAATCGTTTTGCTTATGTTGGTGACTTTAAAGATTGAACCATTTGCAGCTCTAAAGAGAACCGAACAAGGTAACCAAAACTTTTGAGGAAGGAAATGGGTTTTGATTAATGTTCTCTGTGCATCAGTATCAAAATAAGCAATGATTGGAATTGGCATTTCATACTTGTCCAAAAGAAGTTTAATCTTGCCATTGGGAGAGGGATTGCTGGAGCAATGGCCATGCTATCTTGAATTTCTTCAAAACTATAAAGAAGAGGAGTCTCTTCATCATAGTCACTGGAGAGAGATTCATCATCTGTGGCTTGTTCTGAATCTGTATAAGAAACAGACATAATTGTGTTGGTCGATGCTTCATCTTCTAAGGATATCAAGGATTCAAGATCTGAATCAGCAATTGTTGGATCTAACTTTTGGATACATCCCATGAACTGAGCTTTCTTGGACGTTTTTGGACAATTCTTTGCAAAATGACCGGATTTGTGGCAGATAAAACATCTATCCGTTTTCTTGCCACGAAAGGGTTTGCGCTTTACGTACTTCCATTTCTTCTTTACTTTGAAAGGTTTAGCAGAGATTTTTGCCGTGTTCTGTTGGGAAGAATGTTTCACTTTCTTCTTGAAAGGGCTCTTCTTTTTGTTCTTGCAATCACATGAAGAGGACGTATGTTTGCACTTGATTTGGAGATTGTCCTTGTTGCATGATTCTTTCAATATCTTTCCTGCTTTCTCAATGTCATCGAAGAATTTCTTTTGATTGCACAAACTATCAACTGCATCATTGATGTAGTCATAAACTTGAGCAATAGTGACATCATGGATAGTGAGCTTCTGGATCTTCAGTAACTTGTTGACTTCAGTAACCAGAGTTTCTGGGAAAGAATTGAGGAAGATTTGACGAATGTTATCATCATCAACGCCGCCAATAAGAAAGTATCTTTGAGACATTCGATTATAATGACGCTGGAGATCTTTCTTCTTGAGGGAGCAACATTTCATCTAGACAAACTCTTCACGAGCTAAATCACTAGATCTGCCAATATGTCCAAGGAATTGGGGAAAGATTAATGCCATAAATGCATCAATGGTTGGACTTTGCTGTAACTGGATCTGTCTGAACTCTCCTAGACTTTCATACCATTCTCGTAATCGACCTTCCATTCTGGCAATAAACCGAAGTAAGACTGTAGGAAGCTTATAGTATTGTCGGTCTGAATGGAGCCAAGCATTCCAAGAAATCATTAATTCACGCCATTTATCTGGAGCAGTGTTTTCAAAGGTAAACACCTGGTGAGTTTCATGATTTGGAAAGGGCATTCGATTATGAGCTTTGACAGAGACTTCTTGAACTTCTTCATCAGGCGGATCTTCAACCATAGGATCTTCAAAGGTTTCTTCAGGGTTTGAAGGATGGGTAGGTTGTGCCTGTGGGTTTGGGGGAACAGTTTGTGATGAAAAGATATTCTCAAAGGCAGAGAATAATTCTTCATTGGTAGGTGTTCCAGGAAGGGTATGAGGAGTATTACTAACAGCAAGGTTTTTCAGGAAAGAACCTATTAGGTTAATGGGTTCATTTTCATGAATTTGCATGTAGTAACTATCCGAAGGAGGTGTAGAAGAGGCAACAATAGTGTGCTGGGTGAAATGGGGTTTTGTGGTAATGGGTGACTGAGGGTCATAAATCCGCAGAGGACCTGGAGATTTATAAGGGATTTGCAACTTAGGTTTTTGAGAGGAAACTGCAGGGGCCTTTTGTTTGTATTTTGGTGGACTTCGAAATGGGGTACTTTGGCTTTCAACAGTGGGAGTAGGCCAACGATGAAACATTTTAGGCAGAACTCTTTTGGGAACAGATTCTGGATCAGTAGGCCAGAGATCTTTTGAGCTAAAATCAGTTCTCAACTGCTGTGGGGGATTGTACTGGTAAGTCCAAGGGTTTACAAGCATGGGCGGGTTAGGTTTTTGCCAAGGGGTTGTATCTAACAGAACTGAAGGAGCTTCTGTTTGTAAAGGAGGCATAAAAGACTTTTGCAGAGCCGAAAGCTGTTTCTCCAAGGACTTCTTTTCTGCTTGCTTGCTAGAAATAAGCATAGTCGCTTGAGAAATATCATGGACAGTGGACGCAATATGTAAGAGTTGTTCATGCAAGACCTGTATGCGTTGTTTGAGATCAGCAATTGCAGCATCCATGGTGATAAATGAAAGCATCTTGGCTTCAATCCGTTCTTGAGAAGACTCAATTCTGGTTTGAGAAGTGGCAATCTTGTATAAGACACGATTCTGAGCAATAGCATTCTCAGCTTGCCAATTCAAAGCAGCTTCAGCAGCATTTACCTGCAATCTTTCTCCTGTGTGGGAAATTTCAGTGGGATTCTGTATTTTCCATTGGTGACGAGTATTTTGCTGGAGATTTTCAAATTCATCCAACGGAGGGAGATAAGAATCATAATCTGTATTGTCTTCAGCAAACATATAGCAGTCAATCGGATCTTCAGAAACAACAACCAGTGGTGGTTCTGATGGGGGTTTAGGTGATCGCTTAGGTGATGGCTTAGGGTCTGTTTTTCTGAGGGCTTTAAAGGCTTTCTGGTAATATGGAGGCAGTAATGGTGTTTGAGAAGGTGAAGGTTGTGAAGGGGAAGGCTTTGGTTTAGAGGTGGTTATTTCAGGTGTAGGCTGTAAAATTTGACTACCATAAGTAACATAATAATCAAATTTTCCAGAGGGGTGACCAAGCAAACCAACTGTGGGATCATTGTTCTCATACCGTTCTTTAAGACGCTGTTGGGAAGAAGTTTTCTTTCGAGAGCTCGGCCTATCATCTTCATCACTTTCTTCACGAGAAACACAATCTGCACAAGAACAGACATCATACCAGATATGACCTTTAGAATTCTTGCCTTCATAACAGGGAGAACCATCCTTGTTGAACCAGAGAATTGGAATTGGAGGAGACTGAAGAATGGGATCTTCAGGCAATCTGTTAACTTATCCAAATGCCATGATAGGTGTAGTAAACGGACTTGAATTCTGACGAACTGTCTGAGATCTGTTAAATTTTACTTCAATAGTTTTGTCAGGTCGTCTGAGATAGTCAACACCTGTGGAGGAGACAGCACTTGGGTTTTCTTGAGCATGAAGTTGTTCATAAGTAGTGATCCAGTTTTTCGGTAACAATTTAATCAACTCATCACGGGACAACTGTCTTGGAATAGATGTAACATGGGGAGCTTGATTTGTGGTAACATTAAGGAATAGGGCTTCAGATTCCATCGAATTAGGGATTGAAAGATCAAGAGCATGATCTTGAACACGATAAATCATCTGATGATGGATAGTAGCTGCAGCAGTACCTTCAACCCTAGAATCACCTGTAATCTGAATTTGAAGTTTAAGAGCATCTAACAAAAAGGGATCTGTTAGAGGCATATTAAAGTTTGGGATTATGGTGATAAAAACGGTTCCGGCATTTAAGGTAACTTGAGCTGTTCCAAGGCACGCTTGCTGATATTCTGAGAAACGAGAATCAACAAGAGCAATTAAAGCTACTATAGGAAGACCTTTTCTACCATGAAAAGTGACAGCAATACGCACAGCACCAAAATGGAGATGTGTGTAATTTTGAGCTAACGCCATTCTTGGAAAATCTTTGGGAATATAGAGGGGGAATAGATGTTCTTTTCTTCCAGAGGGAATAGTGATATCTGTAAAAGTGGAGGACTTAACAAACTCTTTTACAGGTAGTTTGGAGGATTTGGATCCGAGCAAACTACGAACACTAGATGTGAAAGTTCGGGAAGACGGTTTTCCAAAGATATGATATGGGTTAACCATATGAAGATCTGTCTCTTGGATTTTTTGATCTTGAGGAAGATAAGAGATCTCATGAATAGAGGAAACTTTATCTACAAAATCTTTAGACTCAAAACGAGAAGAATTAAAAGAAGAAGAACTACTAGACATAGAATTAGACTATCAGGACGCTTTAAAAATTGAGACATACTATTGAGAAATATGAGAGAGCCAGACTTCTTTACCAAAGAGGAAATAGACTAAACAATTTTATATCATAGACTTCTGATGTTCTAATAAAACAAGCAATCTTCAGTTTCTAATATCACAATTTAAGTTTTCTGTCACCGAGCTAAGGACTCACACGGCCTCTTGCCTCAAAGGTCCACAAATGCTCAAGGTCCCTGAGAAACACTTAACTTTCAATATGACAAACTGAAGGAATATCCCTGTTTTCTGAACAATCTTATTTCAGACTTTTTGTTGTGAGAGATCCACTGATCTTTGATCAAGGGTTCTGATGTGAGAGATCCACAAGAGTGGCAGTCACAGAGCATACTGTTCATGATCTCGAATCATAAGTGGCAGACACAGAGCATACTTAATAAGAATAAGATTTTCATACTGGTCATGAGATAAACACCAACATAGAACATACCTTGCAGATCATAAAATTGCTTCGCCTGAACCCTAAGGCTCAGAAGTTCGAAGACGACTACTCACGAATAGACATACCTAACTCCTCTGATACCAATAAGGGACGATATGCAAATTACTACGGGTAATATTGCACCAATATACTTAACAGCGGAACATCAAAACAATTACAAGGATCAAACGTGACACAGTAATAAAAGAGCAATGAGGAAGACTTATCTTACAAACAAAGTAGTTTCATTCATTGATGAGAAGAGGGAAATTACAATAAGCAAACAGCTTATTAACCTGACTACAACTCTCAATGTCTTACACCACTGCAGAATATACTTAACAAATACAACTGAACTCCATATTTATAGGAGAAAAAAAGGAAAAGCAAGGCCTAACAGTGATATCTGTAATAATAAAAAATACGTACTAATAAGGGATCAATAGTGTGCTGGGTGAAAGATTGCACACATGAGTAATTAAATCGCCGAAGGAGAAATGGGCAACTTGCAATCTTTAAAAGCTAATAAAAAATAAAAAGCATGTACATGTGTGTACACACATACGTATGTGTGTACACACATGTACATACGTATTGGACTACGTAGTTACGGGACTACGTATGCATGAAGATTATATGTGTATGTGTAATACATATAAAATTTCTAAATACTTGGTAACAAGATCTTTGCCTCGTAACTTTAAAGTATGATTAAGAACTTTGTTCTGAAGTTCATCAGGGAGAAGGGGAATAGCTTCTTGTGGTTCAAGTAATGGTTTAAAATCACTAAACTGAAACGGATGGTAGGTAGGGTTTTTAGATTGGGTTGGCGGGTCGGAAGAGCTTGGTTGTGAGGGATCCATGATCTGGGTTAAGGGATAGATAATGGGAAGGCTATATGGGAAATGAGATACGGGATCATTGAATTTAAAAGGCTTGCAAAATGGTTCTTCTAACTGAGGTTCGATGTAGGATAAAACACTCGTATTTGGAACAGAGCTTTGAGCAATTGAGCCTGTCGAGAGAAGAAGTCTGCTATGACATTATTTTTTCCTATAATGTGTTTGACTTCATAATCCCACTGAGAAAACCATTCTGACCATCTGAGCAATTGAGAATTTGGAATTTGCTTGTTCTTAAATTGGATCATCGCTGGGAAAGAGGACATATCCATCTCGATTTTGAAATGATGACCAATCAAATGGAACTGAAATTTCTCAAAGCCTCGTCTGACTGCCATAATCTCCTTGAACGTAGAGTGATAATGCAATTCACCCAGTTTGAATTTTCCTGATTTGTAACCACAAGGAGTTCTGATTCCATTCTTTTCTTCAAGTAAGATAGCCGCCCAAAATTCATCACTTGCATCTGTTTGCAAAATTCGTTGGCCATCTGAGGGAATTTGCAGATCTGGTAGCCTATGAGTAAAAGCCTTCAATTTCTTTACCGCTTCTGTTTGCTTTTCTGACCATGGTGGTGGAGATTTTTTGAGAAGGGCTGAGAGAGGAGAGGTATAGTGGACAACTTTGGGTATAAATTGAGACATGTAGTTGACTAACCCAAGGAATTGTTAAATTAGAGTTTTGTTAGTCAATTTGTCCGGAAACTTGAGCAGATCCTTTGAAATGTGTTCTTGGAGCTGAAACTTTCCATTTTTGATTCTTATGCCAAGGAAATCAATATCAGATGTTCCTATAACCATCTTCTTTTTTAAAAGCATTATACCATGAGTGAGGACGAGATGGTGAAAATGATGGAGAAGCTTCAGGTGTTCTGCTTCATTAGGACTGAAGAGCAAAATGTCATCAATGTAAATTAATGCATTTGCTGCAATGGGCTCAAAGATAGACATCATCGTCTTTTGAAATATAGAAGGATCATTTTTCAATCCAAACGGCATAACCGTCCATTGATAATGAAATCCAGGGATACAAAACGCTGTCTTCGGACGATCGACTGGAGAGATGCCTAGTTGCCAAAATCCCGCTTTCAAATCAAACTTAGAGAAAACATTTGCATTTGAAAGGTGACTGAATAAAGTGTGCTTCTGGGGCAAAGGGAACTTGTCACTGGCAAGGAAGTAATTCAAAGGCTGATAATTAATTACAAGCCTCATTTTTCCACGCACTTGTTCAGACCGTTTGTTCACATAGAATGCTTCACACGCCTAAGGGGAAGTAGTATCTTCAATCAGTTTTTGCTGTTTGAGAGAAACTAATTCTTTAAGAGCAAGGGCTTGATGTTCTGGATTCATTCCAGAATAGGAAGCTCGTGTTGGATTAACATCTTCATTAAGCTTGAAAGGAAGCATAACAAAGAATTTGCTATTTTTCCATAACGGATTCTGACACTTGGTGAGAAAATCAATGTGGGATTCAGCACAAGACATAGTGACTAAGTTCTTCTTGATTGTTTCCAATGAAATACCCGGATCAATGGGAAACTCTGGGGCAGCTTGATAGAAAGCAAGAGCTGCATCTGGATCATGCCATGGGAGAAACTGTTTCTTGTATCTGAGACCGGCTTCAACAAATTGAACAGGGAGCTTTTTGAGTAAGTCCCATCCAATCATGAGTTCCTTTTGAGGGGCATAACTACCATAAACTGGATGCTTGATTCAGAGGCCAGGAAAGAACTGTATCAGTATGGGCTTACTGACTTTGTCAACATAGAGAATTTCACCATTAGCAACACGAAATGCTAATTGACACGGCTTCCAAATTGAAGAGGGCAATAGACTAGGATTAACCATAGTCTTGGTAGCACCAGTATCAAAAAGGGCGATGACACTGATCGGTTTTGAGTATGGCTCAGTGAATAGCTTGAGTCTGGCATGAGGGGAGTGGATTGTAAGGCATTCTTCATTTGAGAAAGCGAGCTGTTGAAGAGAGAGGGCAGCATCACTTTCTACTTCTTCTGTTGAGGATATAACAGAACTTTCTGCTTCACTGAATTCTTCTGATTCTGCTTCTGATTCAGTATAAGCAATTTGCATTAAACATTCTGGGGAGGCTTCTTCTTGGGCAGAAAGAACAGATTCAACATCTGATTCAGCAATATCAGGTGCTAGCTGATGGAGAAGAGCCATAAACTGCGTTCTTTTGGTAGAATCAGGACAGTTTTTAGCAAAGTGACCAGGTTTGTGACATATGAAGCATTTGTCGGATTTCTTTCCTCGGAAATTTTTCTTCTTGACAAACTTGAATTTCTTGAAGTGCTTTCTCTTCTGCTTCTTGAATGGTTTGACAAAAGAA
Source organism: Lonicera japonica (assembly GCA_021464415.1). Taxonomy (NCBI): domain Eukaryota; kingdom Viridiplantae; phylum Streptophyta; class Magnoliopsida; order Dipsacales; family Caprifoliaceae; genus Lonicera; species Lonicera japonica. The sequence goes on from CM038468.1 coordinate 38,628,773, forward strand.
TCACCCGAATATGTCTTGGAGGAATGAGAGGACTTCTTATGCTTCTTTTTCTTGTAGGACTTGCGGTGCTGAGAACAATCACAGCCTTCTTTGTTCTTGCACTTAATCTTCCAATGATCTTTATTGCACGCTGCCTTAAGCATCTTGCTGGTCTTTTCCATATCATCCATAAGCTTCTTTTGATTACAAATTCATTCAACAAAATCAATAAGATGTTCATAAATCTTCCCAATGGAAAGATCTTTGACTTCAAGCTTCTGGATTTTAAAGAGTTTTTCTGCTTCTGCGACCAATGCTTCTGGAAAGGACTGAAGGAAGACCTGTTTCAGATTTACATCATCTAGTCCGCCAATAATTTAGAACCTTAGTGACATTCTATCATAATGACGTTCTAAGTCCTTATCCTTGAGTGAACAACACTTCATACCCATGAATCTGCATGGGAAATATCAGCATGCTTTGAGGGAGTTCCAACAAACTCATTATAAATTGTGCCTAGAAAGATATCAATAGATGCAACTTGCTGGAGTTAAAGTTGTCTATATGCAACTCATTATAAATTGTGCTTATGAAGATATTAATCCAACACGAGCTTCCCATTCTGGAATGAATCCAGAACATCAAGCCCTTGCTCTCAAAGAATTAGTTTCTCTCAAACAGCAAAAACTGATTGAAGATACTACTTCCCCTTGGGCATGTGAAGCATTCTATGTGAATAAACGGTCTAAACAAGTGCGTGGAAAAATGAGGCTTGTAATTAATTATCAGCCTTTGAATTACTTCCTTACCAGTGATAAGTTCCCTTTGCCCCAGAAGCACACTTTATTCAGTCACCTTTCAAATGCAAATGTTTTCTCTAAGTTTGATTTGAAAGCGGGATTTTGGCAACTAGGCATCTCTCCAGTCGATTGTCCGAAGACAGCGTTTTGTATCCCTGGATTTCATTATCAATGGACGGTTATGCCGTTTGGATTGAAAAATGCTCCTTCTATCTTTCAAAAGACGGTGATGTCTATCGCTGAGCCCATTGCAGCAAATGCATTAATTTACATTGATGACATTTTTCTCTTCAGTCCTAATGAAGCAGAACGCCTGAAGCTTCTCCATCATTTTCACCATCTCGTCCTCACTCATGGAATAATGCTTTCAGAAAAGAAGATGGTTATAGGAACATCTGATATTTATTTCCTTGGCATGAGAATCAAAAATGGAAAGTTTCAGCTCCAAGAACACATTTCAAAGGATCTGCTCAAGTTTCCGGACAAATTGACTAACAAAACTCAAATTTAACAATTCCTTGGGTTAGTCAACTACATGTCTCAATTTATACCCAAAGTTGTCCACTATACCTCTCCTTTCTCAGCCCTTCTCAAAAAATCTCCACCACCATGGTCAGAAAAGCAAACAGAAGCGGTAAAGAAATTGAAGGCTCTCACTCATAGGCTACTAGATCTGCAAATTCCCTCAGATGGCCAACGAATTTTGCAAACAGATGCAAGTGATGAATTTTGGGCAGCTATCTTACTTGAAGAAAAGAATGGAATCAGAACTCCTTGTGATTACAAATCAGGAAAATTCAAACAGGGTGAATTGCATTATCACTCTACGTTCAAGGAGATTCTGGCAGTCAGACGAGGCATTGAGAAATTTCAGTTCCATTTGATTGGTCATCATTTCAAAATCGAGATGGATATGTCCTCTTTCCTAGCGATGATCCAATTTAAGAACAAGCAAATTCCAAATTCTCAATTGCTCAGATGGTCATAATGGTTTTCTCAGTGGGATTATGAAGTCAAACACATTAAAGGAAAAAATAATGTCATAGCAGACTTCTTCTCTCGACAGGCTCAAAGCTCTGTTCCAAATACGAGTGTTTTATCCCACATCGAACCTCAGTTAGAAGAACCATTTTGCAAGCCTTTTAAATTCAATGATCCCATATCTCATTTCCCATATAGCCTTCCCATTATCTATCCCTTAACCCAGATCATGGATCCCTCACAACCAAGCTCTTCCGACCCACCAACCCAATCTAAAAACCCTACCTACCATCCGTTTCAGTTTAGTGATTTTAAACCATTACTTGAACCACAAGAAGCTATTCCCCTTCTCCCTGATGAACTTCAGAACAAATTTCTTAATCATACTTTAAAGTTACGAGGCAAAGATCTTGTTACCAAGTATTTATAAATTTTACTTAGGAAACATGGTCTTGTTTTTCGTGGACTTCGTCTCCATCCCAAGTACCCTTTATGTTCCCTCTTCCATATCCACCACTGCCATCGTCTTCCAAAGCTAGCCCTTGTTTTCCTATGGTACCTCACCCAGACTTATCACGTTGGTTTTATCTTTAAAGCCCCTGATTTGTTACTTTATCTCCAGATTGCCACTTCTGATCCAGAAATTCGCAATGCGCATGCTGAATTATATGGTCTCCCTAGTTCATATAATTTAGTTAAATTTTTAAAGTGGTTTAAGACTGTTGACCAATGGAAAATAGCTTTAACAACCCATTACCATACCTATTGCCTCATCCAGTTTTATAAGCCTCTCAGATCTCCCCATCCAGATGGTTCCAATGCTCGAATTGTAGAATGGTTCACTGAAAATCTCTCCGAGACAATCAAAGAACCAAACAATGTTAACTATGTTACTTTTCTTCAGAATATTTGTGTCCTGAATAAAGTTGATTATGAATCAGTCCCTCATTATGTCAAATTTGCTCATGACCCATGGCACAATGAACATTGGAATGATCATTCATGCACTCCATTGTTTGAAAGTCTCTATGCCTATGCTGAAGCCCACAGATGGAGTTATGGTGACATTAGCTCCGATTCTGAAGCCTTTGTTGGTTTAAGTTCAGAAGATGAAGAGGCAGATGACTTTGCAGAAGATCTTGCAGAACTTGCAAACACCAGCAATGATGAAGGCCCTTACTCTCCAGATACACCGATTTATGGTGGCCCTTCTGATTGGTATTTTGATAATACTGATGGAAATGAAAAAGACTAGCCACTTGCTTTGTTTCGTCATGCATGACGTCAAAGACCACTATCGCAGACAGCTGCATGTGAAGAATCTTTTCTTTTTATCTGCCAGCTGCCCTATTTTGCTTTATGTCTTTTCTACTTTACTTTTGTAAAAGTTGTGAGAATCTTTGCTTTTGTGTTGAGACAGCTGTCCAGCTGTTTGTTGTTTAGCTCTGCCCTTATGCATATAAAAGGAGCGAGCTTTCATGTTATTGTTTATCTTGGTCTGTGTTTGTTTTCTAATGTGAGAAAGTGTGTACTCTATCAGAGATCTCTCCATGAGAGTCTTTTATAAGTTAATAAGATGCCTATCTTATTTTATATAATTTTATGCCTTTTGTTCTTCCTTAGTACTGGTCTATGTTTGATCATTATTAAGCATGCCTGTTCTCTTTTATATGTATTACATAATCCCGATCCTGGCCCTATTTATACTTAAGTTTTATAATCTCCCTTTATGATTTTCTTTTATCTTTGTTGTCTTGTTTAGAGTGTGTCTCTTCCCCCGGTATTGCGTAGTCCCATAACTACGGATATCTCCCCCACTATTGAGAAAGTGTGTACTCTATCAGAGATCTCTCCATGAGAGTCTTTTATAAGTTAATAAGATGCCTATCTTATTTTATATAATTTTAAGCCTTTTGTTCTTCCTTGGTACGTATGTGTGTACACACATGTACATACGTATACATATGTGTGTACACACATATGTATGTGTGTACACATAAGTATGAAATTACCAAGATAAGGGGGATGGTTTCCGTAGTTAAGGGCTACGCGAACCAGGGGGAGAAGACACACTTCAAAAGCTAAGACACACGAGATAAATAGATATCATTAAGAATACTAACTAATCTTAAAATTTTATAATAACATAAAATTAAAGATAAACACACACAGATAACACCGAAACATAGATAAAAGATTACTGGCATATCATTGCAAACTTACAAACTTCAACTGAAGAGACTATCATGAGGACACTTAAGAGAGAACAGACACTTAGGACTCTTTTTAAACAACTCAAGAACAACCGATGACAACTCCTGATAAACAACTAAGAAGCTAGCTCCTTTTATAGCTGAAGGGCTTAGCAACAAGACAAATAAAAGTAGACAGCTGTCCTAAAAGCAAAAGGATAAGCATCTTCTTTTACAAAGCAAAAGCAAACTTTAACAAAAGCAAATGTCACACCACACCGAAAGTAAAATAAAGAAAATTTAAAAGTAGATTCTTCACATGCTGCTGTCTGGTGGAGAAATGCGTCATCCATGACGTAATGGCGCATTAGTCAGTTTCATTTCTACTATAATCCCAATAATCATTTCCACCATAGATGGGGGTATCTGAATCATAGGGACCATCTTCATCGTTGCTGGTATTTGCAAGGTCTTCAAGTTCTTGTGCAAAGTTTCCAGCATTTGGATCATCATCATCAGGATCAGTATCATCATCATCCATTCCAACAAAAGCTTCGGAGTCAGAGCTTAAATCACCAAAATCCCATCGGTGAGTAAAGGCATAGGAATAGAGATGTTCAAACAAAGGACCACAATCTTCCCATGATGCTTTCTGCCAAGGATCATGATCAAACTTGACATAGTCGGGCATTGAATCATAATCAACCTTATTTAAAGCACATATATTTTTTAAAAAGGTGACATAATTCAAATCATAAGGTTGCTTGATAGATTTTGCAAGATTTTGAGTAAACCATAATTCAATAAATGCATTCGAACCATCGGAATAAGGAACTCTGAGAGGTTTATGGAACTGTATGAGACAGTAGGTGTGATGATGTGTCTTCAATGCTTCCTTCCATTGATCAACAGATTTGAACCATTTCAGAAAAGTAACAAAATTATATGAACTGGGGAGTCCATACAATTCTCTGTGCGCTGTCTGAATCTCAGGGTCTGAAGTAGCTATCTGGAGATAAAGGAGTAACTCTGGAGCTTTGAAGATAAAGCCAACATGGTAGGTCTGTGTGAGATACCAGAGGAAACCCAATGCTATTTTTGGAACACGATAGCAATAATGGATATGGAAAAGAGAGCAAAAGGGATAGGTAGGGTGAAGACGAAGTCCACGAAAGCAAAGACCATGCTTTTCAATTAGTAAAAAAAAAAACTTGGTAACAAGATCTTTTTCTCGTAACTTTAGGGTATGGTTAAGAACAACATCTTGAATTTCTTTGGGGAGAAGGGCAATAGCATCAAGAGGTTCTGGGATAGGATTTAGATCTGAGAATTGGAAAGGTTTTGAGAATGGAGAAGGGTTTGAGCTTGATTAGTTGGCCATTTCAGAAGGTAAGAGCTGGGTTAAGGTATAGACAATGGGAAGGCTTGATGGAATATGAGGCTGGGTATCATTATATTTAAAGGGTTTGCAAAACGGTTCCTTTAGAAACGGATCGATGTGGGATACAAAGCTTAGCTGGGGAGTTTTTCTAGAAAAGAAATCTGCAATCACATTATTCTTTCCTTTGAGGTGCTTTACTTCATAGTCCCATTGAGAGAACCATTCTGCCCATCGAAGTAACTGAGAGTTCGGAATCTGCTTGTTTTTGAATTGGATCATTGCTGGGAAAGACGACATGTCCATCTCAATCTTGAAATGATAACCAATCAAATGAAATTGGAATTTTTTTATTCCTCTTCTTACTGCAAGGATTTCTTTGAAAGTGCTGTGGTAGTGAAGTTCACCTTGCTTAAATCTTCCTGACTTATATCCACATGGCGTTCGAATACCATTCTTGTCTTCTAGTAAAATTGCTGCCCAAAATTCATTACTGGCATTAGTTTGAAGAATTCTCTGACCAGTTGAGGGAATTTGCAAATCGGGAAGTTGAGAGGTGAGAGCCTTTAACTTCTTGACTGCTTGTGATTAAGCATTTGACCAAGGCGGTGGAGATTTCTTGAGAAGAGCTGAAAGTGGAGCTGTGTAAGACACAACTTTTGGTATGAACTGTGACATGTAGTTAACCAAACCAAGGAATTGTTGAATTTGTGTCCTTGTTGTTAACTTATCAGGAAACTTCTGGAGATCTTTTGAGATATGCTCTTGGAGTTGAATCTTGCTATTCTTGATTTTCATTCCTAAGAAATCAATCTCAGGAGTTCCAATAATCATCTTTCTTTCTGATAACATGATTCCATGGGTAAGCACAATATGATGAAAATGATGCAAAAGCTGCAGATGTTTAGCTTCATTGGGGCTAAACAAAAGGATATCATCAATAAAAATCAATGCATTGGCAGCTGTTGGTTCAAAGATTGTCATCATAGTCTTTTGAAAGATTGATGGAGCATTTTTTAGACCAAATGGCATGACTGTCCATTGGTAGTGAAAACCTGGGATACAAAACGCAGTTTTCGGACGGTCATCAGGGTGAATTCCGAGTTGCCAAAATCCTGCTTTCAAGTGAAATTTGGAAAAGATATTGGCATTCGAAAGATGGCTGAATAGGGAATGTTTCATGGGTAATGGAAACTTGTCGCTGGCTAAGAAATGGTTTAACGGCTGATAATTAATAACAAGCCGCATTTTTCCTCGAATTTTCTCTGAACGTTTATTGACGTAAAAAGCTTCACAAGCCCATGGAGAGGTTGTTTCTTCAATCAACTGCTGTTGTTTGAGAGACTGTAATTCTTTGAGAGCTAAAGCCTGGTGTTCCAGATTCATACCAGAATGAGAGGCACGGGTAGGATTTACATCTTCATTCAGTTTGAAAGGAAGAGTAACAAAAAATTTACTATTTCTCCATAAAAGGTTCTGGCATTTTACGAGGAATTCAGTATGACTTTCAGCACAGGACATACTGATCAATTTCTGACGCAGGGTTTCCATAGTAATACCAGGATCAATTGGTGATAGTGGGGTGGACTGGTAAAAATCAAGGGCTGCTTGTAAATCATGCCAAGGGAGGAATGACTTCTTGTGACGGAGTCCACTATCAAGAAACTGTACGGGAAGTTTCTTTATAAGATCCCATCCAATCATAATCTCCTTCATAGTAATGGGGCTTCCATAAACAGGATGTTTAACACGGAGGCCTGGGAAAATCTGGATTAAGATTGGCTTTGTAACTTTGTCAACATACATAATTTCGCCATTAGTGACTCGGAATGCGATATGACAAGGTTTCCAAAGATCTGGTGGTAAGAATGAGGGATTTATCATAGTTCTTGAGGCACTTGTATCGAACAAAGCAAGAACTTTGATTGGCTTCGAATAAGCTTCAGGAAAAAGCTTAACATAAGCATGAGGGGTTTGTGCCGCAAGAAGTTCTTCTAGATCTGAGTAACTCAATTGCTGTAAGTGGAAAGCTTCATCACTCGGAAGAGATGACATAATACTATCATTGTCTCTTGGAGGCTCAGTTTCTTCTTCTGAATATTCAGAATCGGTATAAGCGATTTGCATGAGAGATTCTGGAGAGGCTTCATCTTTTGCGGACAAAACAGATTCAACATCAGATTCTGCTATGTCGGGAGCAAGCTTGTGGAGAAGTGCCATGAACTGGGCTTTCTTTTCACCATTGGGGCAATTTTTTGCATAGTGGCCTGGTTTCTTGCAGATGAAACATTTATCAGTCTTCTTGCCTCGAAAAGCTTTCTTCTTGACAAATTTGAAGTGCTTGAATTTCTTCTTTTTCTTCTTGTAAGGTTTGACAAAAGCATCTGCTGAGGAGTGCTTTGTTGAACGAGAAGATCTTCTAGACTTCTTTTTCTTGTAGTGGCGCTTATGCTGAGAGCAATCACATCCTTCTTTATTTTTGCATTTTATCTTCCAATGATCTTTGTTACAAGCTTTCGCAAGCATCTTGCTAGTTTTCTCCATATCATCCATGAGCTTCTTTTGGTTACAAATTCTTTCAACAGAATCTGTAAGAAGTTCATATATACGACCCAAGGAAAGGGTTTTGAGATCAAGCTTTTGGATTTTGAGTAACTTTTCAGCTTCAGAAACAAGAGCATCGGGGAAAGATTGGAAGAAAATTTGCTTCAAATTGGCATCATCTATGCCACCAAGGATGTAGAAACGTTTGGACATTCTTGTTAGTAAATTAGGGCAGTAATCATGCATCGCATACACTAATTTACGCACTAATCATTGAATCCTATGATCTATGCAGTTCAATAAAATCAGCAGATGACATACCTTAATCGAGATTTGATGTCAATGAAACGAACAGGATGGATCTGATCCTTCTGTTGTTGTCGTCCTTAGCGTAGAAAACACGACGCCTCTACGGTATGCACACACGAACGAGATGAGATCTTGCTTGGTGTACTAGCGCCCTCTAGGGTTCTCTCTGCTATTTCGAATTTTCTTGCCTCTCTCAATTTTGTTGACCGCCAAGAAGAACAAAGGTTCCCTTTTATAAGGGAACCCTAGTGAGAACCCTAAGCAACAAACGAACTGGGCCCAAGTCCAACTTGGCCCGTTTTAATTCGTTTTGATCCAACTCGTTTTGGTGTGCGACCCTGTAGGTTTTACACTCTTTGGCCGTACAATTAAAACCCGTTTTATTATACGAACAGTAAGCGGTTTCTAGTAAAACATTACTATTATCCAAAGGGTATAAAGGTCAAAAACGACACAACCTTAAATTGATATTTCACACATTAACTCCTTTTGTCAATCGATATCTAGATTGAACACAAGACTAGGCAAGTGTCATTCTTGTATAGTTCAATCTTTATTTCTTGATCTCTAAGTATAATTAATCCAAAACAAATGACATCTCATTTGTGCATGGCCATGCAAATATTAATTACACTTAACAAGGGGCCCAACGATATCTCTCTCAATATATGAGAGTGACAAATCCCATCTTGATCAACCACATACCGCTACATAGTTCATAGTATGCTCGGTCATCATCTTTATAATTACTCGGTCAAGAGCAACGTTTGATAATGCCTGACATGCTAATCCCTATGTTGGTAACCATGGCGATCTCAGGTCTGAGGATGATACGATATCACAAATGGGGAACATCACTGATGACATTATGTAACACTCCTCGCAGTGTCCCCAAAGCGGGTCAGTCCAATACTTTGTTCCCTAACAAGTATCAGTATGTTCAGCTTGATATCTCCATATCCATGACTTGTGGAACATAGTCATCAGCTGACCCATACTCTAATCATTATATCAATGTGATCCTAGGTTATTGATACATGATTAGGGACATCTAAACAATATTATTATTACATTACTAGCATCCCACAATCTAGTCACGTACTTGATGAACTAGTATTAATAAATATTATTTACAAGAGATTATAAAGTAAAATAAATAAACTTTATTAATAACAATAAGCATAAGATATCCAAGTACAAATCATAATCTATGAATAGTCCTAGGACATATCTCTTTCAATTCTGTCATAATGTCGTTCAAGATCAGCGTCTTGAAGAGAACAACACTTCATTCCCATAAATTCAGAACGGGCTATATCAGTGAATTTTGTTTGAGATCTGTTAAATTTTACTTCAACAGTTTTGTCAGGTCGTCTGAGATAATCAACACCTGTGGAGGAGACAGCACTTGGGTTTTCTTGAGCATGAAGTTGTTCATAAGCAGTGATCCATTTTTCTGGTAACAATTTGATCAACTCATCACGGGACAACTGTCTTGGAATAGACGTAACATGGGGAGCTTAATTTGTGGTAACATCAAGGAATAGGGCTTCAGATTCCATCGAATTAGGGATTGAAAGATCAAAGGCATGATCTTGAACACGATAAATCATCTGATGATGGATAGTAGCTGCAGCAGTACCTTCTACCATAGAATCACCTGTAATTTGGACTTGAAGTTTAAGAGCATCTAACAAAAAATGATCTGTCAGAGGCATATTAAAATTTGGGATTATGGTGATAAACACGGTTCCAGCATTTAAGGTAACTTGAGCTGTTCCAAGGCAAGCTTGTTGATATTCTGAGAAACGAGAATCAACAAGAGCAATCAAAGCTACTACATGAAGACCTTTTCTACCATGAAAAGTGACAGCAATACGCACAGCACCAAAATGGAGATGTGTGTAATTTTGAGCTAACGCCATTCTTGGAAAATCTTTGGGAATATAGAGGGGGAATAGATGTTCTTTTCTTCCAGAGGGAACAGTGATATATGTAAAAGTGGAGGACTTAACAAACTCTTTTACAGGTAGTTTGGAGGATTTGGATCCGAGCAAACTACGGACACTAGATGTGAAAGTTCGGGAAGACAGTTTTCCAAAAATATGATATAGGTTAACCATAGGAAGATCTGTCTCTTGGATTTTTTGATCTTGAGGAAGATAAGAGATCTCATAAATAGAGGAAACTTTATTTACAAACTCTTTAGACTCAAAACAAGAAGAATTAGAAGAAGAACTACTAGACATAGAATTAGACTTAAGAAATTGAGCACGACTATCATGACGCTTTAGAAATTGAGACATACTTTTGAGAAATATGAGAGAACCAGACTTCTTTACCAAATCGGAAACAGACTAAACAATTTTATATCATAGACTTCTGATGTTCTAATAAAACAAGCAATCTTCAGTTTCTAATATCACAATTTAAGTTTTCTGTCACCGAGCTAAGGACTCACACGGCCTCTTGCCTCAAAGGTCCACAAATGCTCAAGGTCCCTGAGAAACACTTAACTTTCAATATGACAAACTGAAGGAATATCTCTGTTTTCTGAACAATCTTATTTCAGACTTTCTGTTGTGAGAGATCCACTGATCTTTGATCAAGGGTTCTGATGTGAGAGATCCACAAGAGTGGCAGTCACAGAGCATACTGTTCATGATCTCGAATCATAAGTGGCAGACACAGAGCATACTTAATAAGAATAAGATTTTCATACTGGTCATGAGATAAACACCAACATAGAACATACCTTGCTGATCATAAAATTGCTTCGCCTGAACCCTAAGGCTCAGAAGTCCGAGAGGACGACTACTCACGAGAGGACATACTTACAATCGAAGATACCAATAAGGGACGATATGCAAATTACTACGGGTAATCTTGCACCAATATACTTAACAGCGGAACATCAAAACAATTACAAGGATCAAGCGTGACACAGTAATAAAAGAGAAACAAAGAAGACTTATCTTACAAACAAAGTAGTTTCATTCATTGATGAGAAGAGGGAAATTACAATAAGCAAACAGCTTATTAACCTGACTACAACTCTCAATGTCTTACACCACTCCAGACTCTGCTTAACAAATACAACTGAACTCCATATTTATAGGAGAAAAAAGGAAAAATAAGGCCTAATAGGTGGCCAACTTGCACACACAACTTGCAACAATAATTACAACGCCGAAAGCAAAGGGAATCAAACTTTTACACAAAATTCAAAAAGCAAAAAACTTTAAAAAAGTAAAGCTACTTTACTTTTTACTTTATATCACATCACTTTAATAAAGCAGGGAGCAGGTGGAATCTTTAGATAAGCTTGCTTGACAAGGAGATAGGGACGAATTAGTCAGTGTCGTTTTCTGAGTTTGGGTCCCAGTGATTATCATAATGATCATTGTGAACAGGATCATCATCATCACTAGCATCTTCTTGACCTATGAACATGTCTGTGTCTGAGCTTTGCGAACCAATACTCCAAAAATGATCTTCAGAGTAATTAAACAAATGACCAACAAGTTCGTTGCTTTGCCAATCTTGGGTATCATACCAGGGATCTAGACCATACTTGATTTGTTCAGGGATCTTTGTAACATCAACATTATTTAAATGACAAATATAATTTAGAAAATAGATATAATCTAAATTATATGGTTCACGGGCGACCTTTGTGAGATTGTAGGTATACCAATGTTGAATTACTGCAGATGGAGGATCTGGATCTGGGTAGCATGATGTTATTCTTTGAGGACCATGAAATGTGATCAACACGTAACGATGGTAGTAAGTGTGGAGATCAATCTTCCATTTAGCAACTGGCTTGAACCACAGTAAGAACTTTAACAGATTTTTTGAACCTGGATGACCGATATCATAATTTCTGCTTCTTGGAAGGATTTCTTGTTCAGCAAATCTGATATAATTTAAAAGGACTGGGGCATCAAAAATGAAAGGGATTGTGTATGCTTTAGTGAGATACCAAAGTAACACAAGAGCTTGCTTTGGAAGTCTGGATAACCTGTGGATATGGAGAAGAGAGACGTATGGGTAGTTTGGATGCATCTTTAAACCACGGATAACTATTCCATACTTGGCAACTGTGAGAGAAAGATACTTGAAAATCATATCTTTGTTTCTCTGGGAAATGGCGTGTTCTCCAATTTTCTCATTAACATCTGCTGGGAGGATAGAACAGGCATCAAGGATAGGCATGTTGTTTAAAGGATGAGGGTCTCTGATGAGAACAGGGACTGACAAGGATGAAGAGGCTTGGTTGGAATTCATTATGTTTGGAATATATCTATCTGGGAAATCAGGTAAAACTTGCGTAATACCAAGGTAGGTAAGAGGGCAGATAGAAGGGATGGCTTGAGGAATTTGCTGAGTGGGGTTAAATAGGGGCATGTTTTGAATGACTGGGATCACACGACCGATGTGGGATAAGGAGTTGAATAATGGTGGTTGTGGAGGTCTGGAGAAGAAATCAGCAATGACATTATTTTTTCCAGGGAGATGCACAACAGTATATGACCATTGAGCAAACCATTGAGACCATCTGAGAAGCTGAGCATTGGGTATCACTTTTCTGTTGAAATTAATCATCTTGGGAAAGGCTTTCATATCCATTTCTACAAGAAAATGATGACCAACAAGATGGAACTGGAACTTCTCTATACCGTGCTTAACAGCCAGAATTTCTTTGAATGTCGAATGATAATGAATTTCTCCGGCTTTAAACTGACCACTCTTGTATCCACAAACTTGTCTTTTTCCATTAACTTCTTCAAGTAGAATAGCAGCCCAAAACTTATCACTTGCATCTGTCTGAAGAATGCGTTTACCATCAGAAGGGATTTGAAGAGGTGGCAAATTATGTGTAAGCTTCTTAAGTTGTTGGACACTTGAAGTTTGAACTTCAGACCAGGGAGGTGGTTCCTTTTTCAGCATTGCAGACAGAGGGGCTATGAACTTTGTAACTTGAGGGATGAATGGAGCCATGTAGTTCACAAGTCCTAAAAATTGTTGAACTTGAAGGACACTCTGCAATCTATCAGGAAACTTGAGGAGATCCTTAGCAATGTGTGGCTGGAGCTGAATTGTTCCATTGACAATTTTCATTCCAAGGAAATCAATTTCTTATACGCCAATGACCATTTTCTTTTCTGAGAGCATTACTCCATGATCTAGGACAATTTGAGCAAACTGTTGGAGAAGCTTTCTGTGGGAATCTTCATCAGGGGAGAAGAGCAGAATATCATCAATGTAAATCAGAGCATGGGGCAACAATGGTTCAAAGATTTTAACCATAGCTTTCTGAAATACGGCAGGGGCATTTTTCAATCCAAAGGGCATAACAGTCCATTGGAAATGGTGATCTGGAATGCAAAATGCAGTCTTCTCTCTGACCTGGGGAATAACTCCTATTTGCCAAAAACCAGCTTTAAGATCAAACTTGGAGAAAAAATGGGCATTGGTGAGCTGACCAAAAAGAGAATGCTTCTGAGGAAGAGGGAACTTATCACAAGCAAGGAAGTGATTAAGTGGCTGATAATTGATTACCAAACGAAGCTTTCCTCTAATTTGTTTAGACCTTTTGTTTACATAAAATGCTTCACAAGCCCATGGGGAAGTGGTTTCTTCAATAAGACCTTGTTGGAGTAAGGTATGGACTTCTTTAAGAGCAAGGGCAAAGTGTTCTGGATTCATTCCTGAGTGGGTGGCTTTTATGGGATTGATATCTTCATTCTTTTTGAACGGAAGAGAGATAAAGAATTTAGGATTCTTCCAAAGAGGATTCTGACATTTGGTTAAAAACTCTGTGTGAGATTCAGCACAAGAACGGAGAATAATCTGGGTTCTGATTTGTTCAAAAGATGAAGGTATAGGAGCCAGTTGAGTGGAAAACAAGGATTCATCAATTGGATCAGGAAGGTAAAGAGGATTTGCTTGAAATATTGTTGGAGATGGTAGCCACGGTAGGAAATAATTCTTAAACCGTAGACCTTCAAATGACCAGTTGATTTGATTCAGTTTTCCAAGAACATCGAAACCAAGGAATAAATCTCTATCTATTTCTTCACTACCAAAGAGTTGGTGAGTAATTGATAGACCTGGGAAAAACTGGAGCGTAACCGTTTTGCTTATGTTGGTGACTTTAAAGATTGAACCATTTGCAGCTCTGAAGAGTACCGAACAAGGTAACCAAAACTTTTGAGGAAGTAAATGGGTTTTGATTAATGTTCTCTGTGCACCAGTATCAAAATAAGCAATGATTGGAATTGGCATTTCATACTTGTCCAAAAGAATTTTAATCTTGCCATTGGGAGAGGGAATTGCTGGAGCAATGGCCATGCTATCTTGAATTTCTTCAAAACTATAAAGAAGAGGAGTCTCTTCATCATAGTCACTGGAAAGAGATTCATCATCTGTGGCTTGTTCTGAATCTGTATAAGAAACAGACATAATTGTGTTGGCCGATGCTTCATCTTCTAAGGATAGCAAGGATTCAAGATCTGAATCAACAATTGTTGGATCTAACTTCTGGATACATCCCATGAACTGAGCTTTCTTGGACGTCTTTGGACAATTCTTTGCAAAATGACCAGACTTGTGACAGATAAAACATCTATCTGTTTTCTTGCCACGAAAGGGTTTGCGCTTTACGTACTTCCATTTCTTCTTTACTTTGAAAGGTTTAGCAGAGACTTTTGCCATGTTCTGCTGGGAAGAATGTTTCACTTTCTTCTTGAAATGGCTCTTCTTTTTGTTGTTGCAATCACATGAAGAGGACGTATGCTTGCACTTGATCTGGAGATTGTCTTTGTTGCATGATTCTTTCAACATCTTTCCTGCTTTCTCAATGTCATCGAAGAATTTCTTTTGATTGCACAAACTATTAACTGAATCATTGATGTAGTCATAAACTTGAGCAATAGTGACATCATGGATAGTGAGCTTCTGGATCTTCAGTAACTTGTTAACTTCAGTAACCAGAGTTTCTGGGAAAGAATTGAGGAAGATTTGACGAATGTTATCATCATCAACGCCGCCAATAAGAAAGTATCTTTGAGACATTCGGTTGTAATGACGCTGGAGATCTTTCTTCTTAAGGGAGCAACATTTCATCTGGACAAACTCTTCACGAGCTATATCACTAGATCTGCCAATATGTCCAAGGAATTGGGGAAAGATTAATGCCATAAATGCATCAATGGTTGGACTTTGCTGTAACTGGATCTGTCTGTATTCTCCTAGACTTTCATACCATTCTCGTAATCGACCTTCCATTCTGGCAATAAACCGAAGTAAGACTATAGGAAACTTATAGTATTGTCGGTCTGAATGGAGCCAAGCATTCCAAGAAATCATTAATTCACGCCATTTATCTGGAGGAATGTTTTCAAAGGTAAACACCTAGTGAGTTTCATGATTTGGAAAGGGCATTCGATTATGAGCTTTGACAGAGACTTCTTGAACTTCTTCATCAGGCGGATCTTCAACCATGGGATCTTCAAAGGTTTCTTCAGGGTTTGAAAGAGGGGTAGGTTGTGCCTGTGGGTTAGAAGACTGGGGATTGTTTTGGCTTTGGTTTGGGGGAACAGTTTGGGATGAAAAGATATTCTCAAAGGCAGAGAATAATTCTTCATTGGTAGGTGTTCCAGGAACGGTATGAGGAGTATTACTGACAGCAAGGTTTTTTAGGAAAGAACCTATTTGGTTAACGGGTACATTTTCATGAATTTGCATGTAGTAACTATCCGAAGGAGGTGTGGAAGAGGCAACAATAGTGTGCTGGGAGAAATGGGGTTTTGTGGCAATGGGTGACTGAGGGTCATAAATCCGCAGAGGACCTGGAGATTTATAAGGGATTTGCAACTTAGGTTTTTGAGAGGAAACTGCAAGGGCCTTTTGTTTGTATTTTGGTGGACTTCGAAATGGGGTACTTTGGCTTTCAACAGTGGGAGTAGGCCAACGATGAAACGTTTTAGGCAGAACTCTTTTCGGAACAGATTCTAGATCAGCAGGCCAGAGATCTTTTGAGCTAAAATCAGTTCTCAACTGTTGTGGCGGATTGTACTGGTAACTCTAAGGGTTTACAAGCATATGCGGGTTAGGTTTTTGCCAAGGGGTTGTATCTAACAGAACTAAAGGAGCTTCTGTTTGTAAAGGAGGCATGGAAGACTTTTGCAGAGCTGATAGCTGTTTCTCCGAGGACTTCTTTTCTGCTTGCTTGCTAGAAATAAGCATAGTCGCTTGAGAAATATCATGGACAGTAGACGCAATATATAAGAGTTGTTCATGCAAGACTTGTATGCGTTGTTTGAGATCAGCTATAGCAGCATCCATGGTCCTAAATGAAAGCATCTTGGCTTCAACCTGTTCTTGAGAAGACTCAATTCTGGTTTGAGAAGTGGCAATCTTGTATAAGACACGATTCTGAGCAATAGCATTCTCAGCTTGCCAGTTCAAAGTAGCTTCTGCAGCATTTACATGAAATTTTTCTCCTGTGGGGGAAACCTCAGTAGGATTCTGTATTTTCCATTGATGACGAGTATTTTGCTGGAGATTTTCAAATTCATCCAAAGAAGGGAAATGAGAATCATAATCTGTATTGTCTTCAGCAAACATACAATAGTCAATCGGATCTTCAGAAACAACAACCAGTGGTGGTTCTGACGGGGGTTTAGGTGATCGCTTGGGTGATGGCTTAGGGTCTGTTTTTCTGAGGGCTTTAAGGGCTTTCGGGTAATATGGAGGCAGTAATGGTGTTTGAGAAGGTGAGGGTTGTGAAGGGAAAGGCTTTGGTTTACAGGTGGTTATTTCAAGTGTAGGCTGTAAAATTTGACTACCATAAGTAACATAATAATCAAATTTTCCAGAGGGATGACCTAGCAAACCAACTGTGGGATCATTGTTCTCATACCGTTCTTTAAGACGCTGTTGAGAGGAATTTTTCTTACGAGAACTTGCCCTATCATCTTCATCACTTTCTTCATGAGAAACACAATCTGCACAAGAACAGATATCATACTAGATATGACCTTGGGAATTCTTGCCTTCATAACAGGGAGAACCATCCTTGTTGAACCAGAGAATTTGAATTGGAGGAGACTGAAGAATGGGATCTTCAGGAAATCTATGAACTTCTCCAAATGCCAAGATAGGTGTAGTAAACGAACTTGGATTCTGACAAACTATCTGAGATCTGTTAAATTTTACTTCAACAGTTTTGTCAGGTCGTCTGAGATAATCAACACCTGTGGAGGAGACAACACTTGGGTTTTCTTGAGCATGAAGTTGTTCATAAGCAGTGATCCATTTTTCTGGTAACAATTTGATCAACTCATCACGGGACAACTGTCTTGGAATAGACGTAACATGGGGAGCATGAAGTTTCCTTATTGGTTGTATGTGTACGATATACCAATAACATATAGGTATGTGTGTGTATATATGTATGTGTGTGTGATTGAATGAAGTACGATATATATATGTATGTGAGAATTGATATGTCTCAACAGATTATGATATCTGTTCATATCTTGCATATGAATGAAGTATGAATGAACCTATCAAGATCCCTGATAAAGTGGTCGTGCTCAACTTCTTAAGTCTAATTCTATGTCTAGTAGTTCTTCTTTTAATTCTTCTTGTTTTGAGTCTAAAGAGTTTATAGATAAAGTTTCCTCTATCCATGAGATCTCTTATCTTCCTCAAGATCAAAAAATCCAAAAGACGGATCTTCCTATGGTTAACCCATATCATATCTTTGGAAAACCGTCTTCCCGAACTTTCACTTCTAGTGTCCATAGTTTGCTCGGATCCAAATCCTCCAAACTACCTGTAAAAGAGTTTGTTAAGTCCTCCACTTTTACAGATATCACTGTTCCCTCTGGAAGAAAAGAACATCTATTCCCCCTCTATATTCCCAAAGATTTTCCAAGAATGGCGTTAGCTCAAAATTACACACATCTCCCCATGTTACGTCTATTCCAAGACAGTTGTCCCGTGATGAGTTAATCAAATTGTTACCAGAAAAATGGATCACTGCTTATGAACAACTTCATGCTCAAGAAAACCCAAGTGTTGTCTCCTCCACAGGTGTTGATTATCTCAGACGACCTGACAAAACTGTTGAAGTAAAATTTAACAGATCTCAGATAGTTTGTCATAATCCAAGTTCGTTTACTACACCTATCATGGCATTTGGAGAAGTTCATAGATTGCCTGAAGATCCCATTCTTCAGTCTCCTCCAATTCCAATTCTCTGGTTCAACAAGGATGGTTCTCCCTGTTATGAAGGCAAGAATTCCCAAGGTCATATCTAGTATGATATCTGTTCTTGTGCAGATTGTGTTTCTCGTGAAGAAAGTGATGAAGATGATAGGCCAAGTTCTCGTAAGAAAAATTCCTCTCAACAGCGTCTTAAAGAACGGTATGAGAACAATGATCCCACAGTTGGTTTGCTAGGTCATCCCTCTGGAAAATTTGATTATTATGTTACTTATGGTAGTCAAATTTTACAGCCTACACCTGAAATAACCACCTGTAAACCAAAGCCTTTCCCTTCACAACCCTCACCTTCTCAAACACCATTACCGCCTCCATATTACCAGAAAGCCCTCAAAGCCCTCAGAAAAACAGACCCTAAGCCATCACCCAAGCGATCACCTAAACCCCCATCAGAACCACCACTGGTTATTGTTTCTGAAGATCCGATTGACTGTTGTATGTTTGCTGAAGACAATACAGATTATGATTCTCATTTCCATCCATTGGATGAATTTGAAAATCTCTAGTAAAATACTCGTCATCAATGGAAAATACAGAATCCTACTGAGGTTTCCCCCACAGGAGAAAAATTTCATGTAAATGCTGCAGAAGCTGCTTTGAACTGGCAAGCTGAGAATGCTATTGCTCAGAATCGTGTCTGATACAAGATTACCACTTCTCAAACCAGAATTGAGTCTTCTCAAGAACGGGTTGAAGCCAAGATGCTTTCATTTAGCACCATGGATGCTGATATAGCTGATCTCAAACAACGCATACAGGTCTTACATGAACAACTCTTATATATTGCGTCTACCGTCCATGATATTTCTCAAGCGACTATGCTTATTTCTAGCAAGCAAGCAGAAAAGAAGTCCTTGGAGAAACAGCTATCAGCTCTGCAAAAGTCTTCCATGCCTCCTTTACAAACAGAAGCTCCTTCAGTTCTGTTAGATACAACCCCTTGGCAAAAACCTAACCCGCCTATGCTTGTAAACCCTTGGACTTACCAGTACAATCCGCCACAACAGTTGAGAACTGATTTTAGCTCAAAAGATCTCTGGCCTGCTGATCCAGAATCTGTTCCCAAAAGAGTTTTGCCTAAAACGTTTCATCGTTGGCCTACTCCCATTGTTGAAAGCCAAAGTACCCCATTTCGAAGTCCACCAAAATATAAACAAAAGGCCCCTACAAATCCCTTATAAATCTCCAGGTCCTCTGCGGATTTATGACCATCAGTCACCCATTACCACAAAACCCCATTTCACCCAGCACAATATTGTTGCCTCTTCCACACCTCCTTCTGATAGTTACTACATGCAAATTCATGAAAATGAACCCGTTAACCAAATAGGTTCTTTCCTGAAAAACCTTGCTGTCAGTAATACTCCTCATACCCTTCCTGGAACACCTACCAATGAAGAATTATTCTCTGCCTTTGAGAATATCTTTTCATCCCAAACCGTTCCCCCAAACCAAAGCCAAAACAATCCCCAGTCTCCAAACCCACAGGCACAACCTACCCCTCCTTCAAACCCTGAAGAAACCTTTGAAGATCCCATGGTTGAAGATCCGCCTGATGAAGAAGTTCAAGAAGTCTCTGTCAAAGCTCATAATCGAATGCCCTTTCCAAATCATGAAACTCACCAGGTGTTTACCTTTGAAAACATTCCTCCAGATAAATGGCGTGAATTAATGATTTCTTGGAATGCTTGGCTCCATTCAGACCGACAATACTATAAGTTTCCTACAGTCTTACTTCGGTTTATTGCCAGAATGGAAGGTCGATTACGAGAATGGTATGAAAGTCTAGGAGAATACAGACAGATCCAGTTACAGCAAAGTCCAACCATTGATGCATTTATGGCATTAATCTTTCCCCAATTCCTTGGACATATTGGCAGATCTAGTGATATAGCTCGTGAAGAGTTTGTCCAGATGAAATGTTGCTCCCTTAAGAAGAAAGATCTCCAGCGTCATTACAACCGAATGTCTCAAAGATACTTTCTTATTGGCGGCGTTGATGATGATAACATTCGTCAAATCTTCCTCAATTCTTTCCCAGAAACTCTGGTTACTGAAGTTAACAAGTTACTGAAGATCCAGAAGCTCACTATCCATGATGTCACTATTGCTCAAGTTTATGACTACATCAATGATGCAGTTAATAGTTTGTGCAATCAAAAGAAATTCTTCGATGACATTGAGAAAGCAGGAAAGATGTTGAAAGAATCATGCAACAAAGACAATCTCCAGATCAAGTGCAAGCATACGTCCTCTTCATGTGATTGCAACAACAAAAAGAAGAGCCATTTCAAGAAGAAAGTGAAACATTCTTCCCAGCAGAACATGGCAAAAGTCTCTGCTAAACCTTTCAAAGTAAAGAAGAAATGGAAGTACGTAAAGCGCAAACCCTTTCGTGGCAAGAAAACGGATAGATGTTTTATCTGTCACAAGTCTGGTCATTTTGCAAAGAATTGTCCAAAGACGTCCAAGAAAGCTCAGTTCATGGGATGTATCCAAAAGTTAGATCCAACAATTGCTGATTCAGATCTTGAATCCTTGCTATCCTTAGAAGATGAAGCATCAGCCAACACAATCATGTCTGTTTCTTATACAGATTCAGAACAAGCCACAGATGATGAATCTCTCTCCAGTGACTATGATGAAGAGACTCCTCTTCTTTATAGTTTTGAAGAAATTCAAGATAGCATGGCCATTGCTCCAGCAATTCCCTCTCCCAATGGCAAGATTAAAATTCTTTTGGACAAGTATGAAATGCCAATTCCAATCGTTGCTTATTTTGATACTGGTGCACAGAGAACATTAATCAAAACCCATTTCCTTCCTCAAAAGTTTTGGTTACCTTGTTCGGTTCTCTTCAGAGCTGCAAATGGTTCAATCTTTAAAGTCACCAACATAAGCAAAACGGTTACACTCCAGTTTTTCCCAGGTCTATCAATTACTCACCAACTCTTTGGTAGTGAAGAAATAGATAGAGATTTATTCCTTGGTTTCGATGTTCTTGGAAAACTGAATCAAATCAGCTGGTCATTTGAAGGTCTACGGTTTAAGAATTATTTCCTACCGTGGCTACCATCTCCAACAGTATTTCAAGCAAATCCTCTTTACCTTCCTGATCCAATTGATGAATCCTTGTTTTCCACTCAACTAGCTCCTATACCTTCATCTTTTGAACAAATCAGAACCCAGATTATTCTCCGTTCTTGTGCTGAATCTCACACAGAGTTTTTAGCCAAATGTCAGAATCCTCTTTGGAAGAATCCTAAATTCTTTATCTCTCTTCCGTTCAAAAAGAATGAAGATATCAATACCAAAAAAGCCACCCATTCAGGAATGAATCCAGAACACTTTTCCCTTGCTCTTAAAGAAGTCCATACCTTACTCCAACAAGGTCTTATTGAAGAAACCACTTCCCCATGGGCTTGTGAAACATTTTATGTAAACAAAAGGTCTGAACAAATTAGAGGAAAGCTTCGTTTGGTAATCAATTATCAGCCACTTAATCACTTCCTTGCTTGTGATAAGTTCCCTCTTCCTCAGAAGCATTCTCTTTTTGGTCAGCTCACCAATGCCCGTTTTTTCTCCAAGTTTGATCTTAAAGCTGGTTTTTGGCAAATAGGAGTTATTCCCCAGGACAGAGAGAAGACTACATTTTGCATTCCAGATTGTTGCCCCATGCTCTCATTTACATTGATGATATTCTGCTCTTCTCCCCTGATGAAGATTCCCACAGAAAACTTCTCCAACAATTTGCTCAAATTGTTCTAAATCATGGAGTAATGCTCTCAGAAAAGAAAATGGTCATTGGCGTAAAAGAAATTGATTTCCTTGGAATGAAAATTGTCAATGGAACAATTCAGCTCCAGCCACACATTGCTAAGGATCTCCTCAAGTTTCTTGATAGATTGCAAAGTGTCCTTCAAGTTCAACAATTTTTAGGACTTGTGAACTACATGGCTCCATGCATCCCTCAAGTTGCAAAGTTCACCTCCCCTCTGTCTGCAATGATGAAAAAGGAACCACCTCCCTGGTCTGATGTTCAAACTTCAAGTGTCCAACAACTTAAGAAGCTTACACAGAATTTGCCACCTCTTCAAATCCCTTCTGATGGTAAACGCATTCTTCAGACAGATGCAAGTGATAACTTTTGGGCTGCTTTTCTATTTGAAGAAGTTAATGGAAAAAGACAAGTTTGTGGATACAAGAGTGGTCAGTTTAAAGCCGGAGAAATTCATTATCATTCGACATTCAAAGAAATTCTGGCTGTTAAGCGTGGTATAGAGAAATTCCAGTTCCATCTTGTTGGTCATCATTTTCTTGTAGAAATGGATATGAAAGCCTTTCCCAAGATGATTAATTTCAACAGAAAAGTGATACCCAATGCTCAGCTTCTCAGATGGTCTCAATGGTTTGGTCAATGGTCATATAGTGTTGTGCATCTCCCTGGAAAAAATAATATCATTGCTGATTTCTTCTCCAGACCTCCACAACCACCATTATCCAACTCCTTATCCCACATCAGTCGTGTGATCCCAGTCATTCAAAACTTGCCCCTATTTAACCCCACTCAACAAATTCCTCAAGCCATCCCTTCTATCTGCCCTCTTACCTACCTTGGTATTACGCAAGTTTTACCTGATTTCCCAGATAGATATATTCCAAACAGAATGAATTCCAACCAAGCCTCTTCATCCTCGTCAGTCCCTGTTCTCATCAGAGACCCTCATCCTTGAAACAACATGCCTATCCTTGATGCCTGTTCTATCCTCCCAGCAGATGTTAATGAGAAAATTGGAGAACACACCATTTCCCAGAGAAATAAAGATATGATTTTCAAGTATCTTTCTCTCACAGTTGTTAAGTATGGAATAGTTATCCGTGGTTTAAAGATGCATCCAAACTACCCATACGTCTCTCTTCTCCATATCCACAGGTTATCCAGACTTCCAAAGCAAGCTCTTATGTTACTTTGGTATCTCATTAAAGCATACACAATCCCTTTCATTTTTGATGCCCCGGTCCTTTTAAACTATATCAGATTTGCTGAACAAGAAATCCTTCCAAGAAGCAGAAATTATGATATCGGTCATCCAGGTTCAAAAAATCTGTTAAAGTTCTTACTGTGGTTCAAGCCAGTTGCTAAATGGAAGATTGATCTCCACACTCACTACCATCGTTACGTGTTAATCACATTTCATGGTCCTCAAAGAAGAACAGCATGCTACCCAGATCCAGACCCTCCATCTGCAGTAATTCAACATTGGTATACCTACAATCTCACAAAGGTCGCCCGTGAACCATATAATTTAGATTATATCTATTTTCTAAATTATATTTGTCATTTAAATAATGTTGATGTTACAAAGATCCCTGAACAAATCAAGTATGGTCTAGATCCCTGGTATGATACCCAAGATTGGCAAAGCAACGAACTTGTTGGTCATTTGTTTAATTACTCTGAAGATCATTTTTGGAGTACTGGTTCGCAAAGCTCAGACACAGACATGTTTGTAGGTCAAGAAGATGCTAGTGATGATGATGATCCTATTCACAATGATCATTATGATAATCACTGGGACCCAAACTCAGAAAACGACACTGACTAATTCGTCCCTATCTCCTTGTCAAGCAAGCTTATCTAAAGATTCCACCTGCTCCCTGCTTTATTAAAGTGATGTGATATAAAGTAAAAAGTAAAGTAGCTTTACTTTTTTAAAGTTTTTTGCTTTTTGAATTTTGTGTAAAAGTTTGATTCCCTTTGCTTTCGGCGTTGTAATTATTGTTGCAAGTTGTGTGTGCAAGTTGGCCACCTGTTAGGCCTTGTTTTTCCTTTTTTCTCTTATAAATATGGAGTTCAGTTGTATTTGCTAAGCAGAGTCTGGAGTGGTGTAAGACATTGAGAGTTGTAGTCAGGTTAATAAGTTGTTTGCTTATTGTAATTTCCCTCTTCTCATCAATGAATGAAACTACTTTGTTTGTAAGATAAGTCTTCCTCGTTGCTCTTTTATTACTGTGTCACGTTTGATCCTTGTAATTGTTTTGATGTTCCGCTGTTAAGTATATTGGTGTAAGATTACCCGTAGTAATTTGCATATCGTCCCTTATCGTGTGTTACTGTTAAATATGAATGAACCTATTATTGTAATATACTTTGAACCACTAGATCAACGTATATCATACCACAGTGATCTGTGGTATGATATCTGAACACACACACATACATATATACACACACACAGCAATAGACCATAAATACACCTCAATTTGAACAAGAAAAATTTTGTTTAATTGCTATTGAAAGCATGATTTATCACCAGAAATCCTTGTTGTCATAAATCACCTATCTGTTAAAATGTTTTCTAAATCTAAGTCGATGTCTGCTTCTTCTTCTAAGTCTATTAGTCCTTCTGAGTCTCTTAAATCCGAGTCGTTTAGGTCCAACAATTCTCGTAGCGATAAGATCGAGTCTTTGTATGAGATTACTCATCTTCCCGATACAAAAATTCCAGAAACCAATTTAACTATAACAAATCCTTACCATGTTTTCCAAAAACCCTCATCAGAGTCTTTTACTCGACGAGTCAAGTAGTTGGTTGTCTCTGACAAATCAAAACTTCCAGTTAGAGAGTTTGTCCAGTGTACTCCTTTTGACTCCTTGTGTGTTAAATCCGGACATGAAGAACAGTTTTTTACTGTTCCCGCCTCCTCAGATATTGCTCGGATAGCCTTAGCTCAAGGTTATACCCACTTGCATTTCGGAGCAATCCGTTTTGCTGTTACTTTCCATGGTCGAAAAGGTTTAGAAGCTGTTGCCCGTATTGCCCTAGTTGATTCCAGGCTGACTAACTATCAGCAGGCAATTCTTGGCAATGTTCAAGCCACTTTGAATGCCGGAACAGTGTTTTTTACATTGTATCCAAATTTCAACCTCCCTCTCAGTGATCCTTATGTTTGCTCTGCCCTGAAGATTCAAGTTCAAATCTCTGGTGTCTCTATGATCCCAGGCACTACAGCAGCAACAATCCACCAGCAAATGGTTTATAGAGTGCAGAATCATTCTTATGATCTTTGCATTCCAGGTTCTTCCACATCAGACGCCCTCATGCTCATAATTGATTCCGATCGAGCTCATACAGCCAGTTATGTTCCTCGCCAGCTCACTCGTGATGAACTCGTGACACTTCTACCAGAAGTTTGGATTACTTCCTATGAAAAGCTCCAGGCGGAAGCCAATATAGAGTCTTTTCAGCAGACGAATCCAACCTATACCCGCAGGGCTGATAAGCAGATTGAAATGAGGTTCAGTAAGAAGAATATCCCAATCTCACCCGAAAGAAACCCTTTCCAAAGTGAACTCATGATGATGCAAGAAATTAGAAAGTTGCCATCAGATCTTGTTCTCAAAAATGAACCCATGGCAATTTTGTACTTTGATCAAGAAGGTCTACCCGTATATCAAGCCAGAGATGCAAATGGCCATATCTAGTATGATACTTGTTACTGTGATGCTTGTGACGAGTTAGCTTTTGAAGCTGAACTTGATCCTAAAGAGCTCAAGAAGTACAGAAAGCAGAAGGCTGGAAAAGCCTTAAATTCTCAAGAACTTCTTGAAGAACGCTATGAAGCAGGTGATCGTAGTGTTGATCTGTTAGGAGAACCAAGTGGCAAATTTAATTATTATGTCACTTATGGAGAAAAACCCATGCCTACACCACCTCCTGAAATAACCCAGTGCAAACCACCTCCACCTCCACAAACCTCAACACCTCCAAAACCTCCTCCTCAACGTCTTTCACCATATACCCAGAAAGCTCTTAAAGCACTTGGCCGTCCTTACCGACAAGCACCCCTATCAAACCCCAACAGTATCCCTCCTCAGCCAGAACTACTTTCATGTTATTTCATGGCTCAAGAATCAGAACCCCCGGAGCCTTACTTCCCTCCTGCTGAAGATTTTGATAATCTGACCACTCATGCCAGCCATAGATGGAAGATTCCTGATCCTACTTCTATTGGTTCCGATGGACAGGTTAAAAAGGTTACAGCAGCCGAAGCAGCGCTCAATTGGCAAGCCGAAAATGCAGTTGCACAGAATAAGGTTCTTTCTCAAATTGCACAGCAAACTCAGCAGATGAATAAGAGCATTTCTTCTCTTTCTACCATCCATGATATGATTGTAGACATCAAGATGAGAATAAAAACCTTAAATGAACAGATGCATTATATGGCTACGACAGTCCATGATTTTGCTGCCACAGCAAACTTCTTTCGTGAAAAGGAAACAGAAAAGTGAGCTCTCCAAGCTCAGCTTGAATCCATTGAAAAAAGTCAATATGCACCGCATGCTTATAATCATGAGAAACCTCTACCCAAATCACTTTTCCCAAATACCCGTGATATCCCTGATGTCTCAATCTTCTATCCCACTGAACCACCAGTTCAAAATACCTTTAATCCAGCAGAATACACCCTGGCTAACCCTCATTCATCCACCCTCAACCTATGGGATGAACCCCCCAAGTGTAGATTACCTCCATGGTCATCTCCTCCTAAACCTAATCCAACACCCAAACCAACCCCAAGACAGGCCTTCAGACCTCCCAAGTCGAATTACCCTTTCACAGCCCGAAAGCCCTCTGAGATTGATTGGGCCGCTGAACGTGCTAATTATCATAGTGTTCAAGCACCACCGACTGCCCGTGAAGCCCGTGGACTTGTTCTCCATGAACCTCCACCTACACCAATTTCCACTGTAAAATCAACTACCACTTCCCCAGCAACTAATCCTGAAGCCTATCGTCGCCCATCTGATGCTACTGATGTTATCCAAGGTGCTTCTACCAAACCTATGGATATGTTCGCAATGGAAATTCCTGAAAATCAACCAGTCAACCAGATAGCCTCATTCCTCAGAGCCCTTACCCTTCCTGACTATACTCCTGTCAAGACTGAGTATGATGATTTGTTTAGTTCATTTGAACAATTATATTCAGCTCAAACCTCCGGTACTCAACCTACCGATGATGCCACAGAACCAATGGTTGAAGATCCCCCAGATAACCCTCAACCAAATCCTGCTCCACCTCTAGCTCAAGTCCCGACTAACCATCACCAAGAAAATCATTTACGGTTTACCCTAGATGATATTAAACCAAAATTTTGGCGAGACCGATTCTTTTAATTTAAAGCTTGGATTATTGCCGTTAATGAGCTTTATGATCTTCGGTCAGTGTTTAATATCATCTAAGGTAAACCGTAAATGATTTTCTTGGGCGAATTGTCCTGCATTAGGATCATCATCATCATCGCTGCTGTCATCATCTATACCAACAAACGCTTCGGAATCTGAACTTAATTCACCATAATCCATTCTATGAGTAAGGGCATAAGTGAACAAATGTTCATATAAGACACCACAATCTTCCCATTGAGCATTGTTCCACGGATCATGAGCAAACTTAACATAGTCTGGGACAGAGTCAAAATCAACCTTATTTAAGGCACAAATGTTCCTTAAAAAGGTAACATAATCAAGATCATAAGGTTCTTTGATAGACTTTGCAAGATTGCGGGTAAACCAGGCGGCTATAGTAGCGTTTGATCCATCCGGAAGAGGAGTGCGTAGAGGCTTATGAAAATGGATAAGACAGTAGGTATGGTAATGAGTTTGCAAGGCAACTTTCCATTGGTCAACTGTTTTGAACCATTTTAAGAAAGTCATGAAGTTGTACGAACTGGGGACTCCAAACAGATCTTGGTGAGCTGTTTGAATTTCAGGGTCAGATGTAGCGATCTGAATATACAGAAGGAGATCTGCTGCTTTGAATATGAATCCAATGCAATAGACCTGGGTGAGGTACCATAAGAAAACCAGGGCGATCTTAGGGACACGATAGCAATAGTGGATATGGAACAGAGAACAGAAAGGGTAAGTAGGATGGAGGCGAAGTCCTCTGAAACAGAGACCATGTTTTTCAATCAACAAACAGAGGTATTGAAGGATTTGGTCTTTTCCACGAGAACGAAGGGTACGGTTAAGAACTTTATCCTGGAGATCTTCTGGGAGGTAAGGGATTGCTTCAAGGGGATCAAGTGAAGGGTTTAGATCAGAAAACTGAAAAGGTTTGGGAAATGGGGAAGGGTTGGAAGAACTGGCCATTTCACAAGGAGACAACTAGGTTAAGGTATAAACAATTGGGAGGTTTGATGAAATATGAGAGTGGTGGTCGTTATATTTACAGGGCTTACAGAAGGGTTCCTTTTCAAAAGGAGCGATGTGGGATACAAAACTTAGACTTGAAGGTTTGCTTAACTGAGGGGGTTTTCTTGAAAAGAAATCAGCTATCACATTATTTTTTCCTTTGAGATGCTTGACTTCATAATCCCATTGGGAAAACCATTCTGCCCAACGAAGTAACTGAGAATTCGGAATCTGCTTATTTTGAATTGGATCATTGCTGGAAAGGATGACATATCCATCTCTATTTTGAAATGATAACCAATCAAATGAAATTGGAACTTCTCAATTCCTCTTCTCACTGCAAGGATTTCTTTGAACGTACTGTGGTAGTGGATTTCACCTTGCTTAAATCTTCCTGATTTATATCCACATGGAGTGCGGATTCCATCCTTTTCTTCAAGAAGTATGGCTGCCCAATATTCATTACTGGCATCAGTTTGAAGAATTCTCTGACCAGTTGAGGGGATTTGCAAGTCAGGGAGTTGTGAGGTGAGGGCCTTTAACTTTCGGACTGCTTCAGCTTGTGCTTGGGACCACGGAGGAGGAGACTTCTTAAGAAGAGCTGACAGAGGAGCTGTGTATGATACCACCTTTGGTATAAACTGGGACATGTAGTTAACCAAACCAAGGAATTGTTGGATCTGCGTTCTTGTGGTTAACTTATCAGGAAACTTCTGGAGATCTTTGGAGATGTGTTCCTGAAGTTGAATCTTGCTGTCCTTGATTTTCATCCCTAAGAAATCAATCTCAGGGGTGCCAATAATCATTTTTCTTTCTGACAGCATGATTCCATGAGTAAGAACAATATGATGAAAATAATGGAGGAGCTGCAGGTGTTCAGTTTCATTTGAGCTGAATAAAAGGATGTCATCGATAAAAATCAATGCGTTTGTAGCGATGGGTTCAAATATCATCATCATTGTCTTCTGAAAGATTGATGGAGCATTTTTAAGACCAAAGGGCATAACTGTCCACTGGTAATGGAAACCAGGGATACAAAAGGCTGTTTTGGGGCGATCATCAGGGTGAATGCCAAGTTGCCAAAATCCGGCTTTAAGATCAAACTTGGAGAAAATGTGAGCATTAGAGAGATGACTAAACAGCGAATGCTTTTGCGGGAGAGGGAACTTGTCACTGGCCAAGAAATAATTCAACGGCTGGTAATTGATAACCAGTCGCATCTTTCCTCTGATCTGCTCAGAACGTTTATTGACATAAAAGGCTTCACAAGCCCATGGAGAAGTGGTATCTTCGATCAACTGCTGCTGTTTGAGAGACTGGAGTTCCTTGAGAGCAAGTGCTTGGTGTTCTGGATTCATTCCAGAATGGGAAGCTCTAGTAGGATTCACATCTTCATTCAGCTTAAATGGAAGAGTAACAAAGAATTTGATGTCTCTCCATAAAGGGTTCTGACATTTGGTGAGGAATTCCCTATGGCTTTTTGCACATGACATAGTGATCAACTTTTGACGGATGGTAGCAATAGAGATACCCGGGTCAATAGGAAGTAACGGCGCTGATTGATAAAAGTCAAGAGTTGCTTGCATATCATGCCAAGGGAGGAATGATTTCTTGTGGCGCAATCCTTCATCAAGAAATTGGACTGGCAGCTTCTTTATCAAATCCCATCCAATCATAATTTCTTTCATGGTAACAGGACTTCCATAGACAGGATGTTTAACACGGACTCCTGGGAAAATCTGGATTAAGATTGGCTTTGTAACCTTATCAACATACATGATTTCGCCATTAGCGACACGAAATGCTATGTGACATGGTTTCCATAGACTGGCTGGTAACAAAGAGGGATTGATCATGGTTCTTGAGGCACCGGTATCAAAAAGAGAAAGGACATTGATTGGCTTTGAGTAAGCTTCAGGAAAAATCTTAACATAAGCATGAGGAGTTTGAGCCGCAAGGAGTTCTTCTTGATTTGCACAGGTTAGCTGCTGTAAGTGAAAAGCTTCATCACTTGGAGGAGAGGACTCTGTGCTTTCGTTATCACTTAGGAATTCTGTTTCAACTTCTGACTGATCAGAATTAGTATAAGCAATTTTCATCAAGCTTTCTGGGGAGGCTTCATCAGTAGCAGAGAGAACTGATTCAACATCAGATTCGGCTATGTCTGGAGCAAGCTTGTGTAACAAGGCCATAAAATGTGCTTTCTTTTCACCATTGGGGCAGTTCTTTGCATAATGACCCGGCTTCTTGCAGATAAAACATTTATCACTCCTTTTGCCACGAAAGGCTTTCTTCTTGACAAATTTGAAGTTTTTGAATTTCTTCTTCTTCTTGCTTTTATAAGGTTTGACAAAGTCATTTGAGGATGACTTTGTAGAACGAGAAGATTTTCGAAACTTCTTTTTCTTATGGGAACGCTTATGCTGGGAACAGTCACATCCTTCCTTGTTTTTGCATTTGATCTTCCAATGATCTTTGTTGCAGGCTTTGGAGAGCATTTTACTGGTTTTCTCCATTTGATCCATTAGCGTCTTCTGGTTACAAATTCGTTCAACAGAATCTGTAAGCAGTTCATAAATGCGACCCAAAGAAAGAGTTTTAAGCTCTAGCTTTTGAATCTTCAATAACTTTTCAGCTTCTGAAACAAGAGCATCTGGAAATGATTGGAAAAAAATCTGCTTAAGATTGGGATCATCAATCCCACCAAGGATGTAAAATCTCTTTGACATGCGGTCATAATGTCGTTCAAGATCAGCTTCTTGGAGAGAACAACATTTCATTCCCATAAATTCTACGCGAGCTATATCACCAAATTTGGACGGAGTTCCAACAAACTCGTTGTAAATGGTACCAAGAAAGACATCAACAGAAGTAACCTGTTGTAACTGAAGTTGTCTATATTCTTGCAAGGAGTCGTACCAATCATGCAAACGTCCTGTTAAGCGAGCAAGGAATCGCTTAAACACTGACCGAAGATCATAAAGCTCATTATCGGCAATAATCCAAGCTTTAAATTGAAAGAATCGGTCTCGCCAAAATTTTGGTTTAATATCATCTAGGGTAAACCGTAAATGATTTTCTTGGTGATGGTTAGTCGGGACTTGAGCTAGAGGTGGAGCAGGATTTGGTTGAGGGTTATCTGGGGGATCTTCAACCATTGGTTCTGTGGCATCATCGGTAGGTTGAGTACCAGAGGTTTGAGCTGAATATAATTGTTCAAATGAACTAAACAAATCATCAGACTCAGTCTTGACAGGAGTATGGTCAGGAAGGGTAAGGGCTCTGAGGAATGAGGCTATCTGGTTGACTGGTTGATTTTCAGGAATTTCCATTGCGAACATATCCATAGGTTTGGTAGAAGCACCTTGGATAACATCAGTAGCATCAGATGGGCGACGATAGGCTTCAGGATTAGTTGCTGGGGAAGTGGTAGTTGATTTTACAGTGGAAATTGGTGTAGGTGGAGGTTCATGGAGAACAAGTCCACGGGCTTCACGGGCAGTCGGTGGTGCTTGAACACTGTGATAATTAGCACGTTCAGCGGCCCAATCAATCTCAGAGGGCTTTCGGGCTGTGAAAGGGTAATTCGACTTGGGAGGTCTGAAGGCCTGTCTTGGGGTTGGTTTGGGTGTTGGATTAGGTTTAGGAGGAGATGACCATGGAGGTAATCTACACTTGGGGGGTTCATCCCATAGGTTGAGGGTGGATGAATGAGGGTTAGCCAGGGTGTATTCTGCTGGATTAAAGGTATTTTGAACTGGTGGTTCAGTGGGATAGAAGATTGAGACATCAGGGATATCACGGGTATTTGGGAAAAGTGATTTGGGTAGAGGTTTCTCATGATTATAAGCATGCGGTGCATATTGACTTTTTTCAATGGATTCAAGCTGAGCTTGGAGAGCTCACTTTTCTGTTTCCTTTTCACGAAAGAAGTTTGTTGTGGCAGCAAAATCATGGACTGTCGTAGCCATATAATGCATCTGTTCATTTAAGGTTTTTATTCTCATCTTGATGTCTACAATCATATCATGGATGGTAGAAAG
Source organism: Lonicera japonica (assembly GCA_021464415.1). Classification (NCBI taxonomy): domain Eukaryota; kingdom Viridiplantae; phylum Streptophyta; class Magnoliopsida; order Dipsacales; family Caprifoliaceae; genus Lonicera; species Lonicera japonica. The sequence goes on from CM038468.1 coordinate 38,661,499, forward strand.
AGAAGAAATGCTCTTATTCATCTGCTGAGTTTGCTGTGCAATTTGAGAAAGAACCTTATTCTGTGCAACTGCATTTTCGGCTTGCCAATTGAGCGCTGCTTCGGCTGCTGTAACCTTTTTAACCTGTCCATCGGAACCAATAGAAGTAGGATCAGGAATCTTCCATCTATGGCTGGCATGAGTAGTCAGATTATCAAAATCTTCAGCAGGAGGGAAGTAAGGCTCCGGGGGTTCTGATTCTTGAGCCATGAAATAACATGAAAGTGGTTCTGGCTGAGGAGGGATACTGTTGGGGTTTGATAGGGGTGCTTGTCGGTAAGGACGGCCAAGTGCTTTAAGAGCTTTCTGGGTATATGGTGAAAGACGTTGAGGAGGAGGTTTTGGAGGTGTTGAGGTTTGTGGAGGTGGAGGTGGTTTGCACTGGGTTATTTCAGGAGGTGGTGTAGGCATGGGTTTTTCTCCATAAGTGACATAATAATTAAATTTGCCACTTGGTTCTCCTAACAGATCAACACTACGATCACCTGCTTCATAGCGTTCTTCAAGAAGTTCTTGAGAATTTAAGGCTTTTCCAGCCTTCTGCTTTCTGTACTTCTTGAGCTCTTTAGGATCAAGTTCAGCTTCAAAAGCTAACTCTTCACAAGCATCACAGTAACAAGTATCATACCAGATATGGCCATTTGCATCTCTGGCTTGATATACGGGTAGACCTTCTTGATCAAAGTACAAAATTGCCATGGGTTCATTTTTGAGAACAGGATCTGATGGCAACTTTCTAATTTCTTGCACCATCATGAGTTCAGTTTGGAAAGGGTTTCTTTCGGGTGAGATTGGGATATTCTTCTTACTGAACCTCATTTCAATCTGCTTATCAGCCCTGCGGGTATAGGTTGGATTCGTCTGCTGAAAAGACTCTATATTGGCTTCCGCCTGGAGCTTTTCATAGGAAGTAATCCAAACTTCTGGTAGAAGTGTCACGAGTTCATCACGAGTGAGCTGGCGAGGAACATAACTGGCTGTATGAGCTCGATCGGAATCAATTGTGAGCATGAGGGCGTCTGATGTGGAAGAACCTGGAATGCAAAGATCATAAGAATGATTCTGCACTCTATAAACCATTTGCTAGTGGATTGTTGCTGCTGCAGTGCCTGGGATCATAGAGACACCAGAGATTTGAACTTGAATCTTCAGGGCAGAGCAAACATAAGGATCACTGAGAGGGAGGTTGAAATTTGGATACAATGTAAAAAACACTGTTCCGGCATTCAAAGTGGCTTGAACATTGCCAAGAATTGCCTGCTGATAGTTAGTCAGCCTGGAATCAACTAGGGCAATACGGGCAACAGCTTCTAAACCTTTTCGACCATGGAAAGTAACAGCAAAACGGATTGCTCCAAAATGTAAGTGGGTATAACCTTGAGCTAAGGCTATCCGAGCAATATCTGAGGAGATGGGAACAGTAAAAAACTGTTCTTCATGTCCGGATTTAACACACAAGGAGTCAAAAGGAGTACACTGGACAAACTCTCTAACTGGAAGTTTTGATTTGTCAGAGACAACCAACTGCTTGACTCGTCGAGTAAAAGACTCTGATGAGGGTTTTTGGAAAACATGGTAAGGATTTGTCATAGTTAACTTGGTTTCTGGAATTTTTGTATCGGGAAGATGAGTAATCTCATACAAAGACTCGATCTTATCGCTACGAGAATTGTTGGACCTAAACGACTCGGATTTAAGAGACTCAGAAGGACTAATAGACTTAGAAGAAGAAGCAGACATCGACTTAGATTTAGAAAACATTTTAACAGATAGGTGATTTATGACAACAAGGATTTCTGGTGATAAATCATGCTTTCAATAGCAATTAAACAAAATTTTTCTTGTTCAAACTGAAACAAAATTATCAATGGGATGACGACCTTCTGTTACAGCAAAATCTATACTTTCATATTTAACCACAATCTGCGAGCATTTATCAGGCATAAACACGGCTGTCCATCGCCTAAAAACCTGGCGCACAAACACCTGTCCATATATGGAAGTATAACGTTTTGTGTAACCAAAAGATTTATACAAGTGTTCTGAAAATTAGAACAAGCGCTTTCTGATACAGGAGATCCACACAACTTAATCTGAGTGTTCTGATGTGAGAGATCCATACGAGATGGCAGTCACAGAGCATACTAAAATCAGACGAAGATGGTAAGTGGCAGCTGTAGAGCATACTTATCATTCTTCAGAATTTTCATACTAATCGAAGTATAAATATCAATTTTAATGAAAATATATGTTTCGTAAACAAGAGAAATTATAATCAAGTGTTAAAGAAATAATTGCTTATAACCAGAATCCTTAAGGCCATAAATACACCTTAGTAAACTACTCACGTGTGTATATATGTATGTGTGTGTGTTCAGATATCATACCACAGATTTAAGTCAGGCAGGTTTAAGCAAGGTGAACTTCACTACCACAGCACGTTCAAAGAGATCCTTGCAGTGAGAAGAGGAATTGAGAAATTTCAATTTCATTTGATTGTTTATCATTTCAAAATAGAGATGGACATGTCATCCTTTCCAGTAATGATCCAATTCAAAAATAAACAAATTCCGAATTCTCAGTTACTTCGTTGGGCAGAATGGTTTTCCCAGTGGGATTATGAAGTCAAACATCTCAAAGGAAAAAATAATGTGATAGCTGATTTCTTCTCAAGAAAGCCCCCTCAGCTAAGCAAACCTTTAGAGATAAGCTTTGTATCCCACATTGATCCTTTTGAAAAGGAACCCTTTTGCAAACCCTTTAAATTCAATGACCATTCTCCTCATTTTGCATCAAGCCTTCCAATTGTCTATACCTTAACCCAGTTATCTCCTTCTGAAATGGCCAGCTCTTCTAACCCTTCTCCATTTCCAAAACCTTTCCAGTTTGCTGAGCTAAACCCTCCGCTAGAACCTCTTGAAGCCGTACCTTACCTTCCAGATGATCTCCAAAGCAAAGTCCTCACTCATACCCTTCGTTCCCGAGGAAAAGACCAGATACTCCAGTACCTCTGTCTTCTGATTGAAAAGCATGGTCTCTGTTTCAGAGGACTTCGCCTTCATCCTACCTACCCCTTCTGTTCTTTGTTTCATATTCACTACTGTTACCGTGTTCCCAAGATTGCGTTAGTCTTTCTATGGTACCTCACCCAGGTTTACTGTATCGGTTTCATATTCAAAGCTGTAGATCTCCTCCTATATATTCAAATTGCTACATTAGATCCTGAGATCCAAACAGCTCATCAGGATTTATACGGAGTACCCAGTTCGTATAATTTCCTCACATTTTTAAAATGGTTTAAGTCAGTTGATCAGTGGAAAGAAGCCTTAAAAACTCATTACCACATATACTGTCTTATCCATTTTCATAAGCCTCTCCGTACTCCTCATCCAGATGGATCGAACGCCACCATTGAAGCATGGTTCACTCGAAATCTCGCAAAGTCTATCAAAAAACCCTATGATCTTGATTATGTTACCTTTTTAAAGAATATATGTGCTTTAAATAAGGTTGATTATGACTCTGTGCCAGATTATGTTAAATTTGCTCACGATCCCTGGAACAATGCCAGATGGGAAGATTGTGGTACCTTATATGAACATTTGTTTACCTGTGCCTTTACCCATCGAATGGATTATGGTGAATTAAGTTCAGACTCTAAAGCATTTGTTGGTATCGATGATGATACCAGTGAAGATGATGATGATCCAAACGCAAGAAATTTTGCCCAGGAACTTGCTGAACTTGCTGCCACCAGTGATGATGAAGATGGTCCATATGCCCCTGACACTCCTGTTTATGGAGAAAATGAATGGGATTGGGATGATGATGGGAATGAAACAGATTAATGCGTCATGACGTCATGCATGACATGTTTTCCCGACAGCTCCATGTGAAACTTTTACTTTCGGCAGTGGTGTGATGTTTTCTACTTTAGCTTTATTCTACTTTAGCTTTACTTTTGCTTTGTAAAAAAGATTCCTATCTTATCTCTTTAGACAGCTGTATTATTTTCCTTTGTCTTGTTGCTAAGCCCTTTAGCTATAAAAGGAGCTAGCTAATGTTGTTTTAGATATCTCGAGTTTGTGTGTTTTCTAGTGTGAGAAAGCTTGTAATCCTCTCCATGAAAGTATTTTCGTGAAATGAGATGCCTATATTATTTTATATAATCCTGGGTTTTCTATGTTTTTTAGGATCATGTGCTTGTCTTTTTTGTATTTGCTACATAGCTACCGTATCTCATATGATTTGTTGTTTTGATCCCGAAACCCGTTGTTGTGTATGTTGTTAAATTAATACACACAACTTTTTCTCTTTGTTGTCTTGTTCTTAGTCTTTAGAGTGTGTCTCTTCCCCCCGGTATTGCGTAGTCCCTTAACTACGAATATCTCCCCCTTATTTGGTATCAGAGCCAGTTATGTCTATTTGTGAGTAGTCTTTTCAGGTTGATTTATGGCTTTGAGGATTCTGGTAATAAGCAATTCTTTCTTTAACACTTGATTAAAATTTCTCTTGTTTATGAAACTTATATTAACATTGATATTTATACTTTGATTAGTATGAAAATTATGAAGAATGATTAGTATGCTCTACAGCTGCCACTTACCATCTTCGTCTGATTTTAGTATGCTCTGTGACTGCCATCTCGTATGGATCTCTCACATCAGAACACTCAGATTAAGTTGTGTGGATCTCCTATATCAGAAAACGTTTGTTCTACTTTTCTGAAAACTGGTATAAATATTTTGTTTACACAAAGATTTTACTCTCATATATGGACAGGTGTTTGAGCACCAGGTTTTTAGGCGATGGACAGCCGTGTGTATACCTAATAAATGCTCACAGATTGTGGTCAAATATGAGATACAGTAGCTATGTAGCAAATACAAAAAAGACAAGCACATGATCCTAAAAAACATAGAAAACCCAGGATTATATAAAATAATATAAGCATCTCATTATCACGGAAATACTCTCATGGAGAGGATTACAAGCTTTCTCACACTAGAAAACACACAAACTCGAGATATCTAAAACAACATTAGCTAGCTGCTTTTATAGCTGAAGGGCTTAAAAACAAGACAAAGGAAAATAATACAGCTGTCTAAAGAGATAAGATAGGAATCTCTTTTACAAAGCAAAAGTAAAGCTAAAGTAGAATAAAGCTAAAGTAGAAAACATCACACCACTGCCGAAAGTAAAAGTTTCACATGGAGCTGTCGGGAAAATATGTCATGCATGACGTCATGACGCATTAATCTGTTTCATTCCCATCATCATCCCAATCCCATTCATTTTCGCCATAAACAGGAGTGTCAGGGGCATATGGACCATCTTCATCATCACTGGTGGCAGCAAGTTCAGCAAGTTCTTGGGCAAAATTTCCTGCGTTTGGATCATCATCATCTTCACTGGTATCATCATCGATACCAACAAATGCTTCAGAGTCTGAACTTAATTCACCATAATCCATTCGATGGGTAAAGGCACAGGTAAACAAATGTTCATATAAGGTACCACAATCTTCCCATCTGGCATTGTTCCAAGGATCGTGAGCAAACTTAACATAATCTGGCACAGAGTCATAATCAACCTTATTTAAAGTACATATATTCTTTAAAAAGGTAACATAATCAAGATCATAGGGTTCTTTGATAGACTTTGCGAGATTTCGAGTGAACCATGCTTCAATGGTGGCGTTCGATCCATCTGGATGAGGAGTACGGAGAGGCTTATGAAAATGGATAAGACAGTATGTGTGGTAATGAGTTTTTAAGGCTTCTTTCCACTGATCAACTGACTTAAACCATTTTAAAAATGTGAGGAAATTATACGAACTGGGTACTCCGTATAAATCCTGATGAGCTGTTTGGATCTCAGGATCTAATGTAGCAATTTGAATATATAGGAGGAGATCTGCAGCTTTGAATATGAAACCGATACAGTAAACCTGGGTGAGGTACCATAGAAAGACTAACGCAATCTTGGGAACACGGTAATAGTAGTGAATATGAAACAAAGAACAGAAGGGGTAGGTAGGATGAAGGCGAAGTCCTCTGAAACAGAGACCATGCTTTTCAATCAGAAGACAGAGGTACTGGAGTATCTGGTCTTTTCCTCGGGAACGAAGGGTATGAGTGAGGACTTTGCTCTGGAGATCATCTGGAAGGTAAGGTACGGCTTCAAGAGGTTCTAGCGGAGGGTTTAGCTCAGCAAACTGGAAAGGTTTTGGAAATGGAGAAGGGTTAGAAGAGCTGGCCATTTCAGAAGGAGATAATTGGGTTAAGGTATAGACAATTGGAAGGCTTGATGCAAAATGAGGAGAATGGTCATTGAATTTAAAGGGTTTGCAAAAGGGTTCCTTTTCAAAAGGATCGATGTGGGATACAAAGCTTATCTCTGAAGGTTTGCTTAGCTGAGGGGGTTTTCTTGAGAAGAAATCAGCTATCACATTATTTTTTCCTTTGAGATATTTGACTTCATAATCCCACTGGGAAAACCATTCTGCCCAACGAAGTAACTGAGAATTCGGAATTTGTTTATTTTTGAATTAGATCATTGCTGGAAAGGATGGCATGTCCATCTCTATTTTGAAATGATAACCAATCAAATGAAATTGAAATTTCTCAATTCCTCTTCTCACTGCAAGGATCTCTTTGAACGTGCTGTGGTAGTGAAGTTCACCTTGCTTAAACCTGCCTGATTTATATCCACATGGAGTGCGGATTCCATTCTTTTCTTCAAGAAGTATGGCTGCCCAAAATTCATTACTCGCATCAGTTTGAAGAATTCTCTGACCTGTTGAGGGGATTTGTAAATTTGGCAGTTGTGAGGTGAGAGCTTTTAACTTCTGAACTGCTTCAGCTTGTGCCTTGGACCACGGTGGGGGAGACTTATTGAGAAGAGCTGACAAAGGAGCTGTGTATGATACCACCTTTGGTATGAACTGGGACATGTAGTTAACCAAACCAAGGAATTGCTGGATCTGTGTCCTTGTTGTTAACTTATCAGGAAACTTCTGGAGATCTTTGGAAATATGCTCTTGAAGTTGAATCTTGTTGTCTTTGATTTTCATTCCTAAGAAATCAATCTCAGGAGTTCCAATAATCATTTTTCTTTCTGACAACATGATTCCATGGGTAAGAACAATATGATGAAAATGATGGAGGAGCTGCAGATGTTCAGTTTTATTGGAACTGAATAAGAGGATGTCATCGATAAAAATCAATGCGTTTGCAGCGATTAGTTCAAATATCATCATCATTGTCTTCTGAAAAATTGATGGAGCATTTTTAAGACCAAAGGGCATAACCGTCCACTGGTAATGAAAACCAGGGATACAGAAGGCTGTTTTGGGGCGATCATCAGGGTGAATTCCAAGTTGCCAAAATCCGGCTTTAAGATCAAACTTGGAGAAAATATGAGCATTGAAGAGATGACTAAACAACGAATGCTTTTGCAGGAGAGGGAATTTGTCACTTGCCAAAAAATAATTCAACGGATGGTAATTGATAACCAGTCTCATTTTTCCTCTGACTTGCTCAGAACGTTTATTAACATAAAAGGCTTCACAAGCCCATGGAGAAGTAGTGTCTTCAATCAACTGTTGCTGTTTGAGAGATTGGAGTTCCTTGAGAGCAAGTGCTTGATGTTCTGGATTCATTCCAGAATGGGAAGCTCTAGTAGGGTTCACATCTTCATTCAGCTTGAAAGGAAGAGTAACAAAGAATTTGTTGTTTCTCCATAAAGGGTTCTGACATTTGGTGAGGAATTCTGTATGACTTTCTGCACATGACATAGTGATCAACTTCTGGCGCATTGTATCAAGAGAGATACCAGGATCAATAGGAAGCAAAGGTACAGATTGATAAAATTCAAGAGCTGCTTGCATATCATGCCATGGGAGGAATAATTTCTTGTGACGTAATCCTTCATCAAGAAATTGGACTGGCAGCTTCTTTATCAAATCCCATCCAATCATAATTTCCTTCATAGTGACAGGACTTCCGTAGACAGGATGCTTAACACGGACTCCTGGGAAAATTTGAATCAAGATTGGCTTTGTAACCTTATCAACATACATAATTTCGCCATTCGCAACACGAAATGCTATGTGACATGGTTTCCAGAGACTGGCTGGTAACAAAGAGGGATTGATCATGGTTCTTGAGGCACCGGTATCAAAAAGAGCAAGGACCTTGATTGGCTTTGAGTAAGCTTCAGGAAAAAGCTTAACATAAGCATGAGGAGTTTGAGCCGCAAGGAGTTCTTCTTGATTTGCACAAGTCAACTGCTGTAAGTGAAAAGCTTCATCACTAGGAATAGAGGACAATGAACTTTCTGCATCACTTGGGATTTCAGATTCTGCTTCTGACTGAACAGAATCAGTATAAACAATCTTCATTATGCTTTCTGGAGAGGCTTCATCAGTTGCAGAGAGAACTGATTCAACATCAGATTCTACAATATCTGGAGCAAGCTTGTGTAACAAAGCCATAAACTGGGCTTTCTTTTCACCATTGGGACAATTCTTTGCATAGTGGCCTGGCTTCTTGCAGATAAAACATTTATCACTCTTTTTACCACGAAAAGCTTTCTTCTTGACAAACTTGAAGTTCTTGAACTTCTTCTTCTTTTTCTTGTAAGGTTTGACAAAATCATTTGAGGATGATTTCGTAGAACGAGAACGAGAAGAGTGTCTGAACTTCTTTTTCTTATGGGAGCGTTTATGCTGAGAACAATCACATCCTTCCTTGTTTTTGCATTTGATCTTCCAATGATCTTTGTTGCACCATTGCGAGTTCAATATCGGGGGCTACGCAAAATGGAGGGGAGATATTTTTATAACACCTCTGATACCAAAATGAAGGGGAGGTATTCGTAGTTATGGGACTACGCAATACCGGGGGAAGAGACACACTCTAAATACTACAACAATGATAAAAAGAAAGAGAGTCTAAAGGGGCATGTTATAAAAATTAAGTATGAACAAAGCCAAGGATGGAAGAACGTAGTACATATAAAATAGGATAGGCATCCTTAGAACTCCGCCACTCCTCCTGCTTCTAACAAAGACAAAGCTCGCTCCTTTTATAGATGAAGGGCTGAGCAATAAGACAAACAAAAGGGAACAGCTGTCCCGACATACAAAAGCAAAAGTCTAAAGATTCCAACTACTTTTACAAAAGAAAAGAGGAACACGACATAAAGCTAAAGCACACAATAATACAAGCGCCGAAAGTAGATTCTTCACATGCAGCTGTTTGTGAAGTGGAAAATGACTTCATGGCTGACGTCAGTCTGTCTCATTTCCGTCAGGATGAAGGTCAAAATAGTCATGACCATAGATTGGGGTATCAGGAGAGTATGGACCATCAATTGGAGAGTATGGTTCATCATTTTCATCATTGCTGGTGTTTGCGAGTTCTGCAAGTTCCTCGCCAAAATTTCCAGCATTGGGATCATCATCATCATCAGTATCAGATTCTATTCCAACAAATGCTTCTAAATCAGAACTTAATTCACCAAAATCCAAACGATGGGATATGGCGTAAGAATAAATCCTGTCAAATAACGGACCACATATTTCCCATGCTGCCTTTTGCCAAGGATCACGGTCAAATTTAACATAATCAGGAACAGAATCATAATCCACTTTGTTTAGAGCACAGATGTTCTTTAGAAAAGTAACATAATTCAAGTTGTCTGGTTCTTTTATAGATTTAGAAAGATTTTCTATGAACCATGCTTCAATGGTAGCATTTGAACCATCTGGATGAGGGACTCTGAGTGGTTTATGGAAGTGGATCAAACAATAGGTATGATGATGGGTTTTGAGAGCACTCTTCCATTGCTCAACAGATTTAAACCATTTCAAAAAAGTTACAAAATTATATGAGCTTGGGACACCATATAAGATTGTACTAGCATGCTGGACTTCTGGATCTGAGGTGGCAATCTATAGGTAAAGGAGTAAATCAGGAGCCTTGAAAATAAACCCGACATGGTAGACTTCTGTGAGATACCATAGGAAGACAAGGTTATTTTTGGAATTATGTAGCAGTAATGGACATGGAAGAGAGAACAAAACGGATAGGTGGGGTGAAGACGAAGGCCACGGAAACAAAGGCCATGCTTTTCAAGCAATATTTCTAAATACTTGATAACAAGGTCTTTTGCTCGAAGGTTTATGGCAAAGTTGACAACATACTCTTGTAGTTCAGATGGAAGAAGAGAGATTGCTGTCATGGGATCAAGGGCTTGCTCAAAGTTTGAAAAGTGAAAGGGGTGAGCGGGTTCTGTGTAAGACTTTGATGAGCTGGCTTTTGATGAACTGGCTCGAAAAGGATTCATGGCTTGGGTCAAGGTGTATCTGACTGGTAGGCAAGATATGCTTTGTGGTTCAGGGTCGTTGAATTTAAAGGGTTTGCAAAAGGGTTCCTTTATGAAATGATCGATGTGGGATGAGGATTTCATTTGCTCAGTTGCGCCTTGTCGAGAAAAGAAGTCAGCAATAACATAGTTTTTGCCTTGAATGTGTTTGACTTCATAATCCCATTGTGAGAACCATTCTGACCATCTTAACAATTGAGAATTTGGGATTTGCTTGTTCTTGAACTGGATCATGGCTGGAAATGAGGACATATCCATTTCAATCTTAATGTGGTGACCAATAAGATGAAATTGGAATTTCTCAATTCCTCTTTTGACTGCTAGAATTTCCTTGAAAGTGGAATGATAATGCAATTCACCCTGCTTGAATTTCCTTGGCGAAGAACTTGCAGAACTCGCAAACACCAGCAATGATGAAGATGATGAACCATACTCTCCAATTGATGGTCTATACTCTCCTGATACCCCAATCTATGGTCATGACTATTTTGACCTTCATCCTGACGGAAATGAGACAGACTGACGTCAGCCATGAAGTCATTTTCCACTTCACAAACAACTGCATGTGAAGAATCTACTTTCGGCGCTTGTATTATTGTGTGCTTTAGCTTTATGTCATGTTCCTCTTTTCTTTTGTAAAAATAGTTGGAATCTTTAGACTTTTGCTTTTGTATGTCGGGACATTTGTTCCCTTTTGTTTGTCTTATTGCTCAGCCCTTCATCTATAAAAGGAGCGAGCTTTGTCTTTGTTAGAAGCAGGAAGAGTGGTGGAGTTCTAAGGTTTTATCTGTAATGAGTGCTCAAGAAAAGTTTGTAAATCTCTCTTGAGATTTTCATCTTCAATGAAAGTCTTCTAAGGATGCCTATCCTATTTTATATGTACTACGTTCTTCCATCCTTAGCTTTGTTCATACTTAATTTTTATAACATGCCCCTTTAGATTCTCTTTCTTTTTATCATTGTTGTAGTCTTTAGAGTGTGTCTCTTCCCCCGGTATTGCGTAGTCCCATAACTACGAATATCTCCCCTCCATTTGGTATCAGAGGTTGAAATGATGTCCTCTAGTGAGTAGTCTATTTTGAGGGAAACCTTATTCCCCAAGGTTTTGAGAGATAAGAGATTCTTTCTTGCTATTTTGATAAAATGTTTTTCTGTTTAATGAAGTAAATAATTTTCAGTGATATTTATACTTTGATTAGTATGAAAATCTGAAGAATGTTTAGTATGCTCTACAGCTGCCACTTTACATCTTCTTCTGATTTTAGTATGCTCTGTGACTGCCATTTTATATGGATCTCTCACAACAGAAAACTCAGAGAATTTGTGTGGATCTCCTGTATCAGAAACCGTTCGTTCTCCTTTTCAGAACACTGGTATAAATCTTTTGGTTGCACAAAAGGTTATACTCTCATATATGGACAGGTGTTGAGCACTAGGCTTTTAAGGCGATGGACAGCCGTGTGTATGCCTAATAAATGCTCCTGATTGTGGTCAAATATGAGATTATAGATTTTGTTGTAGCAAAAGGTAGTCGAAGTTCTCAGATCTATGAAGTAGTTATTTACTCCAAAACACAGGAAAATCTTTCATGAAAATATTGAAAAAGCATGACTTATCTCTGAAATACCTTGGTGGTATAAGTTTTCCTTTATTTTAAAAATGTTTTCTAAATCCAAGTCATTATCTGCGTCATCCTCTTCTTCTAAAACGCTTACTCCTACAGAGTCTTTTCGGTCTACTGAGTCGTTTAGGTCTACTAGTTCAAATAAAGATAAGATTGAGTCTTTGTATGAAATTACCCATTTACCGGTAGAACAGATCCCAGAAACTAAGTTAACCATCACAAACCCCTATCATGTGTTTCAAAAGCCCTCCTCCGAATCTTTTACAAAAAGAGTCAGACAGTTGGTCTCATCAGACAAATCCAAACTCCCAGTTCGTGAATTTGTCCAGTGTACCCCTTTTGATTCTTTGTTTGTTAAATCCGGCCATGAAGAACAGTTTTTCACTGTTCCCTTTCCCACAGAGATTCCACGTATAGCCTTATCTCAAGGATATACTCATATGCATTTTGGAGCCATCCGATTTGCAGTTACTTTTCATGGGCGTAAAGGCTTACAAGCAGTGGCCAAGAATTGCACTTGTTGACTCCAGGCTTACAAATTATCAACAAGCAATTCTTGGAAATGTCCAAGCTACGTTAAATGCAGGAACGGTGTTTTTTACACTGTATCCTAATTTTAATGTCCCTCTCAGTGATCCTTTTGTCTGTTCGGCATTAAAAATCCAGGTTCAAATAACTGGTGTTTCGATGGTCCCAGGTACAGCAGCGGCAACAATTCATCAGCAGATGGTTTACCGTGTACAAAATCATTCCTATGATTTATGTATACCCGGTTCCTCTACTTCTGAAGCCGTCATGCTCACCATTGATTCTGATGCATCTCACACAGCGAAGTATGTCCCAAGACAGCTTACTCATCCAGAACTTGTAAAGTTGTTACCTGAAGTTTGGGTTACCTCTTATGAAAAGCTCCAAGAACAAGCAATACGGAGCCTCTTCAGCAGACTAACCCAACCTATCTTCGCAGAGCTGACAAGCAGATAGAAATGAGGTTTAATAATCAAAAAATCTCTACTTCTTCTCCAGAGCGGAATCCTTTTCAAACTGAGCTGAACATGATGCAAGAAATCCGTAGGTTATCTACAGATCCTCTCTTGAAGGTTGATCCATTGGTTATCCTTTACTTTGATAAGTATGGAAAACCTGCATATCAAGCCAAGAATGAAAAAGGTCACATATGGTACGATGTGTGCTATTGTGATGATTGTGAAGAACTAGCTTATGAGGTAGAGCTAGACCCCAAGGAGTTGAGACTATACAGAAAAAAGAAGGCTGGCAAAGCCTTAAACTCTCAGGAGTTACTTGAAGAACGGTATAAAGCAGGTGATAATACCGTTGGTCTCTTAGGAGAACCAAGTGGCAAGTTTGAATACTATGTCACTTATGCTGATAAACCATTACCCACTCCATCTCCAGAAACACTGTCTTCTCCTCCTTCACCACCCTTACAAAACCCAGAGCCTCCTAAACCAGTACCCCAGCGCCTTTCTCCATATACCCAAAAGGCCCTAAAAGCTCTTGGAAAACCATACCTACAGCCCTACCCATCACAAACACAACCAACCTATGTTCCTCAATCCCAACCAATTTCTTGTTACCTTTTGTCTCAGGAAACCCCAGATCATGATTTTCCTCCACAGGAAGATTTTGATAATCTTTCCACTCAGACCACCCATAAATGGAAGATTCAAAATCCCACTTCCATAGGATCTGATGGACAAGTCAAAAAACTCTCAGCAGCAGAAGCAGCTTTAAATTGGCAAGCAAAAAATGCCGTGGCACAGAATAAACTTCTTACTCAGATAGCTTAACAAACTAGACAGATCAGTTCCCGTGTTTCCTCCATTTCAACTATGGAAGAAGCCATCGCAGATATAAAGATGAGAATTAAGGTTCTCAATGATCAGATGCGTTCTGTCTCCATGACTGTCAGAGATTTTGCCAGTACAGCAGAATTTTTCAGAGATTCTGAAAATCAAAAATGAGCTCTTCAAGTTCAACTTGAATCCCTTGAAAGAAGTGAAGCTGCAAAGCGTCAAGCTGCAACTCATCCCATTAGCCATACCTCTCAAACCATACACCCTACATCGGATTTTTCAAATTATTTGGTGTTCTATCCACCAGAAATTCCTACCTCCCTTCCATATAACGCCGCTGAATATTCCCTCTCCGATAAATCTCAGCCCCAATCCATAAACCTTTGGGATGAACCCCCCAAAAGAAGGTTACCTCCCTGGGCAACCTCTCCACCGAAACCTAAACCAAAGTTTGTTCCAGCAAAATCAAATTACCCTTACAAAGCTGTACACCCTGATCAAGTGGATTGGTCTAAAGCAAAACCTCTCCGAGCAATTACACCTCCTCCTACAGCTAGACAAGTCAGAGGACTTGATAAAATCCCTACCCCTTTGCAAACCATTCCACCTTCATCTTAGCCACAGCAGATTACCTCCCATACCACTCCGAAAACCACACCTTCGGCTTATTCCCCACCAGCTGATTCTAGTGATATTATCCAAGGTGCTTCAACTAAACCTTTGGATATGTTTACTATGGAAGCTTTTGAAAATCATTATGTCAATCAGATAGGATCTTTTCTAAAATCTCTCACTCTCCCAGATCGTGAACCAGTAAAAACTGAATCAAATGACTTATTTCAAGCCTTTGATCAGCTTTACTCAGCCCAGCCAGCTGAATCAACCCAAGAACCTATGGTTGAAGATCCACCTGAACCAATGAATGTTCCTTTAAACCAACCACCTCCCCAGACAAACCATGCTCATGATAACCATGTTCGTTTCACTCTTGATGACATCAAGCCAAATCAGTGGCGTGAATGATTTTTTCAGTTCAAAGCATGGATGATTGCTGACAATGAGCTATATGATCTTCGTTCAGTCATTAAAAGATTTTTAGCTCGTGTTGTTGGCAGGTTACATGATTGGTATGATGCAGTTGGAGAATACAGACAGCTCCAATTCCAGCAAATCACCTCAATTGATGTATTCTTAGGATCCATTTATAATGAATTCCTTGGAAATCCTACAAAGTTTGCTGAAATTGCTCGTACTGAATTCATGGGAATGAAGTGTTGCTCCCTTCAAGAAAAAGATTTAGAACGCCATTATGAAAGAATGTCTCATTATCCAATCCCCACATGCCAAAGTCAAGATATTCCCTGAGCCATATTCAAAGCCCATAACTGTTTTAGCCCTATTTGATACTGGTTCTACCAAAACTATGATTAATCCCAGTTTACTCCCTTCTACAATATGGAAACCTTGCCAGTTAGCCTTTCGTGTTGCTAATGGTGAAATCCTCTATGTTGACAAAGTCAGTAAACCAATCCTTATCCAATTCTTTCCCGGCCTCAGAATCAAGCATTCAGTCTATGCCAGCAGTGCTACCCAGAAAGAATTAATGATAGGATGGGATCTTATTAAGAAAATACCAGTCCAATTCGCTGATAATGGTCTCAAATATAAAAAAAGTTCCTTCCATGGCATGACCCAGAGGCAGCTCTCATGTTCTATCAAGCTGTTCCAGCATATCCAATTGAACCAGGAATATCATTGGATACTCTTAAAAGAAATCTTGTCACTATGTCCTGTGCAGACTCCCACATTGATTTTCTCACCAAATGTCAGAACCCGCTTTGGCGAAATAGCAAATTCTTTGTCACACTCCCCTTCAAGCTTAATGAAGATGTGAATCCGACAAGAGCATCTCACTCTGGAATGAATCCAGAACACCAGTCCCTTGCTCTTCAAGAATTGGTTTCTTTCAAACAGCAACAGCTTATTGAAGAAACAACTTCTCCATGGGCGTGTGAAGCATTTTATGTGAATAAGCGATCTGAACAAATCAGAGGAAAAATGAGGCTAATGATCAATTACCAACCGCTGAACTATTTCCTAGCCAGTGACAAATTTCCACTACCCCAAAAACACTCTTTGTTTAGCCATCTTTCAAATGCAAATGTTTTTCTCCAAATTTGATTTGAAAGCCAGTTTCTGGCAATTAGGCATCACTCCCACTGATCGTCCGAAAACAGCATTTTGCATTCCTGGTTTCCACTACCAATGGACAATAATGCCCTTTGGATTGAAAAATGCTCCATTTATTTTCCAAAAAACCATGATGTCTATCTTTGAACCCATCGCGGCAAATGCATTAATCTATGTTGATGACATTTTGCTCTTCAGCCAGAATGAAGCAGAACACCTCAAGCTCCTTCACCATTTCCATCACATAGTCCTGTCACATGGAGTTATGCTCTCTGAGAAAAAGATGGTTATTGGTACAACAGAAATTGAGTTCCATGGAATGATAATTAGGAATGGTAAATTCCAGCTCCAACCCCACATCTCTAAGGATTTGCAAAAATTCCCAGACAAGTTAACAAGCAAAACTCAAATTCAACAGTTTCTTGGTTTGGTGAATTATATGTCTCAATTCATCCAGAAGGTTGCTACATACACTGCTCCTCTTTCAGCTCTCTTAAAGAAATCACCACCACAATGGTCAGAAGCACAAACTACAGCAGTCAAGAAGTTGAAAGAACTCACTTCCAAGTTACCAGATCTACAGATCCCTTCAGATGGTCAAAGAATTTTGCAAACTGATGCAAGCAATGAATTTTGGGCAGCTATCTTATTGGAAGAAAAAAATGGTACTAGAACTCCTTGTGGATACAAGTCTGGAAAATTCAAGCAGGGTGAATTGCATTATCACTCCACTTTCAAGGAAATTCTAGCAGTCAAAAGAGGAATTGAGAAATTCCAATTTCATCTTATTGGTCACCACATTAAGATTGAAATGGATATGTCCTCATTTCCAGCCATGATCCAGTTCAAGAACAAGCAAATCCCAAATTCTCAATTGTTAAGATGGTCAGAATGGTTCTCACAATGGGATTATGAAGTCAAACACATTCAAGGCAAAAACAATGTTATTACTGACTTCTTTTCCCGACAAGACGCAACTGAGCAAATGAAATCCTCATCCCACATCGATCCTTTCATAAAGGAACCCTTTTGCAAACCCTTTAAATTCAACGACCTTGAACCACAAAGCGTATCTTGCCTACCAGTCATATACGCCTTGACCCAAGTCAGGAATCCTTTCCGAGCCAGCTCATCAAAAGCCAGCTCATCAAAGTCTTACACAGAACCTGCTCACCCCTTTCACTTTTCAGACTTTGAGCAAGCCCTTGATCCCATGACATCAATCTCTCTTCTTCCCTCTGAACCACAAGAGTATGTTGTCAACTTTGCCATAAACCTTCGAGCAAAAGACCTTGTTATCAAGTATTTAGAAATATTGCTTGAAAAGCATGGCCTTTGTTTCCGTGGCCTTCGTCTTCACCCCACCTATCCGTTTTGTTCTCTCTTCCATGTCCATTACTGCTACAGAATTCCAAAAATAGCCCTTGTCTTCCTATGGTATCTCACAGAAGTCTACCATGTCGGGTTTATTTTCAAGGCTCCTAATTTACTCCTTTACCTACAGATTGCCACCTCAGATCCAGAAGTCCAGCATGCTAGTACAATCTTATATGGTGTCCCAAGCTCATATAATTTTGTAACTTTTTTGAAATGGTTTAAATCTGTTGAGCAATGGAAGAGTGCTCTCAAAACCCATCATCATACCTATTGTTTGATCCACTTCCATAAACCACTCAGAGTCCCTCATCCAGATGGTTCAAATGCTACCATTGAAGCATGGTTCATAGAAAATCTTTCTAAATCTATAAAAGAACCATACAACTTGAATTATGTTACTTTTCTGAAGAACATCTGTGCTCTAAACAAAGTGGATTATGATTATGTTCCTGATTATGTTAAATTTGACCGTGATCCTTGGCAAAAGGCAGCATGGGAAATATGTGGTCCGTTATTTGACAGGCTTTATTCTTACGCCATATCCCATCGTTTGGATTTTGGTGAATTAAGTTCTGATTCAGAAGTATTTGTTGGAATAGAATCTGATACTGATGATGATGATGATCCCAATGCTGGAAATTTTGGCGAAGAACTTGCAGAACTCGCAAACACCAGCAATGATGAAGATGATGAACCATATTCTCCAATTGATGGTCCATACTCTCCTGATACCCCAATCTATGGTCGTGACTATTTTGACCTTCATCCTGACGGAAATGAGACAGACTGACGTCAGCCATGAAGTCATTTTCCACTTCACAAACAGCTGCATGTGAAGAATCTACTTTCGGCGCTTGTATTATTGTGTGCTTTAGCTTTATGTCATGTTCCTCTTTTCTTTTGTAAAAGTAGTTGGAATCTTTAGACTTTTGCTTTTGTATGTCGGGACAGTTGTTCCCTTTTGTTTGTCTTATTGCTCAGCCCTTCATCTATAAAAGGAGCGAGCTTTGTCTTTGTTAGAAGCAGGAGGAGTGGTGGAGTTCTAAGGTTTTATCTGTAATGAGTGCTCAAGAAAAGTTTGTAAATCTCTCTTGAGATTTTCATCTTCAATGAAAGTCTTCTAAGGATGCCTATCCTATTTTATATGTACTACGTTCTTCCATCCTTGGCTTTGTTCATACTTAATTTTTATAACATGCCCCTTTAGATTCTCTTTCTTTTTATCATTGTTGTAGTCTTTAGAGTGTGTCTCTTCCCCCGGTATTGCGTAGTCCCATAACTACGAATATCTCCCCTCCATTTGTACACAGACACACATAGATATATACACACACATATATGATACCATTAAGGGGGAGAAACAGATATCCGTAACTTCGGGTTACGCAATACCGCAAAAAATATAATAGTTTAACTATATAACATTATATGGGAGAGATATAATAAAACAAAAGAAAATAGGCATTAATTAAAAAGCATTGTTGATTAAAAAGAGAGAGGGAATTACAGAGAGAGATGCTACTCTTCACACCAAACTACTTCACTTCTCTTTCAACTCTGCTGGACTCTAACCTAAGACGTCCCTTATATAGGGGAAACAACGAGCTTACAACCATACAGCTAGAAAGTAACAATAATACAACTTTGAAAAAGGAAAAGATTCCTTCTCACGGGAAATAAAAAAAACAATAATGCAAGACTAGATGGCCGACAAACAAAGTCATAAAGCTGGCCAAAAGGGAAAATAGACATAAAGCTAGATGCTTTGTCACGAAACTAGTTAAACGAGTTTAATCGCTGCCGACACTGAGTCAATAACGAGTGTAACGAGTGGATGTCCTAGTCTGTTTCGTTGCCGCTGTAATCTGGAGTATACGGAGCTTCTGGGGAGTAATTGTGGTTCCAGTGATCATCATCAGGATTATGCCATATGGGTTCATATTCTTCATCATCAGCATCATAGTCAGAGATATGATCAGGGATGTTATGTTCAGGGATGAAGTGTTCTTCCCATCTTTCTGCTATTTGTGCTGCTGCTGCAAAATCTGCTGCTTGCTGAACTTCTTCTGGATCTGGTTCACCTTCTTCGGTGGAGTCTGAACTCATATCTACGAACGCAATAGTTTATGAACTTTGTTCACCTTCTTCCCAAAAATGCTTTGTCGCATATGTGTACAAACATTCAAAAAGTGGAGCACACGAGACATCACTCATGTCTGGGGTTATCCATGGATCATTTCCAAACTTGATGGAATTTGGAACTGAATCATAGTCAACCTTGTTTAAAGTACACATCAATTGTAAGAATTCTACATATGCTGTATTCTCAGGTTCTTTGATTGATTTTGCGAGGTTTCGTGGAAACCATTTCGTAATCTGAGCATTTTCTCCTTCAGGGTAAGGTTCCTTCAAAGGTTTGTTGAATTGGATCATACAATACCGATTAGGATGAGTCTGGAGTAAATCTAACCATTGTTGAGGAGATTTGAACCATTTGAGAAAAGTGAGCAAATTGTACGTTCCACTTGCAGTAGGATTGTACAATTCATTGTAGAAACCTTGAACATCTGGATCTGCCTGTGTGATTCGAAGATACTGGAGAAGTACTGGGGCATCAAAAACAATACATATTGTATATGCTTTAGTCAGATACCAGAGAAATACAAGTGCATGTATGGGAACTCTGCAAGGACGATGGATATGGAAAAGTAAAAGGAACGGATAAGCTGGGTGGAGACGTAGACCACGGAAAACAAGACCGTAGTTCATGAGAGTGATTTCAAGAAACTTTATGACAAGTTCTTTGTCACTGAGCTTAATCCATTTATCAAAAAGGATGTCCTGAATTTCTTTTGGGAGATAGGGAATTGCTTCTAAGGGTTCAAGGAGAAGGGTAAAGTCTGAGAACTGAAATGGGTGAGAAAGTGGTTCGGGTTTGGAGGAGCTGGAAAAGCTAGCTTGATTCATTTTGGAGGAGGGGATTTGAGAAAGAATTTCTAGATAAGGGATTTCTTCAATAGAGAAGATGCAGGGTAGGATTTGTGGTGTTTGGGTTTGTGGAGATTGGTATTTATAGGACTTGCAAGGTAGGTAGGGCTTTATGGTTTCGATGTGGGATAATACCAATCTTATCCCACATCGAATTTCTAAACAGCTTATCCCACATCGAAACCATAAAGCCCTACCTACCTTGTAAGTCCTATAAATACCAATCTCCACAAACCCAAACACCACAAATCCTACCCTGCATCTTCTCTATTGAAGAAATCCCTTATCCAGAAATCCTTTCTCAAATCCCCTCTTCCAAAATGAATCAAGCTAGCTCCTCCAGCTCCTCCAAACCCGAACCACTTTCTCACCCATTTCAGTTCTCAGACTTTACCCCTCTCCTTGAACCCTTAGAAGCAATTCCCTATCTCCCAAAAGAAATTCAGGACATCCTTTTTGATAAATGGATTAAGCTCAGTGACAAAGAACTTGTCATAAAGTTTCTTGAAATCACTCTCATGAACTACGGTCTTGTTTTCCGTGGTCTACGTCTCCACCCAGCTTATCCGTTCCTTTCACTTTTCCATATCCATCGTCCCTGCAGAGTTCCCATACATGCACTTGTATTTCTCTGGTATCTGACTAGAGCATATACAATATGTATTGTTTTTGATGCCCCAGTACTTCTCCAGTATCTTCGAATCACACAGGCAGATCCAGATGTTCAAGGTTTCTACAATGAATTGTACAATCCTACTGCAAGTGGAACGTACAATTTGCTCACTTTTCTCAAATGGTTCAAATCTCCTCAACAATGGTTAGATTTACTCCAGACTCATCCTAATCGGTATTGTATGATCCAATTCAACAAACCTTTGAAGGAACCTTACCCTGAAGGAGAAAATGCTCAGATTACGAAATGGTTTCCACGAAACCTTGCAAAATCAATCAAAAAACCTGAGAATACAGCATATGTAGAATTCTTACAATTGATGTGTACTTTAAACAAGGTTGACTATGATTCAGTTCCAAATTCCATCAAGTTTGGAAATGATCCATGGATAACCCCAGACATGAGTGATGTCTCGTGTGCTCCACTTTTTGAATGTTTGTACACATATGCGACAAAGCATTTTTGGAAGAAGGTGAACAAGGTGAACAAAGTTCATAAACTATTGCGTTCGTAGATATGAGTTCAGACTCCACCGAAGAAGGTGAACCAGATCCAGAAGAAGTTCAGCAAGCAGCAGATTTTGCAGCAGCAGCACAAATAGCAGAAGGATGGGAAGAACACTTCATCCCTGAACATAACATCCCTGATCATATCTCTGACTATGATGCTGATGATGAAGAATATGAACCCATATGGCATAATCCTGATGATGATCACTGGAACCACAATTACTCCCAGAAGCTCCGTATACTCCAGATTACAGCGGCAACGAAACAGACTAGGACATCCACTCGTTACACTCGTTATTGACTCAGTGTCGGCAGCGATTAAACTCGTTTAACTAGTTTCGTGACAAAGCATCTAGCTTTATGTCTATTTTCCCTTTTGGCCAGCTTTATGACTTTGTTTGTCGGCCATCTAGTCTTGCATTATTGTTTTTTTTATTTCCCGTGAGAAGGAATCTTTTCCTTTTTCAAAGTTGTATTATTGTTACTTTCCAGCTGTATTAAGTTCTAAGCTAATGAATCAAATATATATATATATATGTGTGTGTGTGTGTGCATATATATATATGTACATACATGTATGTGTGTGTACATAGATATATTTGCCAAGGATCACGATCAAACTTAACATAATCAGGAACATAATCATAATCAACCTTGTTCAGAGCACAAATGTTTTTAAGAAAAGTGACGTAATTTAAATTGTATGGTTCCTTTATTGATTTAGAAAGATTTTCTGTGAACCATGCTTCAATGGTAGCATTTGAACCTTCTGGGTGAGGAACTCTGAGTGGTTTGTGGAAATGGATCAGGCAATAGGTATGATGATGAGTCTTGAGTGCATCTTTCCATTGTTCAACAGATTTGAACCATTTTAAGAAAATAACAAAATTATATGAGCTTGGAACTCCATATAAAATTGCATGAGCATTTTGAGTCTCTGGATCTGAAGTAGCAATCTGTAAGTACAAGAGTAAATCAGGAGCTTTGAAAATAAACCCAACATGGTAAACCTCTGTGAGATACCAAAGAAAGATTAGGGCTATTTTTGGAACTCTGTAACAATAATGAACATGGAAAAGAAAACAAAACGGATAAGTAGGGTGAAGGCGAAGGCCACGAAAACAAAGGCCATGCTTTTCAAGCAATATTTCTAAATACTTGATAACAAGGTCTTTTGCTCTGAGGTTTATGGCAAAGTTGACAACACTTTCTTGGAGTTCAGTAGGAAGAAGGGAGATTGATGTCATGGGATCAAGGGCTTGCTCAAAGTCTGAAAAATGAAAGGGGTGAGAAGGTTCCGGGTAGGACTTTGATGAGCTGGCTTGGAAAGGATTCATGACTTGGGTCAAAGTGTATATGACTGGGAGGCAAGATATGGTTTGTGGGTTTTGGTCATTGAATTTAAAAGGCTTGCAAAAGGGTTCCTTTATGAAGGGAGCGATGTGGGATGAGGATTTTATTTGCTCAACTGTGCCTTTTCGAGAAAAGAAGTCAGCAATAACATTGTTTTTGCCTTGAATATGTTTGACTTCATAATCCCATTGAGAGAACCATTCTGACCATCTTAGCATCTGAGAATTTGGGATCTGCTTGTTCTTAAATTGGATCATGGCGGGAAATGAGGACATATCCATTTCTATCTTGATGTGGTAGCCAATAAGATGAAACTGGAATTTCTCAATTCCTCTTTTGACTGCTAGAATTTCCTTGAAAGTTGAGTGATAGTGCAATTCACCATGCTTGAATTTTCCTGACTTGTATCCACAAGGAGTTCTAACACCATTCTTTTCTTCTAACAAGATTGCTGCCCAAAATTCATTGCTTGCATCAGTTTGCAAAATTCGTTGACCATTTGAGGGGATCTGGAGATCTGGTAACTGGGAAGTAAGTTCTTTCAACTTCTTGACTGCTGAAGTTTGAACTTCTGACCATGGTGGTGGTGATTTCCTTAAAAGGGCTGAAAGGGGAGCAGTGTACGTAGCAACCTTCTGAATGAATTGAGACATATAATTCACTAAACCAAGAAACTGCTGGATCTGAGTTTTGCTTGTTAACTTGTCTGGGAATTTCTCCAAATCCTTAGAGATGTGGGGCTGGAGCTGGAATTTACCATTCTTGATCATCATTCCAAGGAACTCAATTTCTGTTGTACCAATAACCATCTTCTTTTCAGAAAGCATAATTCCGTGTGTCAAGACTATGTGATGGAAATGGTGAAGGAGCTTGAGATATTCTGTTTCATTCTGGCTGAAGAGCAAAATGTCATCAATGTAAATTAATGCATTTGCTGTAATGGGTTCAAAAATAGACATCATGGTTTTTTGAAAAACAGATGGAGCATTCTTCAAACCGAAGGGCATTACTGTCCATTGGTAGTGAAATCCAGGAATGCAAAATGCTGTTTTTAGACGATCAGTGGGGCTGATGCCTAATTACCAAAAACCGGCTTTCAAATCAAATTTTGAGAAAACATTTGCATTTGAAAGATGGCTGAACAGGGAGTGTTTTTGGGGAAGTGGAAATTTGTCACTGGCTAGGAAATAGTTTAGCGGTTGATAGTTGATCACTAGCCTCATCTTTCCTCTGACTTGTTCAGATCGCTTATTCACATAAAATGCTTCACACGCCCATGGAGAGGTTGTTTCTTCAATAAGCTGTTGCTGTTTGAGATAAACTAATTCCTGAAGAGTAAGGGACTGATGTTCTGGATTCATTCCAGAGTGAGATGCTCTTGTCGGATTCACATCTTCATTAAGCCTGAAGGGGAGTGTGACAAAGAATTTGCTATTTCGCCAAAGCGGGTTCTGACATTTGGTGAGGAAATCAACATGGGAGTTTGCACAAGACATGGTGACAAGATTTCTCTTTAATGTATCCAATGATATCCCTGGAGCAATTGGATATGCTGGAGCAGCTTGATAGAACATGAGCGCTGCATCTGGGTCATGCCATGGAAGGAACTGCTTTTTATATTTGAGACCAGTATCAGCAAATTGAACTTGCATTTTCTTGATAAGATCCCATCCTATCATTAACTCTTTCTGGGTAGCACTACTGCCATAGACTACATGCTTAATTCGAAGACCATGAAAGGGTTGGATAAGGATTGGTTTACTAACTTTATCAACATAGAGAATTTCACCATTAGCAACACGAAAGGCTAACTGGCAGGGTTTCCATATTGTAGAAGGGAGTAAACTGGGATTGATCATGGTTTTGGTGGAACCGGTATCAAAAAGGGCCAAAACAGTTATAGGTTTTGAATATGGCTCAGGGAATATTTTGACTTTGGCATGTGGAGATTGGATAATGAGGCATTCTTCTTGAGAGAAGACAAGTTGCTGTAACGAACGAACTGCTTCGTCTGGTTCTGTGGATATATCTGAACTAGCTGTTTCACTAGGAGCTTCTGATTCATCATCTGATGCTTCTGATTCAGTGAAAGCTAATTGCATTAAGCAACCTTGAGATGCCTCATCTTGGGCTGAGAGAACTGATTCAACATCTGATTCTGCAATTTCAGGTGCAAATTGGTTGAGAAGATTCATAAACTGTGTCTTCTTTGTAGAATCAGGGCAGTTCTTTGCAAAATGACCAGGCTTATGACATAAGAAACACTTGTCGGA
The DNA here is from genome assembly GCA_021464415.1 of Lonicera japonica. Classification (NCBI taxonomy): domain Eukaryota; kingdom Viridiplantae; phylum Streptophyta; class Magnoliopsida; order Dipsacales; family Caprifoliaceae; genus Lonicera; species Lonicera japonica. The sequence continues at coordinate 38,686,734 of CM038468.1, forward strand.
TTTTTTTCCTCTGAAGTTTCTTTTCATGACAAACTTGAATTTTTTGAACTTCTTTTTCTTGAACTTCTGCCTTTTAAATGGTTTGACAAAAGTGTCGTCATTATTCTTATGACGACGAGAGGAATGCTTCCGATATTTCTTCTTGTAAGCCTTCCTATGTTGAGAACAATCACAGCCTTCTTTGTTCTTACACTTGATCTTCCAATGATCTTTGTTGCACGCAGATTTGAGCATCTTGTTGGTTTTTTCCATGTCGTCCATGAGCTTCTTGTGGTTGCATATTCTTTCAACAGAATCTAGCAGGTGCTCATAAATACGACCAATTGAGAGATCTTTGAGCTCAATATTCTGCATCTTCAGAGTTTTCTGTGCTTCAGAAACTAAAGCGTCTGGGAAAGATTGGAAGAAAACTTGCTTCAGATTTAAATCATCAAGACCACCAATAGTATAGAACCTTTTTGACATTCTATCATAATGACATTCGAGATCTTTTTCTTGAAGAGAGCAACACTTCATTCCCATGAATTCAGTACGAGCAATCTCAGCAAACTTTATAGGGTTTCCCATGAATTCATTATAAATGGATCCTAGAAAGACATCAATTGAAGTGATTTGCTGGAACTGAAGTTGTCTGTATTCTCCAAGTGCATCATACCAATCATGTAAACGGCTAACAACACGAGCTAAGAATCTCTTAATTACAGAATGGAGATCATAAAGCTCATTGTCAGCTACCATCCATGCTTTGAACTGGAAAAATCATTCACGCCACTGATTTGGCTTGATGTCATCAAGAGTGAAACGAACATGATTATCATGAGCATGGTTTGTCTGTGGAGGGGGTTGGTTTAAAGGGACATTCATCGGTTCTGGGGGATCTTCAACCATAGGTTCTTGGGTTGATTCAGCTGGCTGTGCTGGCTGTGTTGAGTAAAGCTGATCAAAGGCTTGAAACAAGTCATTTGAGTCAGTTTTTACTGGTTCACGATCTGAAAGGGCTAGAGCTTTGAGAAAAGATCCTATCTGATTGACAGAATGATTTTCAAAAGCTTCCATGGTAAACATATCCAACGGTTTTGTGGAGGCCCCTCGGGTAACATCACTTGGCTCAATTGGAGGGGTATAAGCTGAGGGTGTGGTTTTAGGTGTGGTATGGGAGGTAATCTGCTAGGGCTGAGGTGAAGGTGGAATGGTTTGCAATGGAGTAGGGTATGGATCAAGTCCTCTGACTTGTCTGGCTGTTGGAGGGGGAGTAACTGCACGTAAAGGTTTAGACCAATCAACTTGATCAGGGTGTTTGGCTTTATAAGGATAATTGGACTTTGGGGGAACAAACTTTGGTTTAGGTTTTTGGGGAGAGGTTGACCAAGGAGGTAACCTTCTTTTTGGGGGTTCATCCCAAAGGTTTATGGATTGGGGCGTAGATTTACCAGAAAGGGAATATTCAGCTGGGTTATATGAAGGTGGGGAAAGTCTTTCTGGGGGGTAAAACACTGAATAACTTGAAAATTCCGATGTAAGATGTACTGGTTGAGAGGTATATGTAGTGGGATAAGTTGCAGCCTGGCGCTTCATAGCTTCGCTTCTTTCAAGGGATTCTAATTGAACCTGGAGAGCTCGTTTCTCAGTTTCTTTTTCGCGAAAGAATTCTGCTGTGCTGGCAAAATCTTTGATAGTCATGGAGACAGAATGCATTTGATCATTGAGAACTTTAATTCTCATTTTGATGTCTGCAATGGCTTCTTCCATAGTGGAAATAGAAGAAACACGGGAACTGATCTGTCTGGTTTGCTGCGCTATCTGAGTAAGAAGTTTATTTTGTGCCACATCATTCTCTGCTTGCCAGTTTAGAGCGGCTTCTGCTGCTGACAGTTTTTTGACTTGTCCATCAGATCCAATGGAAGTGGGATTCTGAATTTTCCATTTATGAGTGGTTTGAGTGGTGAGGTTATCAAAATCTTCCTGTGGAGGAAAATCATGATCTGGGGTTTCTTGGGATATGAGGTAACAAGAAATTGGCTGTGGTTGGGGAACAGGGATTGGTTGTGCTTGTGAAGGGTAAGATTGACGATACGGTCTGCCGAGAGCTTTCAGAGCCTTTTGGGTATATGGGGAAAGGCGCTGTTGGGTAGGTTTAGGGGGCTCTGGTTCTTGTGATGGTGGAGGTGGAGGACAAGAAGGGGTTTCTGGAGGTGGTGTGGGTAAAGGTTTATCAGCATAAGTGACATAGTAATCAAACTTGCCACTTGGTTCTCCTAAGAGACCAACGGTATTATCACCTGCTTTATACCGTTCTTCAAGGATTTCTTGAGAGTTTAAGGCTTTGCCAGCCTTCTTTTTTCTGTATAGTCTTAATTCCTTGGGGTCTAGCTCTGCCTCATAAGCTAGTTCTTCACAATCATCACAATAGCACACATCATACCATATGTGACCTTTTTCATTCTTAGGTTGATAGGAAGGTTTTCCATACTTATCAAAGTAAAGAATAACCAACGGATCAGCCTTTAAGACAGGATCTGTAGGAAATCTGTGTATTTCTTGTATCATATTCAGCTCAGTTTGAAAGGGATTCCGCTCTGGAGAAGTAGTAGAGATCTTTTGGTTGTTAAACCTCATCTCTATCTGTTTATCAGCTCTGCGGAGGTAAGTTGGGTCAATCTGCTGAAGAGGCTCCGTATTAGCTTGTTCCTGGAGCTTCTCATAAGAGGTAACCCAAACTTCTGGTAACAGCTTTACAAGTTCTAGACGAGTAAGCTGTCTGGGAACATACTTTGCTGTGTGAGATGCATCAGAATCAATGGTAAGCATGAGAGCTTCTGAAGTAGAGGATCCTGGTATACACAAATCATAAGAATGATTTTGTACACGATAGACCATCTGCTGATGAATTGTTGCTGCTGCTGTACCTGGGACCATTGAAACACCAGTTATCTGAACTTGGATTTTTAGTGCTGAACAAACAAAGGGATCACTGAGAAGGACATTAAAATTAGGATACAGCGTAAAAAACACCGTTCTTGCATTTAACGTTGCTTGAACATTTCCAAGAATTGCTTGTTGATAATTTATAAGCCTGGAGTCAACAAGAGCAATTCGGGCAACTGTTTGTAATCCTTTGCGCCCATGAAAAGTAACTGCAAATCGGATTGCTCCAAAATGCATATGAGTATAACCCTGAGATAAGGCTATACGTGGGATTTCTGTGGGAAAGGGAACAGTAAAGAACTGTTCTTCATGGCCAGATTTAACAAACAAAGAATCAAAAGGGGTACACTGGACAAATTCTCGAACTGGGATTTTGGATTTGTCTGATGAAACCAACTGTCTAACTCTTTTTGTGAAGGATTCGGAGGTGGGTTTTTGGAAGACATGATAAGGGTTTGTGATTGTTAACTTAGTTTCTGGGATCTGTTCTACAGGCAAATGGGTAATTTCATACAAAGACTCAATCTTATATTTATTTGAACTAGTAGACCTAAAAGACTCAGTAGGAGTAAGAGTTTTAGAAGAAGATGACGACGCGGATAAAGACTTAGATTTGGAAAACATATTTTAAAAGTAAGGGAAAACTTATACCACCAAGCTATTTCAGAGATAAGTCATGCTTTTTCAATATTTTCATGAAAGATTTTTCTGTAATTTGGAGTAAATAAGATTTTCGTAGACCTGAAGATCCTCGACTACCTTTTGCTACAACAAAATCTATAATCTCATATTTGATCACAATCAGGAGCATTTATCAGGCATACACACGGCTGTCCATCGCCTTAAAAGCCTAGCGCTCAACACCTGTCCATATATGAGAATATAACCTTTTGTGTAACCAAAAGATTTATACCAGTGTTCTGAAAAGGAGAACGAACGGGTTCTAATACAGGAGATCCACACAAGTTCTCTGAGTTTTCTGATGTGAGAGATCCGTATAAAATGGCAGTCACAGAGCATACTAAAATCAGAAGAAAATGTAAAGTGGCAGCTGTAGAGCATACTAAACATTCTTCAGATTTTCATACTAATCAAAGTATAAATATCACTGAAAATTATTTACTCTTTGAAACAGAGAAACATTTTATCAAAATAGCAAGAAAGAATTCCTTATCTCTTAAAACTTTGAAGGAATAAGTTTATCCCAAAAGAGACTACTCACAAGAGGACATTTTCAACCTCTGATACCAATATATTAGGGGAGATATTCGTAGCTAAAGAACTACGCAATACCGGAGGAAGAGACACACTCTAAAATAAAGAACAAGACAACAATGATAAAAAGAAAAGAAATCTAATTTTGCATGTTATAAAACATAAGTATAAACAAAGCTAATTTTGGGAAGACATAGTACATATAAAATAGGATAGGCATCCTTAATCGACTTTCATTGAAGATGAAAATCTCAAGAGAGATTTTTACAGACTTAGAAGTACTCAAACACTAAGCACACTTAAACACTCCAAACTCCTCTGCTTAAACAAAGCTTTCATGTATGTGTGTGTACATATATATATATATATGTACATACATGTACATGTATATGTGTGTACATATGTGTGTACATGTATGTACATATGCATGTACATTGTTGTACACGCATGACATTGTTGTACATACACTTATGTACATGTACACATACATGTACATGTATGTATATATGTATATACAAATGTATATATGTATATATATATATATATATTTGTTTGTTTGTATATTCATTAAGAAATATATATTACCACACTAGAAAAATCAAAGATATTCAAACATTTATATAACTGTTTGATTGTAGAACATAATATTGAATATGAAATTTGTTAAATATACATTCATATTATATATATAAAAAAATTTAAATAGATATAAAAAGTGAATTTATTGGACTTAAGTAAGATCTTAATATATATGCAGAGAATACATAAAAAAATATTTTCGAAACAGATATAAAAAATAGATTTATTGGATTAAAGTGCGCAATGATTACTAGAAAAACACGATTTGTCATGAATAGATGCATACCAATATAATTTTTTTGCAAATAGTTACGCTTTGCAATTAAACCGTTTGCAACTCACCGAGAAATTCAGCAGGCGCAACACTTCGGTTGCTCCAAACAATCATAAATGGAGTTTTCATCCATTAATATGCATTTAAAACAAAAGTAATAAGCCACTAAATAAACATGCTTAAAGATCCATATAGAAACAAATAATCATATATATGAAATAAAAGTTAATAATCCTACCCACTCAACCGGGTTATCCTCATCTTAAACCCAAAACTTAAGAAAATTCATATTATCAAAAAAACGATAACAAAGTACCTTATGACAGTTTCAATGGAGATGCATATATGTGTAAGGATAATGTTAACAATGACGAAGATCTAGATGATGATGATGAAGATAAGATTGAAGAACATGAAGAATTGAGGATGTAAGTAATGATGTTAAAAGAGATGACGGAGCTTGAGATGGAGGATAAGGAGTTGAAGAATTGTTTCTTTAGGTTTAATTTCACTTTTTTTTTCTTCTTTAGGATTTTTGGTATTAACATATTTGCTAAGTTTTATGGGTTTTTCAAATATTTCCTATTTTAATTTGGACATTAATTAACACTTTTTAAGTAAACGGTACATTAACATTGTGAACTCATCCCTCATGTCATGTGACAACACTACTCTACAGAATTGACAACTACCCCTGTCACCACCGATTACTTCCAACCAAACACAGCCTATTGCACCCAAATCATCATGAATATATGCTATATTTGTGGAATTTTCCTAGCATGCTGAAGGATTAAACTCAATTTGCCAAATGAATAGTGTATCTTTTGGTACAAATGAGAGACATAAAATTATTAAATTTTCATTTAGTCATTCTCATTATGCCCTCCATATTTAATAAATCGTATTAAAGGAAACTCTTATTCAAATGGTCAATCTTGGGGTGTACCTCTAATTTGTAAAACTAAGTATTCCTCACCACTAATATATTTGAAAAGAAGGGGCTAAATTCTAGTTTACTAAATTCAATTCTCAATTGTATGTGTTCTGGTTTTTTGCGGAAACTGAAGTGGAAGGGAAGGATGGCGTCTAGTTTTAATTGACAAAACGACTGTGTTCTTTCTCATTTTAAGCAATCAAATGACGTGTCTTATTTCTAGCCATTTATTTGGTTTGGACGGATCGGAGTCTTCCAACATTACTGGTACAGTGGCAATCCTCATTTTAGAGGAGCCAAGTCCATTGATGTTGATAGAGGCCAAAATGCTACATATTTACCAAATTAAAGCCCAATTAATATACAAGCATTGCTACACAGCATGAAAAAATAAATATATGTGGAGTGATGTGCATGGATATATACCACTTACATACTTCTAAGTTTTAATTAAAAAAAAAAAAAACTTAACCAGTGAAATTAAAAGTTGTATTTATCCACACAAATACAAATACAAATAGAAATATATATATATATATAGGTAAAAGATCTTAAGTGGACCAACTTTTTGGTCCTTAAATGTGGACCGGTCATTTTGAGGAGATAAATTGATGAATTTTTTTATGAAACTTAGTGAAGACGATCTCCATGTTTAGCAAATCACCTCCGCCAATTTTCATCAAAAAATTCAATCGAGAAGAAGGTTAACTAAAAAATTGATATATATGTGCATTTTTAGCCGTTAAAATTAAGATGTTTAGCTAACCCATTTTCCAGTTGAATTTTTTGGTGAAAATTGGCGTATATGATCTACTAATCATAGAGACCATCTTCACAAATTTTATTAAAAAATTCATCTGTTTACCCCCTCAAAATGATTGGTCCGCATTTAAGGATAAAAAAAAATGTCCCCTTTTTAGATCTTTCCCCTATATATATAAACAATCACACCCCAAGTTCTTCCATATATAAATAAAAACTAATACAAGCAAAACAACTCTGATCCCCTTAATTAATTATCATTAATTTTTCGATCACTAAGATCAAGTTTTTTATAATAATAATAATCGTTTTAACTTACTTGCCACAATTTCCTTTAAAGTAGACAGCAGGGTCGTCCTCGATGTCTATCCTCTTAATGTACACACCATTCTGACCCAGCGCTTTCATCATCGATCCATCCTCCTCCTCCTTGTTGTTGATAGAGGCCAAAATGCTACATACGCCATACGCTGCCGCAGCCGCCCCAGCCACAGCCACAGCCACAGCCACTTTTGCCATATCTTTTAATTCATCTTTTCGCTCTTCATATGTAGTAATACTAGTAGTACTGTTGTTGTTCCCATTTCTTTCGCTGCTTTCAGCTGAACCCATTTCTGTTCTGTTCTATTGTTAGCAAATACTTCGCGCGCGCTATATATGTTTGATAAATTTGGAGAGTAGAAAAAAGAAGAGGTGTACGTTAGCTTTTATACAAAGGAAATATTAACTGTGCATGGGAAATTAAATGCAGTGTCGCATGGCCTATGGTTATTGTGTTAATTAGTGGTCAATCTTATTGTGGAAAATAAGTTGAAACATGTGACGGCATTAACTCTTACATATGTTTTTTAGTTTTTTCCATGGAAAATTTTCCTTCGGGAGTCAATGGTGAGAGAGAAAAAAATTCCAAAAGAATAAGAAGGATGAAAGACATATTTGTGCAAGAGATGGAGAACATATTACCACAAGTCTCTACTTATTTTCAAAATTTTCATGCAAATCAATTGGTTTTTCAACCATTTTTCATTTGCTATCAAACAGAACCTAACTTCCGGATCTTTTAGAAATATTCTATTAAAACGATTCCATCCAAATATATCAGAAATTTAGTTCGAAAAATCAATCATACAAACTTCAATATATATAACAGATATCAACGAAACAAATTAACTAGATCATTTGAACAAATGAGCATGATATGAACAGATGTATATATACACACAAAACAATAAATCGGAAATTGAAAACACATGCAAGTTAAAGATATATATATACATATATATACCTTGATCTGAAGCATATGAGAACGATCCGAGCAAAATCAGAAACCCTATTTTCTATTACTATTTGAAATCCTCACTAGCAATATCACTCTCTCACCGAAAGAATGAGAATAGAAGCCTTCATATTTTAAGATAAATGGACACCATTTATTTAATCTATCAAAAGGCAAGGTGGGTGCTACCTCGTACTAACTAGGTTTCTTTCCCATTAAGATTTACTAGATTTCCTTCCCATTAAGATACAAATCTCAACCACAAATGGAATACAACTTGTTTAAAACACCGACTAAAAAACATATTTAATTTAGTCCCAATTTTAATTCTGGAACTTTATATTATGCAAACCGGTAGAATTTTTTATTTTTTTTTTATTTATATCAGGGCAGTGTCTGAGTTAGCCTTCATGCACGTCGACTAATCCTCATCACAACTTAGATCACACTCGTTGTTGTCCACATAATATTTTTGCAATCGCCAGGATTCAATATATCGAGTTCCCGGTCAATGCCAGAAATAAACCCAAAATAGTAACCGCTGGGCAAAATATAATATTTCAAACCGAAAAATTGTAAAAATAAAGCTGCTTTTTCTGCTTGATCCAACTCAGCTTGCCTCTTCATATATTGCAAACATTCTCTTCTTTGTATCCTCTTCCTATTATTGAAAAATATGAATTTAAAACCTATCAAATATTTTTTCATTGATAAAAATTATATATGTATTATTTAAATATATATTTTAGCATGTCCATACTTAATTGTATGGAATTTTTTATATGTTTGTTGAAATCTTAAGCATTAAGGTATTTTGCAGGAATGCCAAGTCTCTTCTTGATAGCTATCTTTTCCACCTTGGTAATTTAGTAAAGTAGCATCTTGTTGTGGAGCCCAACATGATTTGTGTCATTCCTTTTCTTTTTTTGTTTTGTTTGTTGCGTCATTCCTTTTAAACTGTGGAGTTTTTTTCTTAAATATACTATTTTTTGAATAAATTTATTTATTTAATTCATTTTTTAAGTTATTACGCAAAATAGTACACTTTAAAAATAGTGATTTGAAATCACTATTTTAAATGTAAAAACGTAATTTAAAATCTTTATTTATCAGCAAAAATAGTTATTCCAAATTACTATTTTACTTTTAAAATAGTGATTCTAAATCACTATTTTTAAAAATGTGCTATTTTGATTAATAACTTTAAAAGTGGCTTCGTTTGACTATTGATTTTAAAAAATTGCTTAGTTAAGCAAAAAAAAACTCTAAACTATGAACTGTGAGAGAATTAGATGTATTTTAACAGTATATAATATTTTTTTGCCAATTCAATTGGACATGTTTGTTATGCCACGTAGAAAGTATATGTATACACATCAATGATTTGAAGTTATCCGATCCACTTTTGCATTAGCTTGTTTTAAGAGCATGTGTCAAGAGCTTATTTATTAATTAAGCTTAAATGGGTGTTGTTTAATAAACAAATTCTTAATTAGTGCATTGTTTAAAGATGGATGGACAAAATATTAGAGTTTGAAAGTATGTACAATTGGATCTCAATATTCTCCTCATATTTAAGGAGTCTCAATAAATATCTAAATTTGAGAGAATAGATATATATGAGTCTACAAATACTCTTACAAAACGAATTTTGATGATTTGATTTTTGAAATTACTTTATTTTTCCCATAGTTGATAAATAAAAAAGAAGAAAAAGAAGAAAAAGAGAAAGAAAAGGATATGATGTGCACTTTTTCCTAAAGTTTTCTCAAAAAATGGAAAAAAATATAATTAACTATCGAAGAATTTCTCCCTAAAAACAACTTTTTCCGCAAATATAAGTAAACTATAAGAAAAAAGGTATCAATTGTTTTTTCAACAATTTTCCATGTTGCTATTAAACAAAACCTAACTTTCGGATCTTCTAGATACAATATTCTATTAAAACGTACGACTCTATCCAAATATGTCATAAATTTAGTTTGAAAATTCAATCACACAAACTTCATCATATATATAGAATAGAAATCAACAAAACAATTAAAGTATTCAAGTAGATCATTTGAACAAATGAGTAAGATATGAACAGATTTAAATTAACACAAGCAAGGCATGCAGATTAGGTCTAACAATATAAAAGTGATATAAAGAAGATTCAGTACCCCCTCAAGGAATTCAATCAACTGAAAATCATAAATCTCAATCATTCCTTAAATCAGAAACCCTATTTACTAACAATATCACTCTAGCTCTCACTGAAAGAATGAGAATCGAAGCAGCCTTTATATTTTAAAGATGAATGGACACCATTAATTTATGAAGCGTGTGGGCGCGCAATAATGGACCAGCACCCATGTGATGATGTTCTGCTAAAAATACCTCGGATAGTGACTTTGAAAATTCCCTATCAGGGTACTCCCCCACTTTTTTACTTTTATCATTCACTTCACTTATTTTATTTGGTGGATCGTCAATTTAGAACACACGATGTTAAAAAATAGGGCTTGTATGAAAAAAATTTCTACAAAATAACTAGGAAATAATATTTTTTTAAATTAAGAGCCTATATTTGACCAAATTTTAAAAGGATTGCAAAGTTAACTTTGCAATAAATTTTTAAATTGTATTTTTTTATGGAATCGTGCAAAATCAAGTTTGCACTATATGTTTTTTAGTATATTATTATAAATAAGTGTTTAATTGACAGTGCTTTAGAATAATTTTAACAAATTACATATTTAAAACCTATTTATTAATAAAATGCACATAATAATTTTTTCGGAGTTATGCAAAGTTAAGTTTGCACTCTTTATTTTTTAAAATATTACTACGTACTATGTATTTGTATTTATTTGACGTTGTATTAAAGTTTTATGAACGAAATATAAGAATATACTTGTTAAAAAATATAAGCACATCATGCAAAACAAATTTGCACTAAATTTGTTTAATTGCAAAGTTAAGTTTATTTGGTTTTGAAATAGCTTGCCTCGAACTCGAACCAAACTATTCGGTTTCGGTTTGGTTTTCTTGATTTTGGTTTTGATTTTGTTTTTTTTAATTAGGGTTTCATGAATTAGTCCAGATCGGTTCGGTCCGTTCGGTCAGGTTTCGGATTGTCCTTAACACCCCTAGTTCAATGCACGTAGTTTGTTGAGGACGGTGATAGCTCAAATATTAAATTTCAAAGATAAAGCTGAAGTCTTCAATTGTCACAGTAAAACCATGACAACTTTATATGATATTGTGACAAGTTTTTCACGTTTTAATAGAAAGGTAAGCTCTTGAACTCTTGAATCACCCCATGGATGAAATTTTTGGAAATGGCCCTTACAGAACTTAATGCGGTCAAGTAGCTATACAGATGAGATGGTCCACCCTATTTAATGCGGTCCCTTACAGAACTTAAAAAACTGTCCTCAATGGGGGTGAAGCCCTGCCCACCTCTTTTCTACATGATACCACTAAGTAGCTAATTTGCCATATCTTTTGTAACATATGAAAGATTGAATTTTTTGGAATGGTTTCATGCACAAGAATTATTTTGTCCAATTTCCAAAACATAATTAACAAGAAATTAGAGTATGTCTAATCTTGTAAATCAAATGTAAGAAAAGAAAAAGTCGTTCCTACAATCAAAAGCACGAAAAATAAAAATTGACAAGAATAAAAAAAAATAAAAAAGGAGAGTAAAATCTAATGTGAGAGTTGAGGAGTTTTCTTGCAGGGTTCTCCAACAATCTTGAAAGGGGATCTCTATTTGTTATTTGGTTATTAATAAGTAAAACCAAATTGGTAGTCTCAAGTCACAAGCAATAAACAATTCCCAATAGCATAAGACATATATTACAATGAATACCTCATAAAATCAAAATGTGATGGGAATCAAGTGAACAATTACACACTTGATGATTTGATCCCACTTTTCAAAATAGTGGTTTTTGTTCTATTAGATTCACATAAATATTGAAAAAAATGGAAGAGAACAGCTTAATTACTTCACTGCTCGACACAATTTGCTCTTGCTGTTTGCCCTGCTCCTGCATTTCAAAATCAGTAAGTTTTCACAGGTTTCAAACACACAAAACAAGTCACCACACAAAAATAATTCTTAGACAAATAAAATTAAAATATATTAGGAATATACTCAGAGCTGATGCACATTCCTAGTCAACCCAGTAACGCCGGACCAAACCCGCACAATTTATTTTTTCTCAAAATGCTTCTTGCTAGGAAAAATTATTGGAAAAATTATTGACCATGACCATGACCATGCCCATATATAGCACGTCACTCCTTTGGGGGCCAACTTCTTCGTTGGCACACTTCCCGCTGAATTTCTCATTTGATACCATTTTATTATGTCTCATGTGTGTTTTGGTATAGAAGATTAACAATGACTTGGTAGGGAAGATTGATTAACATTTTAGTATTCCGAATTCAGGGTTTTGATGAATACTTCGTTGAGAGTTGAGACTTGGGTGCATGCAACCTTTCCCCTAAAACAAATGGGTGACATGTATGTGGATAAATTGAACATGCCCAATGCGAAGAATTTTGTACTGATTATAATGAAAAGATGAACCCCAAATATTACGTTTTGCAGACCGGGATAAGTCCATAGAACCCATTTATACAGTTCCAAATTAAGAGTATATTATTCCTTTTTGGGATGTCCCAAATTATGAGTCCAGTTCTCTTTCTGAGAAAAAATTAATGTATTGAATCTCATCATAGCAAACTGGTTTTTATCAACACATGTGATAGTCAAATGGAACTCTTGACTTGGGACGTAGTATCAACTCTTCCACATCAAAATTTTCAGTGGTGCAGCAATTACATAAAGAACCACTAACAGTACTAGAATCCTTATTTGACATTCATTTCAACACAGCCAATGAGCAAAATTAAACTTATTTAGGTATAAAAAAGATTTGGTGCATCAATTTTAGAAAGTGGAGATTGTTAATACGGGACGGCATTAGCACAATTACATTTCAGTAAAGATGTCCATGTTAACAAAGAAATAGGTTTACCTTGAAGAGATTTCTCAAAGTTGAGTAGCTGCAACATAAAACCAGCATTGGGAGCTGCTATTGGCCTTTTACTCTTCACGTGTTCCAAAGCAGCAGATAAGGTCATACCATGTTTTTTCATTAGATAAGCAACAACGATAGTAACACTGCAAAATCAAACAAGTATATTCCGACTTATGTTTCATTTCAAAAAATAAAAATATATTTATAAAATAAATGGGAAGATAAAAGGAGGAAGATGCATACAGGAGGATCAGAACATTACTAATGACCTACTGATACACTAATTTAGGCCTAAATTCAATCTAAATGATAAATACCAAAACTATCATAAACATCATAAAGTTTAATAATCCCAAATTACAGTAAACACTTATCCCAAAATACTACTCACGCTGTCTCATTGACAGTCCCACTTTAATTTTTTACCCTTTAAGGAAACACTTACTCCAAATTAATCAATTGTTAAGAATACAACTTTTATTGTATTGTGAGATTTGGTACAATGATTATATCTTAAAAAAGGAAATGGGACTGTCAATTTCAGACATACCAAAAAACAAAGTGGGAATACAAATTTGAGACGAGTGTACCATATAAACATAAATTACAAACTATAAATGACCTTATAAGCAAGGTATGTGGTTTTTACTTTTCTCAAGTTCATGTCAAGGAACAGAGATGGAGCCAAGTTGACTTTGATGCACAGTTATATACTCTCTTTTGATAAATCATTTCAACACAAGGTGAAAAAATATTCATATTTAAGTATTAAAAGACATCAATTTAAGTGTTAAAATACTCAAATAGAGTGCACCCTTCACTATAAATTTACAATAAATGCAGTAATTGTGGTGGGCAAAGTGTGAATTTTTTCCTAAGATAAGGCGGGCAAAATATGAATTACTATCTACTAGATTTAATTTTTTCTAAGATTATTGACCAAATTAAACACATTTCAAAAATTAAGGCAGGCAAATGCCCCCCTTGTCTCTAAGGTGGCTCCACCACTGTCAAGGAAAATCCTCTAATAGTTGCTAAAGAAATGAAATTATTGATATTTCTTCACCGACCTAAGAAAATGACCCTAAAAAGCAAGGTAAGAAAATAACCTTCTTGATCTTCCCACAAAGCAATGAACCAAAACACCGCCACCTTTTCTTCTAGCATCATCAATAAAATCGGAACACTCATCAAAGTGCTGTGATATATTTATGTCTTCTCTGTCCGGGACTACCTCATTTCACAAAGAGCGTCAAACAATTATTACGAAATTTTGCTGAGATCAAAATAAAACAAAAGGCGCAAAAGCCAAGTAAATTTAAAGCATGTTTCATTTAGAATGTAGGAACCTTTGGAGTAGAATAGAAACAAATACTAGCAAGATGAAACGTATCAAAGTGTAAAGAAATAGTTTTTGAAATATATAGTTGAATTGTTGGACTGTACAAAACTTGAAATCGAACCTCAGAGGCAGTTTAAAACTGCATACATATATATATATATAGTTCACAAAAACCTTATTGGAGGTCATTTCTTCCTCCATGAAAATCATTTTAACCATACAAATCATTATTGCTAGAAGTCATGGCACACTGTGCATCTGCTATACCTGGAAATTCATAACATTAGATAAATTTCTAATACATTTTAAAATCATGGGATAGAGTGGTTAAACATGCATCTTTATTGTCAAGGGTTCAAATCTTGTTCCAAGTTGCATTTTTATTTTTATTTTCAGAATCAATGAAATGAAGGGTAATGTGGTAATTTGAAGTGTGTATCAAGGTCAAAAGTTCCCTACCACCGACAATTTTGTATGTGAAATCATTTGGATGAGGAGGCGACAATGAATTGGCCACAGTTAGAATGTGAGTGACATTCAAGCTTTTCAATCCAGTCTTATTATTTGCAGCTCCAATGGAACCCAAGTACAGACCCTGAGAGTTCCGCAAAATAAAAAAGTCACCAACAGATATAGCAAAAAAAATTAGTAAACGGAAGAGGGGGATACTAATGTAATCATTAACGCTGAATTTAGTTACCTCTTCAATTTTGGATGGAACACTATCCTCTCTAAAGCATTTTGTTGCATACATAGCACGCCAGATTGCAGCTATTCGCTCCTTGTAGATATCATCAAATTGATCCATTGCTAGCAGAGATACCAAACTTTTTTCAGTTTTCCTTTTTTTCCCTTGCCCTTTTCCCTTCAAACTAGCCTTTGAACTTCCGAAACTATGACGAGTTTTCCACAATTAAATATTACCTCAAATTCTGAATTTATCACAATCAGTTTCACTGACAAAATTCAACCTGCAATAGACCCAATACAGTAGAACATAACACATTACTTGGACTGTAGAGGAACAAATACTGCAACATATAACAATTTAAAGAAATGTATGTAATTAACTAACTGCTGTTTTGGAAGAATTAATCTAGAAGGCTGAAAACAATCTTTTTCCTGCTTTGAAACTGGATATACAAGAAACAAGCAGTTTTGCAGAGTGTAACTAAGTCAATATCACGGGTAAATTTCCTAATTCTGAATCTCGCACAAACATCATACACATTTACCCCAACACTAGGAATTTAGGATGACAGTACGGACAGTTCTTTAGTTCTTCTGAACCTCATGAAATAGTTAGTTCAGAATCCAGTTCATGAGAAAGAACACCTGAACACTTGCACTATCACAGTAAATCATGTACAAGGCCTTTAATCAACAATTTTCTTAAAAAATGTGATATAAAGGTATCTTCCTTTTTCTTTTCCAGTAAACTATCAACATGTTGACCCAAATTGTAGTAAATGAGAAGACGAAAACAAACGGATAATTTAAAATGAAAGGCATAATGTTTGAATATATACTCACGTATGACTTTGATATAAGGTACTTGCATATAGGACAATTTAAGGCTTCAAATCAACTAAGCAAAAATACAAGCATGTAAATCCACAATCAGTCGAAGTGACAAATTCATTTGCACCAATAATCAAGTATTCCATGTCCATCTGATGGAAAAGATGAATCACAACAATTACAAAACAATCATCAATGATGATGTAAAATCAAGGCACCAAGCAACTGACTTGTAGAAGCTGGGCATTGATGATGAGGTGGCATCCACCAACTTTGCTGCCATCCACCAACTTTCATGGAGCAATAGATTAAGAAAAACAATGGATTCTTCAATATGGTCAAGGCACCCGAACGAGACTCCAGATTTAACCCCTGAGGAATCATATAGTGGCATTCTAAGTGTGTGCAAGGCGCACACATCGCACTATTTTCTTCTATAACTTTTGCAAGTGGCCCAATATTTTAAATACGGAATTAGTGTTAGGGCCCAAGAGTATGTTGCAAATGTAAGAGGTCCCATGTTTCAATTTTGTACAGGGCCCTTTACATCTTTGGACAGACCCTGTTCGTAATGTCCTAAAATATTACTAGGATCGATCAAGAATAGATGAAGCTTACAACTACAAGTATTGTGGTTTGCTTTAAATGTTTGACAGACCGAGAACATAGATTTCTTGGCCAAAATTTAACTGACATTAGGGACGTAGGTTCATCTGGGTTAGTGATTTATCTTGGTATGTATTACTACTATGGAGATTAACGAATGTAACGTTATTCATAACTCTCTAGTACTCAATGATGCATAATATGAAATATTTTATGTTAACATTTTGTTTACCTATGCACCACCATCCTATTTTTTGAAAATTTTCGAATCCTAACAGCTCATCATCTCACACCCTTATCAGTGCTTCATTGAGGAAGACCAACTTAAATTGTATATCATCCATTAAAGCACCATTTCCAAAGTAAAAAATTCACTTTTATACATTTGTGGTTGTATATATAAAAGCATATTAATAGAAGAAAACCTTTGAACTTGTGGACATTCAAAACATTTGACTCGAAGACATGCAGGTACACACATACACAAAAACACAATACATGCAAAGTGTTCTGTCCAACTGGCGGAAATAGAAGACATTATACTTGTAAAACAGAGAGTTTATATTCATTTATTCACAATCTTTCACAGCATTTTATAAAGGATCCTCCAAATCATCCAAAGATTGAGCACATAAATCACAACAGTTTTCACCCTTAACTTGAAAAGAAAAGAAATGCAATTATGGTTCATCTACCCTATGATCCTTGCATCCCCACTACCCCCACCAAAAGAACGTGCACACACACAATAAGATCCTACTATATATAAGGGGCAAAATATTATTACATGACAATGCTTACAAAGCAGAAAGAGGAAAGGTGGAATTGAAAATAAAATTTTATCATCTTTAAAATCTTAGAGCTTGGGTAATTACAAAAAAAAACTCACTGATCAAAAAATACAAAACAACTCCTAATCAAGAATCAATTAGGATTAACACTAAGAACCTAGATTGATTAAAATCGGACAGAACAACAATATGAGGTATTTTCAACAGCATGAATACAACGTAAAAAAAAAGTGTGAAAATCTCTACATATCATACGTACAGTATAAAAGGTAATTTACAATGAATTTGATCATTGTGGAATTGAGATCATTAGATTGGTCACGGGGTTAGGTTTCAATGCAAGCAAGAAAAAGAATCACCTCAAGCGGAAGCCTAGAATATACACCATATATCGAATGAGAGTCACAGAGCTTATATTGGATACAATAGCATACCACTATATTTTGGTAATTGTATGCTGGAAAACCTACAAAAAGAAAAAAGGCAGCGGAGTGAAATAAAATCGCATCACAAAGAAAAAGAATAAACAAATACGTAATAACGACATTAATGTAGAATGTATGATTCAAATACTTGTACACAACATGCACAACACAAACTTTCACAACTGCTGTTTGGTTGATATCCACATCCTAAGAATTGAAATGCACTGGGCCTCATTGTCAGTGCATTCACTTACAAAACCCATTGAACACACGTTCCAATACTTACGCTACTCAACAACGACAGACACTTCACTATGAAATTGTCTGGCAAGTGGCAACCACAAGATAGACGAGTTATCCAAGTATTTTATAAAATAACATATCCTTTTCCGGGTTAGCAAAAAGGAGTACAGAAACAAAGATTACCTCGAGACCGTACTAATATATGTTCCTGTTAATCTCGGATTATATATCAACAAAAATTTGCAACCTTCTTCACTATCATTTTACTTGTTATTTGGGAAGTCATCAATAAATAAATACTTAGGTTACTGAATAGAATTCCAGTTGTACCTCTGGAATCAGACATTCATGCTTCAAAAACAAGTTTCTGACAAACATGACATTTATTTTGTAAAGGAAATATAGGATTTAGAGAAGTAAATGTGAGTGTGCATGCCTAATATATATTGTTGATACAAGACTTATATGCAGATTGTCGATCCTAAAACTATAACCTATGCAAAAACCATCTAATGTCAGAAACCCACTTTCAACTGAGATGCCAAAATAAGAAATTATAAACTAGATGCAGAAGTTTCACAAAAGAAACAAAAAATTCACAATCATGGTCCTTTTGTTTTTTTAATCAATAACTACAAATCTAAAATAGAAACAACATTGTTTTTTAACAAAAATTGATGCAATTACTAATATTCCCTTTTTCCAAAATTGAGAATCTACGATTCCTTTTCGGGAAGTCCCAAATTAAGAGTCCAGTTTCTTTTCCGGGGGGCATGGCTGATGAAACAAATCTCATGATAGTAAAACAGCATATCCTTAAAAAAAAGTGTGCAAGTCGAATTGGACTGTTAATTTCAAATGGAGGAAGTACCAAGTAACAACTAATATTCACCATAGAATGTAATATTACTGCTTACATTAATAGCACCCATGTAACTACGGTAGCCAAATAAAAGAATATTTCCTTCCAAATGATCTAGTTTCCAAATAATTCTAGCACTAAACTAAGAATACTAAGAAATCCCAACTAGACAGACCGCCTCATATTCTCATATGTATGTCCCTATTTGATTAATTTTTTTTTAGTATATCTAACGCATTTTCTACGTTCTCTAACATTACTCCATTATTTGATCCTACCGACATAAACCAGCCTACAAGGAATCATCTTTAATGCCACTTTTCAAGGAAATGAAAGGGAAGGCTTGATCGCAAGAATTGTATCTTTTATAAGTTAATTCAATTTTTCCATAAATATAAATTAGTGGGGTGTGTTTTAATCGCATCAATTTGACATTCCAATTGTACATTATGTAATTCTTAAATGTTTTTATAAATTCTCATTTAATATTTCAAGAATTAATTCAAAATTCTAAGTAGTATGAACATACACAATGGTGGAGGTGTTCATGAAGACTAAAATGTTATCTTTTTTTGGTCCATCTGGAGTGGTGGTTGGGAGAGGAGGATAAGTGCCAACCACGCTAGGGCACGGGGAACCCCACTCCCAACAGGGGTGGAAGATACTCTAACCACCAGAGCACTTCTCTCTAGTATTCATAATTGCAGAAATCTTGCAACGGGGATGAAGAAAAAGGACTAAAAATATAGCCCACGGTCACGAAGGACCATAGGAGAGGTATTACTGATACATACCTCTCTCCCTTCTCTTCACTCAGTTCTATATGAGACAAACAACAACGTCCTTCATGGATCTTGGGAGGATATTGTTGCTTCCATGGTTCGTGAAGAACCTTGCAGAGGGTGTAATTTATCATTCAGACATTCCACTTTGTTTGATAAGAAGATGAAAAATGATAGCAAAAGCAATTGATTTGTGTGAAAAGTTAGAAAATGAGTTGGGTGATAGGGTGACATCTTCTCTTACCTTTTTGCTTTTCTCCATGGAAAATATATTTCCGGTGGTAAGATTGAATTTTCTTAGTTTTTTAGAGAAATGATGGATTATATCTCCTCATGAAAATAAGCATGAGATAGAAAGTATACCTCTGCATCACTCAAATCATTTTCCAACTTCCAACAATAATCAATCTATCATTTTATATCATGTTATCAAACAGAGCCTCATCTTAACATTCATCCTTTATATTATACTATGAAAATTCATTTTTTGCAACCCAACATTAAAATAAAGATCATTCAAAGAAATCAATAAATTTAAACAGCTTTAACTAGTAAATTGAGGGGCAAACATTTTACAACTACCCTTTGCATAATTTTAAATTCTCATTATATCCAAATTCAAAACAAAAAAGACAAGAGTTATGCATAATAAATCAAATTAATCGATGCACTCATAATTTTAAAATGAATCCAAAAGCGAATGAAGAAAATATAGCTAAGAGTTTCAGAACTACCTTAACAGGATCAAGAATTACTCCGTTGAATGGGTTAGGGTTTCAGTGTGTGTATGAGAGAGAGAGAGAGAGAGATTGTGATGAATAACCGAAAGAAAGGAATTTGATTTTGACTTCAGACGAATTCGTTGTGGCTCGGTCCCTCTCGTCCACAAAATTCGCGTTCAAATGTTTAATCATGAATCAACCACACGATTCTGTGCCCCACGTCAAAACCAATTTATTTATTTTTTTCGAAAATACGTCAAAATTGAATTTAATGATGCCCAAATTAATCTTCATGTAAAGTGCGAAATTATTTTGATTATTGAACCCGTGTAAAGGTTTTTTGCCCTTTTTAAATTTTAACCTTGTGAGTTATTAATTTTCAAAAAAAATAAATTATATTTAACGTAAGTAACAAAATTTAAACTCTAATAGAGAGAATAATACAATACGCAGTCCCTATATTACTTATATATATATATATTTAAATAGTACATATATTACTCTCTCTTTTTTTTAAATACCTAATTTTTTATAGAAGCAATATATGTAAGATGTGTTTAGTAACTCCAATTTCATGCTATGGAATTAGAATTGATGCATAGTTTTAGAATTTTAGTATTTGGATAAATTCTAAAAAATTGAATTCTACAAAAAAAAATAAAGTTTTCTAATTCCAATTCTCATTTAAAAAATTAACTCAATTTTTTTATTTTTTTGTTCTACAACTCTTAATTTGATACTTTTAAAAAGGCTAAACTAAAAGAGAAGTTATTTTAGGTTTTAAAAATTGAGTGTCTTTATTTAGAAATAAAATTGTAAAGTGTTATTCTTATGGATCTAATTACAAAGAGAGTTCTTTTGCTCCCTTACCCTTTTTTTCTTTTTTAAAAATTAGAATTAGGACTGACCCTGTAAGTTAGTCGACAATTTATTTAGTAGGAGATCTCATATTCAGATCTCTTTAAGTACAACTGCCCAAAAATTATAATTAGGACTAAGCCCTAGAATAATTCCTTTACCTAAAAATGGAGGCTAAATTTACAATTCCTTTCATGACAAGGACATTTTACAATTATGTGCATTATTATGACAATGAAATTTTGTTAATGATTAATTTGCGCATCGTAAAAATTCTTTTTGCTCTCTCACCAATTAGTTACTATGACTAAATAATCGCTGCTGGCTCGGGTTACCACCACTGACCGTGGCCATTGACCACTACCAGAAGTCTGGGGACGGCCAATGTCGCAGTGGTAGAAACGGTTAGTTGTCAATGCGAAATATTTTCTGTTTTTTAATGTGATGGAACAGTATTTTAGGTAAAGAAAATAGAAGTTACACGTATATGCCTATACATAGCCCATTACTAGATTAGGCGCTAGCGCGGCTCACTTCTATTGAATCGAATTCATGACCAATATACAAGATAAATGTTTAAACGACTCAACCGAATATTATCACATTATATATCAAGTGTGCTACGACTTCTAATATCTAACTATTATATTAAATGCGAAGAGAACTTGGCACAATTACCTTTTTATATACTTGAAATTACTAAAATGCCCTTCATGTTTCAAAAATTGAGATGCAACTTGAATGTGATTCAAAACTCATGACTTTAGGTACGATGAAAATATATTTTTACCACTTGATCAAAGCATCAAATATCAAGAATAATTTTGGTCATATACGGTGAATGTATAGATCCGGTGTTCAAGCCATAAGAAAGAAGGAGGGGATGCTAAAGTTTGAACTTGAAACCTTTACCTTGTCAAGGCAAGGATTTACCAACGAGGACAGCGCCAGGGTCTAATTTTGTCATCATTCTTGAAAAAATGATTTGTTCAAACCTCACTTTCTAATTAAATGGCCACTAAAGATGCATGAGTACAATTCTTTTATTCTTTAATTAGGATTAACACAAGACTTGTGTTGAACCAAACAACCCCTAAAGATCATCTCAATTGCCTTTTTACATTAATTTTCCTCTTTTCATTGAAGAAACAACAAACATTACAACCTCCTCTTTTTAAAAAAAATACAAAATTAATTGGCGATGCAAGAAATACTTGTTTATTTATTCACATTTTTCATCCTCTCTAGCCAGAGAAATCATCTTTAAAAACAGGACTAATTGGTCCATTGAAACTTACTTCATGATCTCCTAAAATTTAATCATGAAGCCCTTGTTTGATGCTCATCAACCATCTTCTTCTAATCATTCAAATGATGCATCAACAAGTGACCAATCTAAATATGATCAAGAGATTGGATCTAACACCGCAAATTCAAGAAATGGAGACATGCCGATCAAGAATCCGTCTTGTTTCTGCATTCCATATCGATTCGATCTCACTCTTGCTCGACGGGTAAAAAAAAAAATCTGAATTTGCATGGAAGTATCTCAATTTTGAAATTTAAATCAATGCAATATGAGAATCAGTGATCTAATTTTCGTAGAAAATAAGTCTTGTTACTATATAAAAAAAAATTATGTGTATATATACCGTTTCCTTTTGACTCCCTTTCTCCAAAAATTGAAAATTTAATCAAGTAGACTATGTAATAATTTGTAAGTAAATGTGCAGGTTTTAGCAGAGGCATTGGGGAGTTTCATATTGATATTCTGTATAAGTGGGATAATGGGAATCATGCAGTTGACGGGAGGCGAAGTAGGTCTTTTGGAATTCGCAATAACAGCGGCTTTAACAGTGATTGTCGTAGTTTTTTCCATAGGCCCTATCTCCGGAGCTCACGTTAACCCTGCCGTTACATTAGCTTCTGCAGTTGCCGGTGCATTTCCGTGGTCCGAGGTACTTACAAAAAATTAAAATGATTGTTTTAGCATTGACAACTGAAGTTTTTCATGTTGTTTTGCGAAAAAATATTGGCTATAACCACTATATCAACGAGTTCACATAGTTTCTTTTGTCTTGTTTATTAAGGTTCCGTTGTATGTGCTAGCGCAAGTTGGGGGTTCGGTGTTGGCAACATACGTTGCAAAATTCGTATACGGAATAAATCCTGAGCTTTTCATTACCAGACCGCTACGCGGCTGCAGTGAAGCTTTCTGGGTGGAGCTCATCGCGTCCTTCATCATCCTTTTCATGGTCGCGTCTTTGATAAATGAAACTCAATCGGTACGATAAATAATTTCATTATAACACATATTTATATAAAAAATATGGTTACATTCGTTCAAAATATGCAAAAATGAGGCTGTTTTTGGCAGGTAGGGCAGTTGTCTGGGTTTGTTATTGGAGTAGCCATTGGACTTGGAGCTCTCATCACTGGGTACATCTCCAAATTTTTAGTACCTTAAACAAATTTTATTTTAATTTTTTTTTCCTTCTTCTTTATTGCGCCATCCATTTGATTTTAACTTAGAAAATGTACCCAAAAATATTTATATATATGGGTGTTGTAAAATATATTGCTTTTTGAAATCTTGGCTGAAGTTCAAGGGGTTGGAAATTTGAGTATGTACACAATAGGTACAGATTCAAGCACCAATTTACCATATATTAAAAATTTGAAACTCAACAAGTACAAGTCCAGGCCAATCCCTACCCATGGACATCCTTACTTGTTTGTTTTGCTTTACATACTTTAACATTGAAAAAAAATAATTTATTTTCCAATTTAATCCTAGAAACGCATATTTAATAAGTTGTCTTTCTTTCTTTTGTTTTTTAATTGGTGTCTCAATAGTTTATATTCAAAATTTGTACACTAATATATAATTAGTATTATACTTATACTGTGTTTGATTACTTATAAATGTTGTGAGTTAAAAGTGTTTGGTTGGTATCGTAAATGAAAAGACTTACATTACTTTTTCGCATTCTGATGCAAACCAATACATGGTGCATTTGTTTCGCCAATCACGACTCCCGACCAAACAACCATAATATATTATAATAAAATTGTCTACATTAAAAACAATTTACACTGAATTGAGCTTTTAAAGCGCTAATCTAAGCATTTTGACTTATTTTTTCTTTATCAGGCCAGTATCAGGAGGATCAATGAACCCAGCAAGGTCATTAGGGCCAGCAATAGTATCATGGAAGTTTGAAAACATATGGATTTACCTAATTGCCCCTACCCTTGGATCTGTTATTGGTGCTTTCTCCTTTCGTGCTTTATCTACTCAACTTAGGCCTTTCCCTTTACCCACTGCTCCTTGCAATAGATTTTAGTTAAGTTTGAGGAATTAGAAGTTTGGAATTTGTAATTGGCTTTAATTGCCACTAATTTCAACAAATGTTTTTTTTTTCTTTTAAACTTATGGAAGGATTGCAATTTGCAAGTGTTTCTTTGTTGTTATGAAATGATGAAAAGATATATATACATGCATGATCATTTAACAAAAAATGTAGAATTTCAAGATTTAGTGGCTTATTAGAATACATAGGGTCGATCCTGAATTATATAGGATCATACATAGGGTCGATCCTGAATTATATAGGATCACACATAAATGAATTATATAGGATCAGAATAATATTCCAAATCAAGGAAGTGTGTTTATTAATAATTACTTAAAATGCATGCTTGATGAAAGCTGTTTACCTTGCAAATGAATACTTAAACTTGAATTAGGTCATTACACTGCCAAAGTCTAGCAAGAATTTGAAAATAGATTTGATTTTTATGATTATTATTTTATTTGTCTCAAAGTAAGAATTTTAATTTTTTCTTTAAATTAATAATTAATGTACCAAAATCACAATATGAGATAAGTTTTATTCTTGGTTAACCATGGACAGGACAGGAATATTATGCATTATGAAAAATTATTTGTCCCTACATTTACTAATTAAATTGATGTTGATGTTTATACTAGTGGCGCTAGTATGTAGGTTAACAATTGTGTATTTTTTTTTCAAGAAAGGGGAAGGTTTAAGTCTCTTCTCTTTACTACAATAATAACGAAAACTCCCTTACCCCAAATAAAATTCGAACTCATGATCTCTCCTGAATTCAGGTATTTATACTAGTGATACTAGTATATTATGTTAATAATTCTATAATTACATAGTCATCCTTTGTGTTTTTTAATAC
This sequence comes from Lonicera japonica, assembly GCA_021464415.1. NCBI lineage: Eukaryota > Viridiplantae > Streptophyta > Magnoliopsida > Dipsacales > Caprifoliaceae > Lonicera > Lonicera japonica. Next base: position 38,712,105 of record CM038468.1, read on the forward strand.
TAGACGAGAAGCAAAAGTGATGTTTGTAACTCACATAATTTAAAAGGGGAAGAATAAATTAGAGAAAAATAATTGCCTCATGTAGGTAGATAATAACCCAAAGATTGTGCATGTGGGTTCAAATTTGATCACTTGTGTTTTTTTCCTAAAACAACGATCATAACGGCAAAATAGGAGAACCACAATTTAATTTCTTACCGCTAAGAAATATTATAGATTTAATTTCAATGCTTGTTTTATAAGATTGGAAGTTTTGACCAAAATGACTTTTAGATCCTTTCATTGTAATGGTGTAAAATAACTGAAAAATGAGCTTTAATGAGAAGTAGGAAAATAAGATTAGTGATATGGTGAGATGTACGTGCTATTTACTACTTCTTCTCCTTTTTTTTTCCTTTTTTTTCATGGATTTCATGTTTTTTTTTTCCTTTTTCTTTTTTAGTGTAAGCAATTACGGTTTATAGATACACCTGGTGCTCGATCTTGGGAGAAGGGAAAAGGGTAGTGGGCGTCACGAATTGGTCGATCTCGAGATCTTTTTGCTTTTAACCATGATTCTTACCACTTGATCTATCAAACTAAGTGTCAAGGACTTCATTTCTTAAGCAGTGGGTGAAGAAATTTTCCCTTGAAAACTAAGAAAGATACATTGAACATCTCAACAATCACTAAGCTCTTTCTCTAGTTTCTCATTAAAAATAATTTTATTTTCAATCAGTTTTTAACAATTAAATGGACCATGCCTCTCTTTTCTAGATCAAATTTATATTACTACGACAAGAACGTGGATTGTTCTAGTGATAAAAAACTCTACCCAACTTGAAAAATATTTTCATAAGGTAAGAAATGAGAGAAATGGGCCCTTATCCAATAGCCCATCACTTTGAACGGCTCATCCTAGATGGGCTCACACGTCTAGACCCTTTAGAACAATGGGTTGGACCTGGTTTGGACTTGTGTTTAATTAAATTGGGCTATAATAAAATGAATATGAAAATCACATAGTAGTCAAAGGCACTCTCAAATTATTTAATCACCCATTTTAATGTAAATTTTTTTTTTCACTAGATTGACTAATGACATTGTCGCATTTTCATTCTTTATATAATACATGAAATTTATCGCATATTACGCGGTAGCTAGAATGGGGTCCAAAAGTGCAATTAAATATGCAACAATTTAGCTAGATTCATTGAAGAGATTCAATGAAAGCAATAATGTCATCTTGCTAAAACTATTTTTTCCCCTTATTCAATTACTTTGATAACCACTTGAGTTTCTTGTTTTTGATGAAAATAATGTCATGACATTATTGGGTCATAAAAATTTGGTACCGGACCTATCATTTCATACAAATTAATATATTTAAAGATACAATTAATTAATGTTAGAAGTATATATTCATTGACCAATAATTAAATTAATCAACAAGAATATAGTATTATTAAAAAAAATACTATTGCAAGCTAATCATTAAACTTTTCTATATATAACCATTTTCAATGAATTATTTTACGCTGATTCATTTAAAATGTTCAGTCTAAAATATTAGATGGAAATTTTGGAATAAAAATCCTAATTGACTTATTTTGATTTTTGATAGCTCAACAAACATCTGGTGTTCCTTATGGTTCATTTTTAGAATATTGATTCATTTTGTTCATGCACATCAGCATTAAAGTCAGGTATTTAACTTTTAATATTGTGATTTATAATCGTAAAGACAAATAATTCTTGTATTATTAAAAGATTGAATGATTTGCTAAATATTATTAAAAAATATTAAATATTGCAATAATTCAAAATAAATTGATATATTAGTAACTGGGCCCAGTATGCAAAAATCTTTAAATTCAGTAGTACTTCGTAACTCAGAAGTAATGTGACAGGCAGTAATAATTTTTTAAACTCGGCTCTTTTTCGTTACACTTTTAATTTAAATTTGTCTAATGGTGTTTAGTTTGAGAATTAAATAAATAAATAAATAGGGGTATTTCTCGTTTGACAACGGAGACTAATCTCTTGAAACACGTTCTCTAGGTACAATCTGGCGCTTTCGCGGGGACCTCTTCTAATAGAATTTGTTCCATTTACGAGCGTCCGGGATAAACTCATGACATCTTAGTTAGGGGACCCGAACCCCATCCACTTGGACCAACTCGATCATCTTGGTATTTAATGTATTAATTGTGTGGTCATAGCCATTTCAAGTTGATAACAAAAACTTTAGATCTGTATTAAACAAATAATAATAAAGCTACTCAAACTCAACTTTATTTGAGCTTGATTAAACAAGCCCAAATACTTAAGACAAGGCAGGCATCATCTTCCAGACACCCTGGGACTACTGCAACTAGAAAATAATGCATAACTAGTTAATTGGTGTATTAATGAATTATTTTATAATTGATGGTGAGATTTAATTTAAATTTCCTTTGTTTATACTTAATTAGTCGAGATACCATTAAATAATATATATAAACATGTCCTATGTGGTCGCATAGCTAGCAAGGTAGATATTTTGATCATGTATGATTATCATTTTCATATGTCTTTTCTGGTTTATTTTAGTTTATTTTTTAATGGTATGATCACCATTTGATAGATATTTTTGTCTATTACTTTTTGAACATATTTGCAAATAAGATCCATGTTTTAACCAAAAGGATATTTCCATTCGTCTTCAATTTAGAATCAGTCGATTGATATGCATGTGTAGTTTGAATATTATATTTTTTAAAAAAAAAATAACAATAATGATAGATGAACTTATACTCAAGCGAAAGATTCGATTCTTGTCGCTAACTATGGAAAAACAATTATAAAAGTACAATTGAAAACCAAAAGTATAACACAATTTTAAGCAGTTGAAATTAGGTCTCAAGTACATGTTTCTCATTGTCTACTAAAATTATTTTGCTCAAGGTATTTGTTCGCATAAGATGGACCAATTCCATAATAAAATATACAGTATACAAATAATTTTCTTCTTTTTTTCCTTTTTCTTCTTCTTCCTTCATTCGTCTTTTCTAGAGTATTGTTAAAATTCTAATAAGATTTCTATAGTTGTTTGTAGAATTCTCCTAGGTCATTCTATAAACATGTTACATTTTGATACAATATAGACAATTTCATTTTTAGAGATTTTATTCCCGCCGTTATCGACTGATAAATTTTTCAAGTTTTATTTGTTGCAGTAAGATACAAATTATATTTCTCTCTCTTTATATATATATATATATAACCGAAATGTTTGATTCCAACTTTTGAATTTTTCAACATTCAGACCAAAAAGGAGAAACCCCACAAGAAATGAATGTATCAAAGATGATAATAAAAAGTGGGCACACATACAACCATCAAAAGTAAAGTGGTAATGGATAAATAGTGATATTATTAATTATTTTCTGTTTATATATTTATGGGTCCCATCTTAGTGCTGACATCGTACATGTGGACCAATTGGGTTATGTGAAGTCGGTGAAGATATCTATGTATGTATGTATGCATGCATGTCCTTCTCCATCAACATAAACAGCAGCCATAGCCTTTCAATTTGGGAGGTGGTGACCCCAAGGTCAATGGAAAGAGGAATCAATTAATGTGGATGTCCCTCTCTTGCCTAATTATGTATTCCTTCACTTCCAATTATTAAGAAACCATAGCGACTAGAATTAGCCTAGTGACTAAAATTTATTTTGGATTGAAAAAAAAAAGTATTGAGTTTAAATTTTGTATTAATGTATTAAAAAACCATATTTATTTTTATAATTATTAATTTGCTATATGCTAATTTCAACTTAAATAATAAGATTCAAGCAGTGTCTTAGTAATTAAAAATGTAATTATTCACACAATTGGAGTCATGATTCACATTCTGCTCTTCTAAAAACCACTCGAATCTATCATCGCTTGGGTCAACATAAATAATATTAAAGCGGACATATTTTACTTTCTTGAGATTAAGTACACTAACTCTAGAAATAAACTTTTATTGTAAATAAATCTTTATTGTAAATAAATCATCAGTATAAAGGTCCACCACCTTTCTCTTTGTCGGCATGAGGTAGCTTGTCTATAGCACAACAATGCAAAGTTACAACATGGCAATGATTTCTGATATAGCACAATACGTCCTTGAGTTGATAGTTGTTTCTGATAAAGCACAACACGTTCTTGAGTTGATAATTGTGTATGTGATACGTATCTGTATACATATCACTATGCATGTAATTATATAATCTTACAAATAGGATCCTTGTTTATTTAATTAAACAGAAATTCACAAGTTCTCTCTTTATATTTTGCTAAACGAGAAAGAAAATAAACCGTCAACCTTCATCTACCCCAACTATCAACCCCTAGCTAAGATTGGTAAACTGCTAATACATCATTCCACGTTTACGAGAAAAATTTACAATACAATCAAGCTCCATGACTACGTTTTTTAGTTGCATGTGAGCTAATTCTAGCTCAATGACTAGTGTACTCCTTTCATAAATAACAAGTTGTAGGTTTAAATTGAGGCGGCAAGTTTCAGCATAAATCTCAAGAGTTGGAGAATGATCGAAGAGCCAAAGACAAGTTTGCAGTATTGACTATAAATTAAGTTAAAACTAAGTATTAACTTAAAAAAAATAGTAAAAATTGAAATAAAGCATGCACTTTATTTAAACTAAAAAATAATAATATGGAATTGCGTGTGTAATAAAACTTGGCAAAAGTCTTTGTCATGGGAGTAGTTTTTGTGCTAATTAAGCTGCTTTTTTTCTTTTCTTTTTTGTATGAAATTACGGTGAGATTTAGTAATCCTTTAAAGGAGGGAAGTAAGCTCAAATCTTGACGATCCGTGTGATAACTAACAATTTTAACTACTGGATCAAATTTGGATCTTTAATTAAAAAAAATTATCTTTTATAAAATCTATATTATATTGTTCACCAAAAAAAATAAAATCTATATTATATAACATAGTAATTAAATTTCTTGTCAAATCCAACTTTTCATTGTTTTGAATCTATCATCTCACACGTTTCCTCTTTTGCCCCAAACTTTGAGTCTCACTGACTAAACCACCATTCAACTGCTCCCACTTTATATTCCTTCTTTTACTTGAATATAATATTTGCAAGCTTGAGTACACATATAAACCATTGGCTATCTAAGTTGAAAAAGATAAAACTAACCCATAGTTTTAGTTTCATTCTTTTCTTTATCCATGCAACAAAATATTCCTGCCCAATTGTACAAGATTTTCATGCGTAGCTAAACACTCCATGATCAACAAGATTTGAAAAAGATAATTAGAGATAAAATTAAAGATTCTCATGCGTAGCAAAACACTCCATGATCAACAAGATTTGAGAAAGATAATTAAAGAAAAAATTTTAAAAATAAGGCTCTGTTTGATTGCAAAGATGAAAAAGAAAAATAAATTTAGTTAATTTATGTGAAGATATAGAAAATAAGGTGAGAGATGTTACTTATTTTATGAGTATATATCATCAATCCTTTAATTTTTTTGTGAAAAAATTTTACTCACCACCAAGCAAAGAAAATTTCTTTATAGAAAAACTTAAAAACCAAGAGAATATCACCTCTATCACTCAACTTATTTTCCATCTTTTCACCAAAACTAACTTAATTTATTTTTCTTTTCCACCTTGCAATCAAACGGAGCATAATATGTCTATTAGTTCTTTAAGAGAGTCTCTTAACAAATAAAGGTATAAAACTGTTCGAACCTAATATATTTATTATAGCCATCAACTAGTCTAATTCAACTTGGTTTTATGTTTTACTGTTCAATATATCCAATCCAACTTGGTTTTATGTTTTAATGTTCAATATATCCAATCCAACTTGGTTTAAAAATCGAATCCAATTCGAGGTTAGATTTGATTGGTTTTAAGGCAATGTATTTCTTTAATGATTATTCAAGTTTCAATAACAATCAAAATTAATCTAATCAATAATACAAAAACCAAACAATATAAAGAGAAGTAAAATTGGAGTTTACTTATAGGGTATTTGTTGCTAGCAATAATAAATAATAAAGTGCGACAAAGTATAAATTAACAAGTAATTCGAAGCTACGCTAACTCAAAATCGTGACTCAAAGGAGTGGCGCTAATGTGGTGTTATCATTTTTAGTTGAGGTTGAATTTGATTGCTTTGACTTTGGTTTCACCAATGTTAAAACTAAACCAATCCAATGTTTGATCGATTTTTAAAAGAAAAATCAATCCACACCACTAACTTAATTAACCACTCCAATCAAAATCAAAATGGATTGAATTAGTCAAATTGAGTAGTTTGGATTAGATTCTGCACACCTCTAAGATTTCATTATATAATCTTTACTAACCCGTTTATTGTGTTTTTAAGGACACTTTATTTATATCTTGATAGACTTTAGAGTGCTAGAAGGCTTACTTGAAATGGCAATAGTCATACTCTTGTTACAAGATAAGCATATCGACTATTAGCACCTTAATGTAAAAAAAATTTTTTGGGGGGAGATGGATTGAAAACAATTTTTCCATAATTGATTTGACACATTAGTTTGATTCCTCCACAATTTATCCTTTATGATTGATCACTAACTCTCACCAATCACTACTATTGCCACTGCCGATCACAGCTACCATTGGTGGAGCTTAGGGGTGTTTTTGATTTCTGTAGGAGACCCAAACAAAATTTGAAAATTCGGTTTCAGTTTGATTCGGTTTTGGTTTCTAAATCATTAAGACCCAGACCCGAACCAAACTTTTCAGTTCAGTTTCATTTTGAGTTTATTCGCTTTTCATAAAATGATCGCTAACTCTCACCAATTACTACCATTGAAAAATACTTTTACATAAGATTGAAGATGAAATGCATGTGTCGAATGATAATGTTGCCGATCACAGAAAAACATCTATTCTATCTACCATTGGTGGAGCTAAAACATAATTATAGTATGAGAGGAAAAAAAATGATTAGGTCATATACTCGGTGTTTTTGGTCATTTTATTTTTATAATTTTTCGTAACTAATGGTATTGGATACCATTTGATCGTAATAGACGGGTCCAACCCATCAACATTAAAAACTATGGATGGACCAAAGCTTAATTTTATATACAGATACATGTACACATATACATACAAAATATATAATTAAATACAAGTCTAAGCATCAGATCGTCCGCGTTATAAACAATCATAAAGTGAAGAATATTCCTTCTAATTCACTCTAATACATAATTAAAGGTACAAACAAAATTAAATAACTCTTGTTAATTTCTCCAGTAATTTAACAATTTGATTCCTATCAATTACTAAGAAAATTAAAAATTAAGGTGCACAATATTATAAATATTTTTTTAGAATTTCTTTTTTTGGTTACAAAAAATGGTGGCAAGTGAGCAACCACTCCAAGCCAGGTAGGACCACATTGGGCGGCAAAGCTCTCCCTCCCAAAATTTAACACAACTGCATTCCCAAGGCTCAAACTCAAGACCTTAGTTAAGATAGAACAGCCCCGTGCCAGCTAATCTACGTGCTTGTGGACTATTTTTTTAGAATTTCATTTTGATGTATTTTACGATGTTAAAATTTTGATACCATATACCAGCATAAATTCATATTTAGCGTAATTGTTCGATACAAAAATTTGTTGAATCATGATGTGGACAATCTTATAAGTTTGGAAAACATTTTCCATTTTATAAATATTACTTATAAATATTTTTAATATTAGTTAGATCTGAATTCCATTCAATTCGTGAATCACTTAAATTACCTATTGTTTGTATTAAAAAAACAAAAATAAGGGCCCTACAGACAAAAAAAGGTATTTATATTTAGTGTGTATATATATATATTTTATTGGTAAAACAAAATTTAAATATTCGACCATATAAAATTCATGATAGTTTTGGAATTTCTGTACAGTGGGAGACAATCAACCAAACAGAATCTGTTTATATTTGGCGATATTACAAAGAGATTCTACAAATATATACTAATTAATTAGTGCCATTCCTAGTCATAATGAGAGTATTAATGCTTATTTTATTCTCTCCAAATTTTATTTTATTTTATTTTTTCACAAAAAGTGACCAACTCAACTGAGGAATCTAAGATACCATTAAAAATTTATTTGATGTAGAAATCTGGAATATATATCACTGCAATAAGGTTAACTGTAATAATTTATAATAACAAGAAGAAGAAATTTTAATAGACTGCATTTGAGTACAAGTAAATATTTTTCAAATAGATAGTTGCTAACGATCTTGTATTTTGATCAGCATTTTTCTTTTTCTCGTAATAAGGAGGTTATCAGTTTGATCCATATGGCTCCACCTATTTATGGTGGTTGTATGTCTATTCTTTATTGCAGTGACTCTAGATTTGTATAGAAATGGAAAAGTTGTATTATTGATGTTATAATTGTATTATCGCTTTAAGAACATGTGTGATATGTTTGAAAAATAAGTTAAAACATGTAATAAAATACTTTCCATCCCATGCTCATTTTTATGAGTAAATGCCCACTATCATTTTTTTGTTTTTTTGTGAATTTTTTTTCCTCACCCTTAAAGAAATTTTTTTAAATGAAAAAAGTCAAAAAGTAAGAGTTTATCACCACATTTTTAACTTTTCACACAAATATATTGCTTTTCTTACCATTTTTCATATTCCTATCAAACAGAGTTGCAATAGAATTAAGAAAAAATTTGTGGTGCTGCAAGCACAAACATGTAAACAAAAAAATTGTCTCAAACAAAACATTATATGGATTGCAGTGTGGGCGTCAAAGAGCTGAATAACCAAAAAAGGAAAATGTAGTGTAACTCATGGACCCTAAGGTAACCAATACACCACCAACAAAAACCATTGCTAGTGAACTAGAATTTGTTCAAAAGATGGTTCCCCCAGCCAGCTCAACCACAGGTCTAGCAGTATATCCACCATGTCTATTTTCTGTTAAATCAAATCGACGAGAAAATTTACAGTGAGAATATGGAATTCAAGGAATTGGAAACCCTTCAATGGGGTTACCCATTCCTATTTATAAGTATAGGATTAGGGTTTACATTACTTTTTTAGGTTTAAAGTTAAATAACTATAAAGGTAATATTCATGTAGACACTTCAATTTGCGACCCCCCGCAAGAATTTTAAATCTCCTAGAGAGTTCACATTGAGTCAAGAACGTACTCACCCACTCATTTGAAACACTCTGGAAAAGTTTGTAGTATAACAAACCAGTTTCACTGTACAACTTTTTCGCACGACAAACCTAATTTATAATACGATAAATCCATTAAATGTAGACCAACAACTCTTTGACACTTCACTGTGTCAGAACCCATCAACAACATAGTTTATTGTAAGACAAATAGCATTACTATTAAAGTTGACAAACCATTTATTGTCGGGGTTTATCGCACAATAAATCCTCCTAATAGTATACACAACCTAACACCCTATAAGATTAAAGACATGATTTTTACACTAAAAAATACCCTTATTCTCTAATATTTTCTAATTTCAAAGTTATTTCAAAAGTTTGTTTCTTATATTATCTAATTTCCAAAAAAAAAAACTCAAGTCTAATCTTAGCACCTAAAGTGTTATATTCTAAAATGAAATAGCCGAAAATATCTAAAGAAGAAAAGAAAATATCTGCCAAAGGTTTTTCTGCCTCACTTTATTTTCTTTCTTATTATTATTGTTAGGAAGGTAACTAAATATCTCACATATCTTTCTGAATTATATTATATATATCTGCAAACATGTTGAAATTATTCATAATATAGACTTATTATATCTGTTGTTTTATCCACTTTATAGTTATATAAACTTATTGTCAAATTAGCGATATTCCGCTGTTTTCGAATATTATCTTTCCAAAACACTGATAAAACCTCTTTCAAAGCCAAAAGAAGTAAAACTATTATCATACAGATAAAACTAAGCTTTAAAACTCAGTCTAATAAATTTTACAAAGGAATAATATCTAGATATATCATGTCTTCCACATAGATTGAGATATATCTCGTACACTCTCCTCAAGAGTATAATTCCATGTCAAATCAATTCTTATAAAACTCGATCTTTTCCAAAGACTTAAAATCAATTAAAACGAGATATTTAATATTGTTATCTGATAAAACAATGCTGAATCAATCTCTCATTTTTAACTGATAAACTTTGTCACTAGTAATCAAATTTTGACAAAATCAAAATCATCATATACAATGTTTTCATATGTTCCCTGTTTTCTCCCAAATCAGGTTTTCAATAAGATATTTCCAGAAAATCAATAAAGGCATATAAGTTTTCCAATATATAATAAACACATAAGATCACTAAAGATCAAAAGGGCAGAGCGGGTGCCTAATACCTTCCCAATCTGTAATATAGTTCCCGAACTTTATCAAATCTTAGTTTTGTAGATAAACATGTAAGCAAAATGTTGACATTTCCCCTTACTATTTTGTCATTTTTCTCATAAAACGTATTGATGACTCTGAACGAACCATCATAGATTTAAAACATGATAGAAGGACACAAGATATGAATTATCACCATATAAGAAGCGAATGGACTGTCAGAACTTTCTTCGGCATTTTAGGCCCCCAATTTAAAGGTTGGGACCAGGAGCCGCATTTGCAGATTATCACAACTCCAACCACTTTACAAATGTCCTAAGTCCTCTTCACAATGCTTTATTAACATCATCCTTGTTCACACTAAAGCTTGCAACTCACATTTTAACTCATCAAGACGACCATTTCGATTAGAATATATATCTTGGCTAGGATAGACCATCCTTACCGAGGACGACCATCTTGGCGTGACTTGAAAGCCCACTGAACTACAAGCCCATGGGTGCTCTGGCTACTTGATGGCCTTAGGCCGACTGAACTGCAAGCCCACTTTTTATGGCCCCGTTCACCTTTCTACTATTATCCTCCCACGTACACTACATTTTAAGGCAGTTTATAAGCAAATTTTACATTTATTTTGTTAAAAAATGTTGAAAGAATGGAAGAAAAAAATAAATCTGAAAGTGTAATCAATTTTCTTCACTTAGCTTAGCCTTACAATACCAAATTTGATATAATAATTCGGTGTCGCATTGCCGAATTAAGTATGATTTTTGACAACATCAATCTTCATTGAATTATTAGCTTACATTAGGCAACATGTTGCCAAAGTATTGTACTAGATTCAACAACTAGTCGCCGAGTTAATGTACCAAATTCAATATCGTACAGCCGATGAAGAAAAATGACAACACATATGAACCCTTCTTCTACTTTTAATTTTGAACAATGTGCAATAGAACAATCATAATATATGTAAAAGAATATCAATATTTTGTTTGATTTATAGTAGACCTGGCAACGAATCGTGTCATGTCAGTTTTATGTCAGGTCTTAGTGGGTTCGGGTGAAAACTACTAAACACTTATACAACCCGTTAACATAATGGGTGAAAAACTATACATGAACACAATTGGTCACCTTATCAGGTAACACGACACGACCCATTTCACATGTTAAGCTAATAGGTTTATCAAGGTAAACCCTATAACCTCACATGATTAACTTGTGTTGGTCATAAATCAACCCTATAGGGGGTGAATAGGGTTTTTAAAACTTAATGCGGAATTAAAAAAAATTTTAAAAATATTTAAGCAATACAACTACGCTAAATAAGTATATCAAGGAAAACAAGGAAATAAATCAAACAAACTCAAAACACAAGTAATCAATAAATATAGCAAGTAAATAAAGAACTTGAGTTAGAAAGATTAAATCGATTGAAATTCAAGACTTTTTGTTCACGCGGTTCGATTTTCTAAACCATACATCCGCGCTTAGATAGTCCCCGAGAATTTTCACTAAAACTAATTTTCTTCCGGGTGAAAATCAAATCTCTACAAGTGATGTTGTCTCACTACACTTCACAAGTATTGCTCTACCACAATCCTCACACAAGAAACACTCTTGCTAACATGTGATATTTACCTCTCACAACATTCAAATGTAATTGTCTCACTACACTATACAAGAATTGACCTTTTTGCTAACTTGTGAGATTTACCTATCATAAAAGAAACTTACAAAGTGTTTGGTGATTCACATCAATAAATATAACTCTCTTAAGTGTTTGATAGATACAATTTGAAACTCACACTAGAGTTATCTTGTTTGATCAAGATCTATAACTCAATGAATGAATGATTGATCAAAATGTGAATCTTTGAATAATGAAGATAGATGAATAATATGTTTCTATAGTGATTCAAACTTGTCAAAATGTGTCTTAGATAGTGCATATATAGTTGCAAAAGTGATATAGCCGTTTTAAAGGTTTGGTACCAAAAATGATAAAAAAAAATCAAAAATCCAACGACTATATTATAAAGCATCAGTCGACTGAGTAAAACTCATCAGTCGACTGATGGGCTATGTCCATCAGGCCAAAATCTCAATTTTTGAACTTTTGCAATTTAGCTCTAAAATCAATTTTAATGCTTTGGGAATCTCAAAAATATGTTCCTAAGACACTTATTTTTGAAAAAACTCAAAATATGATCATTTGAATTTACTATGAATTTATTTGAAAATCGATTTTTGTAATAATGATATTTTTAAAGGAATTTTGATTCAAACTTGATTTTGATCAATCTATGAATGCTATATCAATATATATGAGTTATATAAATAATGAAACAAGAAACTTTACATAAATCTTAAGCACTTACTTAGTTATTGAATTAATAAGTTTTCGAATGTTTCGATTTGTTTCTTCAATTTGATCTACACTTGAAGCAATAGTCTTAAAGCTTTTGCATATGATCCTTAATCTGTGTACTTCATGAGATGCATTGATAGCATGTGAGTGATGAGATTGATATCCTTGATTTGTCCAATGTTTTGTTGACTTGATCAAATATGAAATGAATGATCTTTGTCATGCGACATGCTTTTCTTGATTTTTCAATTGAATAAACTATAAACTTATATCAAGAAACATCTTAAATTACACATGATTGATTTATTATTATTAACAAAATAAGATTAAGACATTTAGGTCAACAACTTGAAAACAACATAAATATGCTTCAAACAAGTTTTTAACGGGTTCTAACGAGTCTAATGGGTCTTAACGGGTTTTAATGCTAGTTAACGGGACCCAAACACGGTTCATTAGCACAACCATGTCTTATTGTATCCACCTGATATTGACCATCATTTAATAGAGGTTTACTCATTAACTTATAATTTCGTGTCAATTCGTATTATGTTATTATATCATGTCCGACTTTATCAAATCTAATTTAGAATTTTACTTTACACTTTGCGTGATGTGTGTGTGTGAGAGAGAGGGGTTTGATTTTATTTTATTAAAACACTTGTGGTCTACCTTGTGATCGATGCTCCAATAATTGTTATTATCCTTTGCGGTGATTTTAAATATGAGATAGTTTTAAGTTATTTTTTTGGTCTAGATAGAACTTCCCAATATCAATAGCCAATAGAAATTCGCATAGGGCCATTTGGCTTAAATTTAAGAAAAGGAATTGGCCATATAGCTAGATTCTATTGACCATAGTATCCAATGGACCAATAATATCTATTTTTCAAAATATTCAATCTTCCTATAATTTAGTCTTGCTAAATTGTTATTTAAATTTTAAATTTAAATGATTTATCTGTTTTTAAAATTCAAACCCAATCAAAATTTCGAATTTGAATTCCAATAATAATTGCTACAAACTAAAAACATAATAAATCTCTTAACTAATATGTACACTAGATATATTTTGATACATTTCATGTAGTTTGACATATATATTACATATTTAATTACAATAAAATTAATAGATATATTACGGATTTTATGACTATCTAAGAGTAATATGTGTAACTAGTGTAACTTGTAATATATATGCTTTCAAGTTTATTTATTATGCTCCTCCAACAAGACATCTCACATTAAGCTATTTCTCTCAAAGATACGGATGAAAACTCTTGCAAATAACAATTCACTTAATTTAGATGAATATCTAAGTTGGATAATTTTCATGGTAGTTAAACGAGATATAAGGAAGACATAATATGTAAAATTACTATAGACATATTATGAGTATACAAAAATCGAGTTATAATATGTCTCCATGTCAAGCAAATTTGTTTAAGTCGTACACCTTATATTATGTCTAGGTGTGAAACAATCGAGTTGAGAACAAAAACGTAATACCCAGTTAGGTTACTATGCACAGGCGAGAGGAACAAGATATAATTAAACCAGTCCCACCGTGAATGAATTTTATTTATAAAACATAAAGAAACAAAAAAGTGGTGATGCACCAACAATACCATCAATAATTTTTAATCAAAAACAATTGAAGAAAACATGGTCAAATCCAACAGATGCACCATTGGCTTCTAGATTGCAATTAACCAAATAATGATAGATTTATTAATGGATTAATAAAGTTTTGGTGTTAATTATTTTTACCAGTTTGGGGATGAACAAGCCGTAGAAGAGGGTGAAGAGCGCGTAAATGGCCGCCACTTCATAATCAAATTAATTAATAAAAAAACAAAATTCCAAAAATTTTGGATTAAAAATTAAAAATCTGGGCTAAAGAGTAATTATTCAAAAGAGTTGGGTCTGGTTAAAACAATACTTTCAAATATGGGTTAATTCCTAGTTCTCTATAATATTTATTGATTAAATTACAAATATGAAATAATATATGTTAAGCATGAATATTGTCAACACATATTGGATAAAAGTGCAAATTTGAACATTTAATAGTAAGGGAGTGAAAATGGAGGAGAATAGGTAGTTAAATGCAAATGTTGGTTTTAAATTATGAATTTTACTTTTAATTTTTTTTAGGATATCTCAAATTAAGAATTAATTTATTTCGATCTCTAGAATATAGTCTAGGTACAACATGATGTACTAGATCATGCAACGTATGTATTGGTTGAACTTATATAAACTGAAAATTGAAATCTAAGTTCGAGTGATCAAGATCTTTTACTACTAGACAAACTTTCTCGCTCGTTAAATTAAGGCTACGTTTGGAACGCACAAAGACACACAAAATAGTTTGCATTAATAATAAATACTCACTTCATTCCTAATTAACATTCTATGTTTGAAATCCACATTTTCTAAGAATATACTAATTTCGTCAAAATCAATTGTTTAATCAGTGCATAACTTGTTTTATATGGTGAGTTTTTGGTAAGTTGGACCATGTTCCGAAAAAGAGGATTGACTATTAATTTGAGATATCGCAAAAAAAAAATAAAGGACTCTTAATTTGAGTCCGAGATACTAATTTTCTTTTAGCCATGATGATGCCCTTTGTTTAAAGACATAGTACGGTAATGGTATAGCGGCCAAATGGTGATGTTAATAGGATGATTATCAAGAATTTGATTTTCAGCCTCTTCTCCTTCTCCGGTGACCTTTTTTGATTACGTCTTAATTTTAATTTAAGAAACGTAAAGAAAATGATATTAAGCTTTTAAATTATACGAAAAAAGCACAATTTTTTCTCAAAAAGTATTGTTTAATTGGGTCATAAATTATATATCTATAATTTTATAAGTAACAAAATAAATAATAAAAATGGGTATGGCAAGAGATGAAGTGGGCCATGTACAATGAATGCAATTTGTGAAAAAGGATAACAATTAATAAACTCCAACATGCAAGTTGATGACAATGACGCCCATGGTATGGCCATGGCCCATTGTTTTAATTGGAGTTTTCTCTTTTTATCTCCATTTCCATATCATCAATAATTTAATTTAGACTATGGGCATGTCGTCTTTTTGTGAAGTGTCAAAAAAATGATAATCATTATCCTTTTTGCAATTTTAATTATTTTTCCAACAAAACGGACCGTTTGTTTATTTAATAATTGTACAAACATAATTTAATGGTTTTAGGATGTTGCGTGCATAAAAAATCCAAATTTACAACGTACTCCAGAATTCTATGGTCACACTTAGGGGTGTTTATTTTTGCTTGTTAGCGGAAGAGTTTTAAGCATTCAGATATATAATAAGGTATTTGTTTTTTAAAATTATTAAGAGATTAATAGTTATTCTCATTATTAATTAAGCATTTAGGATCAAGAGGTATCAATTTCGCTAAATGTTTAATGTTGAATTTAAATAATTGTTTTATACAAACACTTAATGTTTAGATCTTCATTCGATCAAAATAAAAGATAAACATTATTTTTGGAGTTTGAATTCAGCATTCAACAATTAAAGATTAAAAAAAAAAACACAAACCCTGATTTTAACATAAATAATGATGGCAAGAGTAAGAACAAAAGAAAATCTTTGAATTTGAGAGTCATAGCTTGGTTTCAGAGTTGGTCCTGATCGTTATTAGACCCTGATCAAAATATTAAAAGATATATTTTTATAAATAAATATATTAATTTTTTTATATTAAAAAAATATATTTTATTTCAATGATAAAAGTTTACATGCCACAAAAAAATGCATTACAATTGCAAAGCAACATGCAAAAAACACCACAATTAAATATCTATTCCTCTCTTATTGTTTTGAAATTAATATGGATGAAAGAAAAAATATTGGTACTCATTTAATTATCTCTTATAGCATAAGAATATTGAGATTGAATATGGGAAGATAGAATCTGGAAATAGTTGAAGAGGCCGTTCCCCTACATGTAGTTAGAGTTTTGAAAAGTTGAGGTTTTTTTCTCAAATAACTTTGTTATTAATTAGAAAACTTTATTTTATTTTGTAAATATATATGACAAATAAAATATGGTTACCCTTCTTAATTTTTAAGCCTTAGATGGTCGCCTTACCAGCCCTTCCTCAGAGCTTGCCCTGCTTGGTTTAAAGTTTATATTTTATAAAAAATTATAATTTTTTTATAAAATTTTAAAAATAGTGTATTGTATACAAATCAAATTTAAAAACTCCAACCAATTTTTAGTGGCAATTTTTTTGTATTTTCAACAACATTTTATATACATTTGTGATATATTTTAAAATATTAAAATATAAAATTTCAGTTGCTATATTCTAAATAAAATGTTATAAATTTTATTTAATTCGTAAAGTACTTAATAAAATATTTAGACTTTTATTATACTAATGTGAGTTTAACTTATTCTCTTTAAGAAATTCATTACTATAAAAATTTTAATCCGCCACTGGCCATGAAAGATGAGGAAAATGGTTAGTAAGAGTATAATTGAAATTTAACCAAAAAATAGCATCTCGGATAAACATTAAAAAGTTTATTTATATTTAAAATAAATTGTAGAAGAAATGTTGCACGTGTTAGAGAGAAGTGAAACACATTCTCTTTGAATACTAGTGCGGAAGAAGTCCTTAATTCAAATCTATTTTCTCAATTAAAATATAGGAATTGTTCCAATATTACAATTAAAAATAAATAATTTTTTTTTGGCCTAAAAATAAATATTTCAATAGTGAAAGTGTGTGAAACTTCAAATTTCTTTTTACATTTTTTTTAGTACAACAATGAACTTTAAACCTTCACGCTTCTAGAACAACAACCATCACTTACTTCTTTGATATAATGCTCTTAGCATATAATTAATCCATTCTCATTTCAAGTTGATAATTTTACATGGGAAATGCCTTTTTTAATCAGATATTTTTATTACATATTTTTACTGATATGTATTATACGAGTTGTATATATCTAACTCATACGCATATACAAAATATGTAATGTATATCAGTAAGAACATATATGTTATAAAGATATAATCTCTCACTTTAACAAAAATAATGAATGTTCTTTTTATAAGGGTGCATGAATGAATTTTGTTATGAAAATTTATATAGATGATCTATATAATGAGTAAATCGCCTCTCCAAAATTTTACCTAAAAATCCAATCTAGAATTAGTTGTAATGAAAAATTGACATATATGTGCATTTTTTGCCATTGGAATTTCTTATGATTATCTCACCCATTTTTAAATTGAATCTTTTGATAAAATTTGGTGAAGGTAATTAATTCACGATATAAATTATTTTTACGTATTTTTATACAAAAATTTATCTATTTACTCTTTAAAATAAATATTTATTTTTTTTATTAAAAAAAAAATTCCATCTTTATAACATTTCTCTCTATTAGAATACCCATATTTCCTACCTTTCACTTTCATTATCTTATTTCTAAATTAAAATTATTCTCCACTAAGTAGGCCCGCACCTTTAACTTTTGTGAAAGGGTCAAAAAGTATAGTACATTTGTCATTCCACCCGAGTCTTAAAAATCTCCCGTAAATCGGGGACGTGTCAAAATTAATACATAATTAAATAATTAATATATCAATTTTAAAATAAAATGAAATTATATTTCTTAATGTTGATTTATTGTTAAAATTAATTTTCTTAAAGAATACTAAAATCAAATTAAATTGAACTATTAAGGTCTTTTCCATCACTAATTAATGATTAAATAAATTTCTTCGCCGACGTGGAAGCTATAAAATGGAATCCACAATAATTTGGCTAGTAAAATTTAGTAACGTCTTTTCAAAAAGTGTCAATAAATATAAAAATAACACCATTGGAAATATACATCTTCAAACATTTTTATTGATAACATCTATAATAGGTTATATTCATTGTATGATAAGTAGGATAAATATACCCTATTTATTTAGCCAAAAAAAATAGTAGTACAGTAAAATAATTAGGGAGTAAATATTATGTGCAAAATGATGAAAGAGAAGTAGAGAGAGAAAAAAAAGTAAAAAGAAAAAGAATTGGAGAGAGAAGAGCACTGTCATGAATTAGAGTATCTACGATTGTTCATGTAGGTAGGGTATGTATGGTAACTTTACCCTGCGTTCATGCAACAACAACATTTGGTAAGGTAAAATATTGTTCCATAAAATAAGTATATGGTAGATTTAAATTTGGCTAACTTTATCATATGCGTTTTTGATTTTGTGTATGAGGTGCGATGCATTTCATAAATGTATTTAGGAGTTAGTAAGCATTTCAAAAATGCGTTTGAAATTTGTACAAATGCTTGGGAGAGTTTGAACGCATTTGTGTTATGCGTGAATGAATAGTTTTTTTTCTCTTTCAATCGCACACACCTTTTTTTCTTTAATATATCACAATCACGTAATAAATTATTACATCTATCTTTTACAATACTATTATCATACCACTATTTTGACACACAAATAATTAGGGTATATTTACCATACTTACTGTTAGACCCTAAGTAGTTGGGGTTGGAGTTGGCATGACTTGGTTGCACCATTGCCAAGGCATGCCCGGTAGAAATAAGGGGTGCAGGATTTTAGAGGCTTTCTGTGCGGGCAGTTAGGCTCTATTCGAGAAATCCAGCCAAGTGCGTGGGCACTTGGGTTGCAGCAACTTGTGACACCTGATGTGCACTGCTACCACTTTGGATATTTCATTAAGTGGTATTATAGGGGGCTGGTGTAAGCTGTGGCATGCAGTCCCCATGCGGGCTAAGCGTGGGCGTCCGACACAGCACGTGGGTTACTAGAGTTGCATTGTGGGCTAATGTTGCCTAAGTCATGAGTGGCTCATGACTTGAAATTGTGGGAGTTCGAGAAAGGACCGAAACTACGTCGTTTTGGATACGTGGATAGGCAGCTGAGGAAGCTAACTGCTTGTGGGCAGTTGGCTGTCTAAATTGAGACAAGGGAAACTCCCTTGCACATGCTTGGCACAGGACAAGGTAGTTTTGTGTGGACAAAACTACCTGGCAGTTGTGTGGGTTCTTATGTTTGAATTTGAACAAGGCAGTTGTGTGGGTTCCTTGTGTTTGAATTAGACAAGGCAGTTTTGTGCAGACAAAACTACCTTGCAGTTGTGTTGGTCTCTTGTGTTTGAATTTTGAATTCCCTAGGCAGTTGGGGTTGTCAACTGCATGCATGTATATAATTATGTCTGCAGCCAAGTGTGTTGGTTGGCTAGACAAATGTGTGATTTGTGTATTCCTTGTAACTATTGAGGTAATAGAGAAAAGGTTTGGGAGTGTTGTCCCTGTATATTGCTTGTCCCTATAATTTGGTTTGTGTGTGTGCTTGTATTTGCTGGTTGTTTGTGAAACAACGCAATCACTTGGTAAGCCTCTAACGAAAAAAGAGAATTACCCCGTGACACTTACCATACTACTAAGTTTTTCATAGTGAATGCTCTTATATTCAAAAGTGGAAAGAGAAAGTAGAAAGAGAGAAGGGCTATCGCATAAGTGTGAATTGTTTTAGGCTCTTGCACATAACTAAGTGCATGTCACTCTATATGCATTTTAGTTATGCGTGTGATAATGAATTTAGGCCTTGTTTGGTTCACGGAATTTGGCATTCGGGAAAGGAAAGTCATTCATTTCCTTTGTTTGGTAACCACAAATTTCGGAAAGACTTTCCCGAGAGATAGAAAAATAGAGGGTAAAGCAATTTCACTCAAAGGGCATGGGATTCATTTTCCCCTCTAATTTTCCAACATTAATTACAAAAAATTTGGACATTAATATCCCTACCCAAATATGCTATTACCAAATTTACCCATTAATCTCTTTGGTGTACTTTTGAATTTTTATGATGTTATTTTTTAGTTTAAAATATAAGGGTATTATTGACATATTGATATATTTTTACTTTCCTTTCCTGTACCAACCAAACACCGGAAGGGAAATGAAATGGTATTTCCTAAATACTTTCTATGCTTTACCAAACAAAGGAAAGGAAACTTGACAGAAACTTTAGTTTCCCACTTCTATGGGAAAGACAGCAGAATCGATTTTCCTTCCGTAAACCAAACGAGGCCTTAGTGGAACTTAACTTTAACATACCACTAACTTATGAAATAATGTTTTAGCTAACTTATCCTACTTCCACTATTGTGGATGCTCTAATACAAAAAATTTGTCATATACATCACACTATGTCTCGTAACCCATTATAAAAGTAATATTTAATTATGCCGTAACCAATAATAAAATATTATCTAATTTAAAAAAAATATATATTTTAAATCTTAACCCCACCATTTTTTTTATATATATATATATTTTCGAATTTTAAATATTATTACCCTTTATTATATAAATATAGATAAACATTTAAAAGTGCGTCTTCACCTTAACAAAAAAAAAAGTGCGTACTTCAACACATAATAAGATAAAAGTTCATTTAAATAAAATATCATTGGAAATGGCTAAATATAGAATGAAAAGAAAGCAGCAATTTTAAAACGGAGACAAACGTACTCAGCACAAAAACAATAAAAAAAAAACAAAAAAGGTGAAATGTTCTTTCAAAAGTTAGAATGGCTTCAGCTAGATCTCCAAGTTCAGATGGACCTCATCCACCATTTACTGGTACAAACTTGTATTTTTTCTTTTTTCTTTTCTTTAAAAAGAAAAAAAAACCTCTAGTCAATAGAAAAAATACTTTAAAAATTATATTTTTATTAAAAATATTAACTTGTACCCTAAAGGCCGATAATTTTATTTTCTTAAAAAAAAAAAAACTCCTGTCAAAAAGTTGAGCGAAAATTTATTAAGAAATTGTAATGGATTACACAAGTAGAGGTAACCCTCACTAAACAAACTATTCTTTAAAGAGATTTTAAATTGTTCCAACAAGGGTTGAACTTTTATCATTACCGCCCTTAAGTTATAATTCGAACATTTGCTTTCGCTTTGATTTTGTCATATTCCATCACTATCCATTTGCCTTTCTATACTTGTATCACCATCTCTTAAGTGATTAATCAACTACCGCGTCAAACTATCGCTATATACCTGCATTACCATCTCCTAAGTGATTAATCAACGACTCTATGCATCACCATCGGCAGCCTTTCTATGCCTGCATCACCATCCCCTAAATGATTAATCAATTTACCCAGTCAAACTGTCGTTGATAGAGTCAGTAATGCAAAAGAGTGGACAGTCATATCGTTTGATATTTGATATTTAAGTTTTTGGTTCACATGTCGCCACGTGTCTTTTAACTCTGCCATTTCCATCGCATATACATATAAAATCTTTAACTAATTGATTAAAAAGACCCACTTTAAATTTTTACACCTACATTTTTTATAATTGAGTTATTAACATTTGCTCTTATATCACACACCTAAGGCAGATTGAACTCTAAATCTAGAATTTTTGTGAAATAGGTTAACATGGACACTATTAACCACATGTGACACCGTTCATTTTTTTTTATGACTTGATGTTTTTATAATTTTAACCCATCATCAATATCTACACGACTCTGCGCATCACGGGGTTTTTAGGATCGTAGATTTAATCTTTAAGTATGTGATCTATAACTCTTTTTTTTTTTTAAATATAATAATTTAGCAAAGACAACGTTTTACAATATTTAAAAATACTACGTCCAGTAAGTACTAGAATCGGGGGAGACATCGCTTGCGGAATCAAGAGATATTAGTAACAACATTTAGAAATATTGTAAATTTTATAAAAAGTATTTCACATAATCTATATTCTTTCAAAATTTAGACCCTAATTTTTTGGCAAATTTCATTAATTATGAACATGAACGATCATTTTCATTTAGGGTCAGAAGAAAGTAGAAGGTAAAGGGGGCAATTGCAACCCCCCACCTCCACCTCTACCCCGTCCCTGTCCCCAACCCCACATTTTTACTAATTTTTTTCTTCCCTTAATCAAAATCTAAATATTTATTTTTAGTTAAAACACTCATTTTTGCATTAATGTTAAACATAAGCGATCACTTTCATTTATTAAAATGCTTTTCGTAAGAGTCGGGACCTATTACCTTATTTTTCACCTCTCTCATCTTAAAGTGGGCCCATGTTGACCCCACACTGTCCCTGTTCAAAACACACCGGAATCATCGACCCCCCGTGGGTCCCAAACCCACGTCCACCCGTCTCCAGTGGATATTACATAATAATATTTGTTTTAAAAATAAATAAATAAATAAAACCAAAAACTTTCCCAATTGACGATTTTACCCTCCCTGCCACCTCTATAAGTTGCAACGCTCTTACTCAATCACTCCCTCATGTCCGGCAACTCTAATCTAATTTCTAGAGAGAGAAAGAGCGCCTATACATACACATACATATAGAAAGAGAGGCAGCTATGTTGGGTATATTTAGCAGCTCAATTGTCT
Source organism: Lonicera japonica (assembly GCA_021464415.1). Classification (NCBI taxonomy): domain Eukaryota; kingdom Viridiplantae; phylum Streptophyta; class Magnoliopsida; order Dipsacales; family Caprifoliaceae; genus Lonicera; species Lonicera japonica. Next base: position 38,735,338 of record CM038468.1, read on the forward strand.
CACCGCCGGATGAGCTAGTGGCTGCCGGCAGCCGGACTCCGTCGCCGAAGATCAGTTCTACGGCGCTGGTGAACCGGTTCCTCGAGGCTAACCCTTCCGCGGTGTCTATGCAGATCGGCGATAGCGTTCAGTTGGCCTATACTCACCACAACGAGTCCCTTTTACAGCCGAGGTACGTCATACAGGATAAGAGTAGTGCTAAATTTATTAAATTTTTGTACAAACTTTTTGTATAAACAGTTATCGCACTAATTAGATAACATATATTAAATGTGTGATTTCATTAATTTATTTGACCGACGAATTAGTTTGTACGAAAATTGAGTAAGCATATTATTTTTCTGGACAGAAATGTCCAGAAGCCGCCAAATGGATTAAAAGGACACCGTCTTTAGCTTAATTTTATGTACGGGCGACACCTATTATCTAGGAGAGGATGTTGTTGAATCAGTATTTAATATCTGATTAAGGACATAATTAATTAGAGTTGTCGTTCGTAATTAGAAAAGATTTGATTGAACGATGGCGACCGTACATTAAGTCGTGGTTTGATCATCTGATGATCAAACGGTGGGGGAACGTTGGATCATTTGATGATCGGAGGACAGAGATGCGACAGGTCTCAAATCTGATTATCTGTTTGGTTGGTGAGAAGAAAATTAAGGTGAAGAATGGAAGTTAAGAGTGTCAAATAAAGAAAAGTTTATATAATTTAGGCTCCCTTTAATAACAACTTGAAAAATAATTATTTTAGGCGAGAACAGGAAAAAAAAGAGTTGAAGGATGCGGTGAAATACTCTTCATCACATACTTATTAGCATACGTCTTCTATTATTTTTCATATTTTGTTAAAAATATAAAAAAATTCTCCACTGCAATCCAAAGAAAATTTTCCTACAAAGAAGTCAAGGAACAAGAGATAACACCACACCACATCCCTTAACGTTATATTTTATATTTTCATATAAATTTATTATTTTTTATATTGCTATCGAGCAAAGCATGTGGTTGGAACAACTCTAAAGCTTATTACTTCAATTTGATCCTTTACAAGTAACTCTTTAACAACTTTGAAAAATTATAAGTATAGTCATGTATATTTTTACTTTAGAGAAAATTTGTCAACTTTAAGTAAGTACATAGATTATCATCCAACTGTTTCAGCATACATAAATCATAGAAAACTTAATTTTCAGACAATTTTTTTTTGGGTCTGACATCTTAAATTAGAAATATTAGAAACAGTTTAAATTTAGTACTCCCATTTACTTAAATTTGATTTTGAAGAAAATACATAGTCTAATTTAATCCTTGGTTAATAATACAAATTTGATCATCTTAACTATTTTTTCTAAAGAAACCAGTTATCAATTTTTTTTAATAGAATTGATAGATAGATCTGGGTGATTTGAGAAGAAATGTTCATTTTGCGTAAATTCTTAGGCTTTCAACCACTTGAATTTAATCTTGAATCTAATTATCAATTTTAGAGGGGTATTAGGTTATGCGTTAGGGTAGGTTTATTTTTGTTTATTTGTTTCAGTAAATGTTTGTAGCTGGTCTAGTTAATGATGAACGGTGATGATCTAACAATGATGACAAATAATGAGGATGGGGTCATGGAAGTGAGTGATGAGATGAGCACTGTCAACAAACATTTTTGGCTTTTTATTGGTGGGTTAGTCTTGCATGTTTGCCACGTACTGAATTCAGAACCAATTTGGTCCGAATGAATCTGACCCATCTTTCTTTCGTTCTTTTCTAACCCATTTTTTCTCGATTTCTCCTCAACAACCCCACCCTTCAACTTGAACCATACACATGGCCAGATTTTACCTTAAGGCTTTGAGAAATGTCAAAAGCATCCAAGAATTCATTGGATCTTGTGAACCACAAGGGAGGAGGAGTTCAATTCAATTTTTCATACCTTAACTTTAATAACATATAAAAAAATTATATTAACTTTAAAGTCCAACATGATAATTTTAAATTAAAAAAATTAAATTATAACATACATTACATTAAGTAAAAAATTATCACACAGCCCTATAACTTTAGAGCGCATGTTAACATCGCATAAATTTAGGCGGTTGAATTTAATCATTGCATCATCACAATATGAGAAGGAAATTTTTAAATCCCTAAACCTTAAATGGGAAAATGACAATGGCAATGGGAATTGCAGGTCATTTGCAGTTAAAGACGAGATATTCTGTTTATTTGAGGGAGCACTGGACAACTTGGGCAGTCTTAAGCAACAATATGGCCTAGCCAAGTCAGCAAACGAGGTCGTTTTAGTCATTGAAGCGTACAAGGCTCTTCGTGATAGAGCACCTTACCCACCCAGCCATGTCGTTGGCCACCTCGACGGCAACTTCGCCTTCGTCGTCTTTCGACAAGTCCACCTCCACTTTGTTTGTCGCCGCTGTAAGTCTAGTTCTTGTCCACAGCCTGTTCGACGAGCTGTTTCAATGACAATATGTACATATTTTTTAGAAAATTAGAAACCGGTCCCTCATTTTGGATTTTCTTGAATGCGGTTCATGTTTTTAAAATTTAAATCTTGCTAAAGACAGATTATGTTGGTAGCATAACTTGAGACAGATACGGCAATATTGTTTTTGTGTGTGTGTGTCAAATACCGTGATCTATCTTTAGGGACCAGATCCTTTAAATTTTTACAAACTTGAACTGCATCCCTTGAAGTTTTGATTTCAGGTCCGGATCCTAAAAGGTCGAATATTATTATTTATCTATTTTTGTAGTGGGTGGTGGTATTTTCTAGTGAAATGATAATTGGGGGTTGGTGTTAATTGTGACAGGATCAATTTGGTAAGGTTCCTTTGTATTGGGGAATCACCGCTGATGGTTGCGTTGCGTTTGCTAATGATGCCGATTTGCTGAAAGGGGCTTGCGGAAAGTCACTTGCTTCTTTCCCACAAGGTTGGTGGTTGATTAAACACTAATTCCACTAGGTTATGACTTAATGATCTCCTTTTTGACATAAGAGTGTGTTAAATGTCATCCCATTTTTTCAAACCCACTGATAAGGTTTGATTTTATTTAAAGATTACCATCCTTTCCTAATTAAAACAATTTGGTGTGTTATTGAATAATTACAACAATTTATGTACCTTGTTCTCCTTTTTTTTGGGGGGGTTTTCGATTTTTTATTTATTAATATTGACCATTTTTTGTTTGGGTCTCAACCTAAACTCGTGAAGAAGTTTTTCCGATATAAGCTTATGTTTTAAATTAAAGATCCACTTCTTGATTCCACATTTTAATGAAAACTATACTATAATAATTTTAATAGAACATATATAATGGTTATTTCACCGGCACCTCTATCGTAAGTAAGAGGTTGCCGGTTCAAAATGTCACCTTGTAATTAAAAAAGAAGTATACTCTATACTCCTCACATACCCTTCACTTCTTCGGGGTCCATTCTTGAACCCCTTTGCGCTTAATTTGGTACATTCCTATAGAAAATAAGCATGACGTACTCTTAGTTTAGGACATGGGACAAAGGGAGTAATATAATTGCGAAATTAGAAAGACCATTCTATCATTTTATTCATTTGTCTTCCACTCCTACTAAACTCCTACGAGAGGAAACAAAGAAAACCGATGATTTTTTTTCCAGCTTTTTAATCCTTTTGATATCCTCTCCATAATATTGCAATTGGATTGTGCAGGATGTTTCTTCTCCACAGCAGTTGGAGAACTGAGAAGCTATGAGTATCCGAAGAACAAGGTCACTGCAGTTCCTGCTACCGAGGAAGAAATCTGGGGAGCTAAATACATGGTAACATAAAAAATTTATTTCATTTCATAAACAAGTCATTTATTCCAAAATATTTGGAACCTGGATGCATAATGATTCATTAGGAGCCTATTCCTGGAATAATCTTGGTGATCGTCGGTCGTGTTGATATGCTAGTACTTTAGGAGTTGCATGATTTGCAAAATAAATAACCATTAAATGTGTGCCGACATTTTTTAAATAGCCTCTTGCATTGTTGTTGAGTATGTTGCATACCGGAATTTGATGATGAAAAGGAAATAAAGCATTAATGTAGGTACAGCTAGCGATGGGTGTGTTGTCTCAGCTAAAAAGGCGCTAATCGTGTCAAAATTAGATCAACTCGTACACAACTCGTTCTTTTTGGTGTATAAATCGTGTCCAAGTCTTTTGATTCGGATTTGTATTGACCCATTTATTTAACTTGTCTTTGGGGCATGCTTGTTAGTGATTTAAATCCGATAAATTTATATCTTACCTTGTAGTGTTTACTTCAAATCTCTTTAGTAATCACTACCTCTAAGGTTAGACAATAAAAGTCGGGCGATGCTATTCTCAAAGCAATGCCCGAGCAATATTGTATTCTTAAAACATAACATACAGTTCTGCAATTATTTACTTTCCTAAGCGTCAAACTACTTGGATGGTAACATTTTCTTGAAATGTTCAGAGTTTCAATGGAAAACCCGAATTTCAAATAAAATCTTGAACTTAAAATTGGGTTTCCAAACGCGGTCTTAAAACAACACAATGCATTGAACAAACGCAGAGTGACCACAAGTTCTTTTTCCCCATAGTCGTAATTGTCTTCTTGTGTAAAATTCATCATAACTCGCCGGAGTGGTTCAACTAGGTGTCACATTCAAATTATTTGTGAACATTTCAACTTTGATCCACACTCACAAATCACGATGCTATTACTCACTTTTAAAAGCTTTTGTGGATGAATTTTCAGGTGGAAGGGCCCACAGTTGTTGTAGCCAGAGAGTAGATAAGATCATCTCTCTCTCTCTCTACCCCTTTCTCTCTCTACAGACACTGACCACTCCACAACTCTCTCTATCTTTGCTTGGGAATAAAAGGATACACACATAATTATGAGTGCATATGAGGGCATCTTTGTGTTTGTGAAAGAGAGATGAGAGAGAGTTTTGAGAAAGTGTGTGGCTGAATGAGACTTGGAAGTTTGTGTGAAAGTAACAGTATGTTAATTAAATTAGGATATGGTGTAGTTTGTTTTACTTTTAAGTATTTTGTTTACTTTTGGGCCTAGACTTTTTAGCTTAATCAATGTACATCTACCACCCAACGAACACCTCCTCTTTGTTTAATAAAGTTTGAAAATAATCTTTTCTTTTTCTTTTGAATGTGTTATTGTCAAAGTAATTTTAACTAATATCAAAATAAGTACATTTATATAGTATATGATGTAAGTTTATAGGTTGTACATACTTTGACAAATAGAATTTTGTTAGAGAATTTACGGTAGTACGTCTACACATATAAGATAAGTTTGTCTTATAATATTGTATTATATATTAGGTGAATGATAAATTTATATTTAACTAAGTTCTTTATCATACGAACAATTGATGTCCGTCAAGTTTCAAATAGATAACAAATATATGTTTGGGTCTTAAAGGGATAGATGTTTAACATCTTTTATTTATTTAAAACTTAATGAACATCTTTTGTTTGTTTTCATGACTAATATCAAGAAATCTTTTCTTCTTTTCCCTTTTTATATTATTTACTATAAATAAATTAGACTGATATAGATTTTGTTAAAGTATAATTATGCAGCCTTGTACCATTGATTTCAATGGTTGCAACTTTGAGTTGCCTTGACAAAAAAAGTAGCTATGTCAAAATAGTGTAATTTGGTGTCTCTAGTGGTGGTATTTTGCTTCGACAAACATTTTAGCTTAGCGAAAATGAGTGCAGTTATGCGTATTTTACCATGTAATTTCAGTGGTTGTACGTTGCTTTGTAGATGATAAAATTGTTTTTGTATTAAACCTAGCCCTTTTCAATTTGTTGAAAAAAATTTGGTGGTTTTTTTTGGGTATTGTATTGTCATATTTGTTACCGCTCTCGCATTTAAATTAGAGTGAGACTATCAATAGAAAGATTTTTTTTTTAAACTACTTTTATTTCATATAAACGATGGATATACTCCGGTGATTTGAAGAAGAGATAGAACTTGACAACTATAGGGAGGTTTAATGACTTGTCAACCATCAAGTTTTTGTAGAGATTTATTCAGTTAGTGGAATGTCCCCTGTGCAAATTCCGTTGGGATCACAGTAGACTCAGTTTCGCGAACGAGAATTAATCCAACATCTAATATGATGTGAGAACACCTCGTAAAAATCTAAACAGAGCTTGGCCGCCCCTGCGTCAATAATACGTTTTCAACTAAAGGCACTCTTTTTCTTCTTTTTTTTTTTAACCCATCGCTACTTTTGCTCCTTTACATGCTTTTTTTTTTTTTTTTTTTATTTCTCAAATTAGAATTGCTTTAGAATTGGATTTCTACTGCTATCCTTAAATGAATAGACCTGCATGAAAGTAATGTAGGTTCTCTTGGGTTATTGAAAATTCAAAGCAGTTGCTTTCAATTTAAAGAGTTATTTATATAAATAAAATGCGATAATTACACAAAGGATCCAAATTGAAAGATGTGAAAGAGAGTGAGAAATTAAACCGGAAACTTCTCTTTTTATTCTGGATAGTTTACCACTTATGCTACAAATGGAAATATGAAAGAAAGTTTGCTTATGTATATAGATAGATAGATGTCTTACTAATTTATTATAACTATAATTTTGTTAATTTCTAATAAGATGATATTGTATTTGTTTCAAATTAAATCAAGTTCTCTTTTTGCGACGCCTCAAAATAAAATGATTTCATCAAACCAATATAGTAAGTTCATTTGATTGCGTAAATTATCTCATTTATAATTGTTTAATCGTAAATTAATAAATTGTAAATTGTTTTATTTTAAGAAAAAAAAATTAAGGTGTGTTTTTTTTTGCATGAACCTGTGTGATTATTATACGTTATGTAATTTCAACTATATTTTTATATTTTGTTATTTAATATCTTAAGTATTAATTTAAGTTTTTTTATCACCCATAAACTTCTAGCATGAGAAAGGAGTTGGGCCCTTACTGTCTAGCCCACAGCATACAGCCCAATACCACGGAAACACAGAAATGTATCAAAAGTAGCAAAATTTGTCCATTTAGGAGCTTTTTGGTTGACAAATTTAATAATTTGCCTATATTTGCTCCTATGATCACTTTGTATAAAAAAAATCCGAAGATAGATAGCTTCAATTTGATAATGAGATAGAAAATAATTAATTTTGTAAAAATTTATAAAATAAGTTGAGATTGCGATAAAATATTTGATGAGCAAGAATTTACTTTTACAAAAAGTAAAGAAGAACATATAATATCTACTCATGATAAGAATATATATGAGATAAAAAATATCACTTACTCTATTTTCTAACTTCTCATAAATATTAATTATTTTTATTTTTATTAGTATTATTATTTTCATCTTTTTATCAAATGAAATAATACTTTGTTTTATTTACTATTGGGACTGAGTCAATTTTTAATGGAAGTAAAATTGAATGAGGTCATGGGGTCTCTCTAATAATAAAATAACACGTATTCACTTTTATTTAAAATTATTTTTGTTTTATTTTTCTATTTAATTGAAATAAATAAAAATAAACATGTGTCGTTTTATTACCGGGACTCATCACCCCCATCCAATTTTCACTCCATCCAAAATTTTTCCTCACTATTGAGGGTGTGACTACTCAATAAGGGTGTGTTTGATTGAGAGTATTTTCCATGAAAAATACCCATTTTCCACTTGATTTGACAACTTAAGGTGTTTGATTGGCTTTTTATTCCAGGCAATTCAATTGCCACTTTTGGCTCACACACTTACATTTTCCTTGTAAACAAGGAAAATATTAACTTCTTTGGGGGGGGGGCTAGTTAGTTTATTTTTCAGGCAATTGCACGGTATTTGAGACAACATTTTACCCATTTTCTACACTAGAAAAATGCTATAACTTAAACTACATAAAATTCAAAACTTTTTAATAAAAAAATAATAATTATCATACTATTAAAATCTACTCATCAAGATCAATTAAACATAGATCCATCATGACTATAAAATTATGTAAAAAAAAATACCCATAATTTTTTCTACATTAAAAATGCCACAATACAACCAATATTTTCCGGGTAAAAAATTAAGGCAATCAAACACATTTAATTACATTTTCCATGCAACTCAATTCTAAGCAATTCAATTACCTGGAACTTATTTTCTTTCCATGTAAATTCCATACTTGCAATCAAACGCACCCTAAATTCATTTGTCATAAGTTTGAGGTCGGTTAATTGCAGATGAGTTTTTATCGTTTTAATCAAGGGCGGCCCCAACACTACCCTACAGGGAGGTTTCAGCCTAAGGTAATTTAGCGTTTAGTTCATCCTTTATCTAGTTTTAATCCATTAAACCCCCTATCGGAAAAATCTTCAGTCCATTAATCCACTCTCATTCTCTTCACAACCTTGAACAAAATAACGCAGCTTCGATCTCACAATTATACGTGTATTTGATTATATACTAATGTTTGTTTGATATAAGTCATAAGTCACAGTTTCAGGAAATTCCTCAATTTTTTCTTGTTTTGCGATTTGATCGTGGACTTTTTAGATCAGTAATTTGAAGTATACAGAGCTACGAAGGTATTAATTCTTCCCCAATTTGTGTCTGTTACATTATCTTCTGTAATTTATCTTGGACAAGGTTTAAGTTCCAATGCTTAAGATTGATAAGTCTTACACCCAATCATATTTTATTTTATTTTTCGGATTCTTAATTTATCAGTTTAACCCTGTTAGGTAAGATATTTATATTATGTTTATCAAGCATGCAAAATTTTGAGAACAGTTATGCTCCGTTTGATGACAATACGAAAAATAATAAGGAAAAACAATTGATTTGTGCGACCAGTTAAAAAATAAGTTAACGCATGCTGCGAGATTTTCTTCTCGTAAAAATGAGTATATGTCTCCTATCCTTCTTTATTTTATTTTTTTTGTGAAACATTTTTCTTCCTTGCCCTGGTAGAAATTTTTTTACAATGAACAAGTCAAAAAGTAAGAGCTAATCTCACCACATGCCGCAACTTGTTCTCCAATTTTTCACACAAATGAATTGTTTTTCTACCATTTCTATGTTGCTGTCAAACGGAGCATTAGATATATGTAACTGTTCGATCACTTAGCTCAACTTTCTTGATTTTGTAAGGCACGTAATTTAAGTCATAGCATGATTGTGATTAGAGACTTCTGGATCTCTGATTAATTTAATTTTTGACATGCATCTCTGATGTATAATAATTATCAAATCCAACGGCTAGGTTGTTGAATTCTAAAATTGGGAAAAAGATTTTATCTGGTGCAAAACTTCTTTGTTTTACGTCAGGTGTAAATTGGACCTTGCCCATTTATATTTGTATGTGATAATTGGTGATATTGCCTTTTGAATGCAGTTATCCTAATCTTATACACCTTTTATGCATGTATAACTAAAATAATGAACAAAATGCACATTGAAGAACTTTGTTTTATTAATGACTTCTACATATTGAAAATTACTTGCTTATTCAAAACTTCTGTGCTGTAAACCAATCACTTGTTTCAAAGCTGATTAGAAATTTGCTAAGGGGAGGATGCTAGAAGACTTGTCCTACTGATTTCCTCACCGTCTTTTCATTCTGGATATTGTAAGATTGATAATTTGAAACAACTATTGGGCAGCATAAAAAATCGATTCAGAGCGCGCCTGCAATGGTTAGTGAATTTCTATGCTTGTGGTTTCAATCTATGCAGATTTATATATGAGTATTATATATGCAAATTTAACGGAAACTAAAAAGGAGATATTGGTAAATGGCAACTGAACTAGTGAACTAGTGAAGGTGGGATTAAGAAAGAAATCTCATACTTTTGGTGATGCGCCTATTTCCTTCTTGTACTCTTGCCCTGTCTAATAAAATTTCCGTCTTTTGTTAAGGTAAGAAAATGAAAATGAACAATTTATCGAAAGTCAGTCTAGTTGTGACTTGTGATTATTTGTGAAGAATCATGGATACTTCTATGACTTGAGTACTTATGCTCGTTGGATACGTATCAAATACCGATTCTTCATGGATACTCTCAGTCTGAGATACGTACATGTAGTTTATTTTTGTGTGCGTCGATGATTTAATGTTAAATTCTCAATTTTGGATAAACATTGTGTGTATACTCTCGATTACGTGTCCGCCACTTATGTGTTCAATTTTAAAGAAATTTGTAATTCTAGATAGTCAATTGACATTTTTTTGAAGACATGCCGACCATTAAAGGACAAACTCTTGAATGTTGAGCTAACACTCTTTCTTTAGCATGCCAAAGAAGTATAACTACTAACACTCAACAGGAATCAAATTAAATATATCACTATGAAAGAAGGGCTAAAGAGAATCACAGTAACTAAGAGGCTTAGTGAAGGTGAGATAAGTAATCAAATTGTGTACATAATTGTAATCGAGAAACCTACATGCACATTCATACACGTGTCCTTTGGTATGATTATTTGAATAGAACTAGTGATATGATTATTACACCTAGTTCAAATTTACGATACCATTTCATTTTTTTGTCGTTGTTGATAACTTAATGATTAGTAGAGGATATCATATAATGAATTCTGCTTCCCAATTTGAATGAAATAATGAAAAATTCATTGTTATTATTATTATTATGGAAATTATATTTTACTCATCCTCAATGTATCCTTATCGTAGTTTTTCTCAAAAGATGTTTTGGCTTATCAATACTGTATGTCTGTAACTCATTTGTATCCCTTATCCCAAATACACACCCATGCTTCACAGATCATTTGAGAGGCAAGTTTGATTGCTAAAAGAAGGTTGTTAAGAGCATTTCTAAATTTAATTCGACCGTTGGACAGAGTTTTTGAAATAATGTTTTATAATTTGATTTAGTTTACAATTTTATTTAGACTATTGGAGATGCCCTATTTATCTTTTGAGATCCATTCCATTTGCAGTTTGCTCGTGCTTATTAACTGGTAATATGCATCACTGTATTTCATTTCTGCTTTCAAGTTGTGTAAATGTGGTCATATTGGATAGGGATTTCTACTATCTTTCAATATAGTTGATATTAATATTTCAATATAATTGATATAATTTAATAATAAGTAATTCCAAAATTAGCAATAAATCATTTTGTTATTTTATAAGTATGAATTATATTTTATACCTAATTGCATAAGTTTCTTTCGAAATCCTGTGATTTTTTGGGGGATGCATTTTGCATGAGAAGTTTTCCTGCGAGAAAGTTCTAATATTGTTGTGGAAACCCTTTCTTGCAACCAAACGGACAAGGAGTGAAGGAAAATGGACTTTCTTTGGACAGCCGAACGGACCCTTATAGTAGGTTAAATGATGATAGGTTTTTTATGGTGGGAGCATTTAGTCTTTCCTTATCTTGTTTTTCAGGAAAAATATTTTCAAATAAAGTAGATTTTTTTTTTTGATAATTATACTTTATTAAAAATTCTAAAGGAAAGAACAAGCATTAATGAGTTAGCAAAAATAGCCTCATAATGCAAGAAGGATTTTTTTTTCAATCCATATAAACCGCATTAATGTCTATGCTGAGTGTACTCGAAACAACACTAATACTAGTCTACCCTGCTCAAGCAATGTGTTTGCAACACTTGCATAAGTAATTTAAAGGAGAAAATAAACAAAAGCGATAATTGGCCCAGTGGTTAAGCACTAGTTTAATTTGCTATGCTGCAAGAGTTTGGTTATTGTTGCCAGCACATTTTACAAAAAGGAGTTTTTTTTTTTTTTGCCCCCCGGTGGGGTGGGGGTGGGGGTGGGTTATAATTGGCAATCAAAAAATGTAATCATTGTTGGCTTTATAATATAAGATTTCAAATTGACACGTAATTGTGTACAATGCACCTTGCCGTTTAAACTTTATTGTCGTTTTCTAGAATACATGCAAGTCATTTGTTTTTTCCAGATCAGCGAGGAGCATAAAAGAGACCAAGTGGCCTCCCTTCTCTTCCGCATTCAAAACGAGGATTCAGGGATTGAGATTTGGGACTTATATCTGAGGCTTCTTTCGGAAAAACAAGGGTATTTCTTCTTGTGTTTTTTTATAGTTTGATTATCATAACTTGCTTTAGAGATTGTTCAAATTCGAATAATTGTGTACATATCTGACATTTTCAACTAACTTGTCACAGAAAGAAAATACATTTTTTAATTTACAGTTTCGAAACCTAGATTGATATTTGTATTTGAAGTTCTCCATTACAAATAAACTTTCTTCCTTTTTTAAAAGAATTTGAATAAAGTAGATCAAATCCACAAGAATGGTCATATATCTCAGAGAGATTGCAAGATCTCATGTTAAGCTTGTGGTCCCACTTCTCACTATTTAATCTAGATTTCCTTTTTCAAATTTTTTCACATTCTATGTTTTCACCATAGCTTTATTTCCTTGGAAAATTAATGATATTGTATTGAATTTTCTTATCCCACTATTATGATTAATGTTGTAGATTAGTATGATAGTGGTTGTATTAGCTTTTGGGATATAATATATTTGTTTTTCACAATTTTTATTCGGATTTTCGGCTTTATATGTGATGTGTCGTTCTAACATAGCGCAGCAGTTGGTTTTGCTGAGTAGTATGTAAGGCATTTCTGCCTATTGCTCAGTTTTTTTTTTTTTGTGTGGGTGGGGGGGGGGGGGGGGGGAGGGAATACGAACCCCGCCAAACAGTGTGACGAAACTTGTAGCAAAGATGGCACTAAGATCGTTTTCTACGTTTAGATTTCAATGGAACCTCAATTTGTTGCTCATAAACAAGCAAGAAACTCGGTATAAGAGAAATATGGTATGGTGAAATCACGACCCAACACCTATAGAGAAATGAGAACCTTGGTATAATAAAAACGCCACAAACGGGGATGAAAGACTTGTTTGATAAGTCAAGGATGAACGTCACAAAAATTCTGATAAGTTCAATAGTTCGCAAAAGAACCAAAGAGGAAAACCCTCGAAATTATATTAATCAACTTGTCTATATAAAACAATACAATCGGCCATAGAAACGAAACTTACTCAAAACACAATAAGGAAACTAGAGCAATTCCTAATTGACTAAAATAAACATTCCTTTTTGAATAATAAACAAGTCCTATAATTTAAAAGTAATTTAAAATGCGATCTTCTAGATTATTCCAAGGCTTGAATTATGAAATTCCAGCCTCACACTTGAATCCCATGATCAACACCTTCAATGGGGCTCCACGAATTAGCTTGAGCCTATGCTGCTTGAATCAACCCATTAAGCGCTTCTTTGAACTTCTTTGCTCGGTCTTTTGTAATTGGGGCCTACATGAATTTGAATTAGATCTGGATATGCTTCAATCCACGAATTAGAACTTGTGCTAGCTTCGTCCCATCAGAGAGAGAGAGAGGGGGGGGGGGGTTCTCAGTTTGGTTGCATACTTGCATACAATGTGTCTTCTTTTAGACAATGCACATTGTAGCACCCAATGGCTGAACCCAGAAAAGAGATAAACCACTGATAATTTATATGAATGTTATTATTTTATTTTTTCGAACAAAATGATTTTTTTATGGAAATTTGTAAAGATGACCTATATGATGATAGATCTGTTGACATAGGTAGTTTAATTATGCAAATCAGTCTGATTGTGTGGATCCCATAAATCATGAGATTGACAAAATATTTAGCATATCACATAAATCATGGGATCAGATTTATATCCCATGATTTATGCTCTATTATATCCCAGGATTTATGTATCATTCTCATTATATAAATTTGTGTAGCTATGCAAGTAGAAATCAACTTATTCCAGAAAATTCTTCTTTCCTTTCTTCCTTTAGTTTCAACATCACCTCCACTAAATTTCATCAAACAATAAAATCAGCAGTGGCCAAGTGGGTGTAATCAAACATTGATGTATATGTGTGTTTTTAGCCGTTGGAAATTTTGATGGTCATCGCCCACTTTAGATTGAATTCTTTGATGAATTTCACTGTAGACGATCTATTCATCAAAGGGATCATTTCTACAAATTTTCATAAGAAAAATTCACCTATTTACCACTCCAAGTGGAGATCCCTTCTTTACGTTATAGAGGAAATCCCTTTTTAGAGTCTGATGGCTGTTCTATATTTCTATCTCTCACCCAAAAATGCATATGTTCTACAGGGTCATAGGAAGTTGGCCTTTTCAAGCTCAATGTTCTCTTGTAAAACAAACCTTAGTGCCGTGTTTCTTATCTAATAATTTGTTTACTCTTTGCATTTTGGGAAAACATAGCAACCGCACCACTCCCAATGGATCACCAGCAAGGCAACAACCAGCAGCCACAAGGTATGGGAGGGGCCAACTCTGATCCGATGTCCTATGGGGTGATGGCCCCATATCAACCTAACCAAATGATGGGTCCCACTCAGCAGCAGCCCCAGGATATGGGAGCGACTAGCTCCGATCCAAAGCTGTATGGGGTGGGGGCCCCATGTCAACCTAACCAAATGATGGGTCCCACTCAGCAGCAGCCTATGGGAGCGACCAGCTCAAACCCGATGCCTTATGGGGTGGTGGCCCCATATCAACCTAACCAAATGATGGGTGCCGTTCCCCCTTCGCCAGTGGGACCCATCCACTCTCCCCAAAATATGGGCCCACCTTCCACCCCTGCCCAACAATCAACACAACAGCAACAACAAGCTTATCAGCACATCCAACAACAGCAACAACTGCGGCTACAACTCCAGAACTTTTGGACAAAGCAACAACAAGATATTGAAAAAACGACCGATTTCAAGAACCACAGCCTCCCATTAGCGAGGATCAAGAAGATTATGAAAGCCGATGAGGATGTAAGGATGATAGCTGCCGAAGCTCCTGTAATATTTGCTCGGGCCTGTGAGATGTTCATCCTTGAGTTGACTTTGCGGGCTTGGAATCACACTGAGGAGAACAAGAGGAGGACCCTCCAAAAGAATGACATTTCTGCGGCCATCACAAGGACCGATATATTCGATTTCTTGATTGATATCGTCCCAAGGGAGGAGGTGGGTGAGAATGTACTTGCTGCATCAATTCCGAGGGGACCTTTTGCCTGTGGAGATCCAAATGAGGGGTATCCTTACTATTATTTGCCACAACAGCCAGTGGGGCCGTCAGGGATGTTTTTGGGTAAGCCATTGGACCAAGGGTTTTATGCCCACCAGCAGCAGAATCCTTACATTGCTCAGCAGACATGGCCTCAGCTAGAGCACGAGGAAGAGCAAGAAGAAGAGCAGCAGCAAGAGCAAGAAGAAGAAGAAGAGCAGCAAGAGCATCAGCAATCACCTGAAGATTCTTAGAGAAGGTTAGTATTTTGTTACCATGTCTTGAATTTAAGGCTGAAGATATATATACAACCCTGAACTAAAGAGGACGGTCCTCTTTTTAACAAAAAGGACTGTCCATTTGGAGGGGTAAATGCTTAAAAATTTTGACGAAATTTGGTGGAGATAATCCCTACAGTAAGTAGATTATCTCCACAAAGTTTCATTAAGAAATTTGATCTAAAAGTGGGTATAATAAAAAAGTGATATATATATTATATCTACATATTTGCGTTTTTGGCCCTCGAAAATTTTGGTTTTCATTTCTTCCACTATATATTGAATTTTTAAATGAAATTTTGTGATGATCTCCAAATTTTGTCAAAATATCCATTCATTTACCCCTCCAAATGGAAGGTCCTTTTTGTTAAGGAGAGGATGTCCTCTTTAGAATGGACCTGGTGTATATAGTCATATGATTGTATTAGAGGCTATCCATTATTTAACAACAAACATATTATAAAGGGTAACTTCCAGTAACCTTGGAAATTTTGACTTGTCTGAATTGGTGTTTGATGGGCTCTTGTTGAATTCCTGCTGCTGTTAATATTTTATTTCAGATGCCTTGTGCTTTCATTATACGTAGAACCGTCTAATATATTCCCCTCATTAACCCTTCATAATCAGGGTACCTCAAAAATGATTATTGAAAATGTTGGGTGGGTTTGGGGGGTGTGTGTGGTGGGTGGGTTGGGGGAGAGAGGAAGAAGGGGGTGGGGGTGGGGGAGTGTGTGTTTTTAACCCATCCATATTGCTAATACTGTATTTATCATACCCCTTGATTGTTGATGGAGATTGAATGACATTAATACTAGGCAAGTCTAACAATTATGAAAATAGAAAGGAGTATATCAGAAATTGCATTAGCAAGAGGGTGAGAGTTCCTTTTCAGTTTAGGTACTACATTAATTGTGTGTTTGTTCTTGGTTTCTAAATTTTATTTACCCTCTTTGTTACACATCTCCTATACCTGTTAAAATAATGCGAGTCCTGGCACTATTTTTAATCACACGGCTTCTCTTTCAGTAAAACAAAAATGCTTTATGCCTTTTCTTTCAATAACCTTATCTTGCTTTTTTGGTAATTTTTTTTAATTACCAAAAATATTGTTTTAAATTGTTACGCCAAACTGTAAACTTATACTACTGATATTCTGTTGATGAAATTTTATGTTTTGCAGAAGTTTTATGTTCTGGACCAACATGGATGTGAAGACTTGTGATTACCTCAACAATGCTATCACCACCTTGGCCTTTATTTTATGTTAATGTTACAAAGCTTGGACCTGTTTTGATTTTGCTTTATGTAGTGTTTTGAGACTTGTTCTATTTTTGCTTGAACTATTAAATGTTTTGCATCTTTTTTAAACTATCAATTGAACTCTAGCTCCTCTGCATAATCTTGCCATGTTTCTTTTTGGATTACTTTTTTCTTTCCTACAAAATTAATATTCCCTCCGTCCCAAATTCGGAGTTTCGTTTCATTCATTGACATAATTCATGATATCAAACAGATTTTTCGTTGATCGATTAGGTTGAAATTAATGTGCCCTAAAAAGTTGTTAAAGCCAAAATACTCACTTTGGGACTAAAGGACCAGTAGCACTTTTCTTTTGCTGGAATGATTTATTGAGCTGAGTTTTGTTCTCTCCTTCAATAAAACATGTAACAACTCTATTTGCCTATGTAATTCATTCATTTATGCCTTTCTTGAAAATAATATTAACAATGATAGGCAAGGGAAAAAAAAAATCTAGTACACAATGAAAAGCTCATTATTGCAATATCTAGCAACTAAATGAGACATAAATGAAAAGTCCATTAGCTTGATTGCGCCTCCCTCAATTTTATTTTATTTGTCTTCTCTCATGTCTAAAAAAGAAAAGAAAATATGCAAATTTAATGCATTCAGACTTCAGAGACAAAAACAAAATGTCTAAGGTGGCGTTTGATAGAACATCTGAAAACTTAAAACTGAAACTGAAAACTGAACTGAAAACTGAAACTGAAAAAACTGTTTGTTTACTTCTGAAAAATGTGTCTGAAAAAATGTTGTTTGTTTGAATATAATACATCTGAAAACTGAAAAAAATTTAATATGACAATTTTGCCCTATTACCTTACTAAATGCAAAAATTCATAAATAAAATTTGTAAACTTGACAAAATATTAAAACATAAAAGACATAATTTTATATCAAGTATTGATAATCATGTCTTCAAATCCTTAAATCACTTACAAGGTGTGATCACATAACTATGTATGTGATCACATAACTTCAAAGAATGCATATATTCAGCAAAAACAAATACATCAATATGCACATTTAAATCTATATATATATACTGAGCTAGCCTGTTTTTAGAAGAAAATCCCTGTAGTTCTACGCATTGAAGAACAAGATCTTTGAATGAGCTGTAGGGATCAACTTTTTGTCTAGGAGGGAACGTAGATTCAGTAAACCACACAGTATGCTTCCTCCAATTGCATGCATATGATTAAAACATGTTTCTACTGAATTTTGGGCCCAAAAGAAATAACAAAATATCTGCGGGCAGCGACTGCTCTAAGTGAGAGGAGAAGAATGAGAAGAGGAGAAGAGTAGGGGTTAGAATGGGTATTTCACAGCAATAAATTTTCAGATTTTAGTTTTAAGTGGTAATTTTACCACTTAAAACTTTTGACACAAATTTTCAGATTTAAGTGATCCATCACTTATTTTTTTTCCCAATCAAACAACATTTACACCACTTAAATCTGAAAACTTTAAGTTTTCAGATTTAAGTGCTCCAAACAAACACCACCTAAGTTTGACTTAATGTTACAAAGGGTACTTGTTTTGAGATCAAACACCACAAATTATGTCACAATAGTACCCATTGTGCACAAAAAAAAAAAAAAAAAAAAAAAAAACAGCATCTGAATTATTTCGGCAACTATTTTATCCTTAGTAAAACTCATATTCCCCGGAACAAGGAACTCGAAAAATCTTCTTTATAACAGAATTTCCTGAAGAAAAGCCACGAACAGAAGATCCTCACTTGGCGATGATCCGACCATATTTACCCGACCGGACAAATATCCTCCAAACTGCATATGAGTAAACAAAAATCGGGTTACTTTGATTCCTTAACATAGATTATAATAAAATTTCTTGAAACTATATTACATCAAAAGTTTTTCACAGTGGAAAACAAACGTGGGAAAGATGTTCTTTAAGGTCTGTTTGATAACGAAGTTGGAAAATTATTAGAAAAACAGTTGCTTTTATGTGAAGTTAGAGATGGTATGAGTAATTTGGTGATATATTCTCCATCTTTCCTTATTTTTCATGGAAATTTTTTCTTCCTCATCACCAAAATAATTTTATATCATGTAAAAAGGGAAAAGGGAAAAAGTCAGAGAAATCTCACATCCCTTGACTTATTTTCAACTTCTCACATAAATCAATTATTTTTCTATCATTTTCCAACTTGTTATCAAATGGATCCTCAAGGTACATTTGATTGGTAAACTGGAAAATGATTAAATAAATAGACTAATTTTTATGACTTGGAAAATGAGATGAGTGAATTGATGAGACGTTCTACTATATTTTGGGTTTTCCATGGAATCTGTTTCTTTGGCGGTGGGTAAGAAACTTTTCCATCACCAAATCACCCATATAATTTTCCATTTCTCATAAAATTCAACTATTATTCCAAATATTTCCAGCTTTTCAATCAAACAGGCCCTTAAAATTCCATAGAACAATGGAAAAGTAAAACCATGTTGTACCATGGAAATTGATTCCTTGGAGAATTATGCAACCAAACACCATCAAGAAAATAGAAATCAAGGAATTTTGGGCACATTCCATTCGAAAAAAAGTACAATCAAATGCAGCCTTAGTGTTTGATTATATACTTTCATGGGTAGAGTATGATTTGATGAAATAGATGCTATCATCACCTTCTTCCCAAGCACTCAATGATATCACCGGTAAGAGTTGACCTTTTGTTATTCTCGAAAGCGTATGATGCTGCCTTCCTCATTAAAACTGACCCTGCAATGCACCCCAACATTGTCGGTCGCACGCCTGGGGCTTTTTCAGCAAAATGGCGGGCCCAAGAGAGGAATACCGCAACACTGGCAAAAACAGAAGAGTTAGTTTAATATCACGACAAAAAAGTTGTAGGTGCAACATTTTTGAATAGCAGATTACAAAGAACCCAAGACTTCTTACTAAAAAATAATCTGAAAGAATAACTATTAGGGCGTTCATCTCCTGAGAATTGCAATTTTCTAAATCAACTATTAGGATTAAATGATGTATTACAAGGATTGAATATTTTAGCCTATTATGTTAGCACAAGTTATTAAAATAGGAGTCCCTCTGCAGCGACACAAGTTAGGGTCGCGTTAAGGGGATATAGTGATGTGTTGTCAGTATATTTGCCAGTTCACTGGATCCATCACCAGTAGAATTTTAAAAAAAAAAAATTACTGTCTCAAAACATATAACATATACTCAAACACGAAAAATGAGAGCATTACAAATTTACAATCACCGAATTTTAGGGATAACCAAACGCCTTCCCAAGCATCAGAACATCTAAAAACTTAAAAAGTCCAAAAGGCAAGATATGAAGTTGCAACTACTCAGGCCATTTATTTTCAAGTCTCTCTCCTTTTGGGATGCCTACAAAGAATGAAAAAGAGGGTCTATTTTGAATATCAAACTACTAACTTTGTTCCAAATTAAGAGTCCAGTCGGGCTTCCATTCTTTTTCAAGGACACAATAATTTTAACCTAATCTATGGTAGAAAACAAAACTAGTTTGGTATGTGAGATTTGGAACATTGATTATATCCCCAAAAGGAAACTTGACCCTAGATTTGAGACCAAAACAGGAAGAGTGGAATCTTATTTGGAAAAGAGGGAGTACTAAAATATCAGGTTATTTGATCAAGGTTATAGGGAAAATTCCCCATACATACCACATATACAGATTGGGCCTTTTGAGATTATTAGATCATCTCCACCAAATTTCATCAAAAAATTCATCCAAGAAGTGGGTTACCTAAACATCTAGAATCTTAACGGCCAAAAATGCGCTTATATATCAATTTTTTAGCTAACCCACTTCCCGATTGAATTTTTTTGAGTTAAATGCGAGCTTATAATAGCAAAACGGGGGAATAGCTGATATTACAGCAATTTTTTATTTTCATCACCCATACCTAAGCTTTTCGAAGTTCCAATAGCTGAAAATAAGAACTTGCAAACGAGACAAGAACAATATAAGATGTTATATTACAATCCCACATTCCTTTTTGGGATGTCTCAAATGAAGATTCTCATTACCATTTCGGGACATAATCAATGTGGATGTCACAATTGAAAATAAATTATATTATTAACCATCGATTGGGTTGAACCCCCTGTTTTCTTGAAAAGTACCAAAGCCAAAGTGAGACTCCTAATTTGAGACGGAGGGAGTAAATTATTATTGACTAATGTATTACTGTGGATGAAAGTCAACACTACATAAATACACCTGTAACTGATCCTAACGTTTGGTACATTGATTTTTGAAAGAGAGTTCTAATTAGAAAATGTACAAAAAATAAACCAAAGGAAATAATAAATGTAATTTTTCGCCATACCAAGAATATCGAAATTTAGAAATGCAATATAAGAGAAAGAAAATAATTTACTTCACTTACACGGATAGGATTAAAGAAAACATAATGGAAATTTTCACACATGGTAGTTGGAAAAAATAACTGATTAAAGGCACTTGCCTTCCAGAAAGGATATCACCCTGGCCACCACAGCGCCGAGGAGAACCATAGACGCTCACTGACCTCACTACATATACCATCAAGAATTCAAATCAATATAACACTCTGTTATGTGTGTGTGTGAGTAAGTGAGAGAGAGAGAGAGAGAGATGGAATAAGAGATGCGAATGCAAAGGAACCCATGGTTTCATGATGAGAACAATCATTATAAGCCAATAACCAGCCATCTCAAAAAAAAACTGAAGCATCTAAGCAATACACTTAGGTTCATTTAATATTTTTATTGGTTTTGTACAGAAAATAATTGAATTCCTTGGAATTCTTTTACACAGAAAAAAGGTTCATACAAAAAAAAAATCCCTTAGGAAACGTTACCTTTGGATTCCCTGGAAAATGAAGAAAATTGAGCTATGGTGAGTTATTCATACACAGGGTCCATGGTAGATTAATGGAATCAAATATCACTAAAGATAGCAAACGAAAATTTGAACATTTCCCTTGGAAAATAAGTGCAATAAAACACCCCCGAAATTTATATTGTTTTATTAACTTCAATGAAATTCCATAATGATGCAATAATGGTTATAACCATTATGTTATCAAATAAACTACTCAAACAAAAATATGTTCGATATACAGGACAGAAACTGTGAAATTAACAACTCAAATTTCCTATAGACTGCCAAAAACTTTTTTGCCTTAATTTTGTAATATATGTTTTCAGGCAATAAACCATATACAAAAATTTAAAAATGAAAAAAAAAATATCCAAAATAATCATCCATTACGACACAAAAGATTGCTGAACATTAAGAAGATACCTGCTTCACCATCACTAATAAGATCAGATTTTCCTTTCCGTAGAATTGTCACACCACCAATCCTGCTCAAGAAGATACTATATCCTTAGCTGGTACGTTAGACCAGAGAAAAACTTAATCATGAATAGCTGTAAATAAAGATCCAATTACACATGCCTAAAGATAAAAATAATAGTGTACAGATGAAAGATACAGTGATCCTATAAATAATTATACATCAGGAATTCTACTGGGAAACACGTTGTGGACACATTTAGGGTACACTGTGATGTGTCACTCGTTGGTCAGTGAATCGAGTCCAGCCACAGTAGACTTAACACTCGTTGTGGACACATTTAGGGTACACTGTGATGTGTCACTCGTTGGTCAGTGAATCGAGTCCAGCCACAGTAGACTTAACACTAGAATTGATACTGACCAATGTTTAGGTGACAGATTTCTGTCCTCAACATGTCCTCGTACTGTGACACCAGAGAATTAGGCATTATACATTGACCTCAAAAAACAACAAAAAAGAAGTCCCAAAATGTAGAATCCCCCTACCTGCGCACACGCAAGTGAGAGTGTGTGTGTGTGTGTGTGAGTGTGTGAGAGGAGAGAGAGAGAGAGAGAGAGAGAGAGAGAGAGAGGGAGAATTTACATTTTGGCAAGAGATAGTAATTGCTCAGGTCCATCTTGATCATTTACTTCACATTTTAGTACTTTTTGAACAAGGCGCTTATATTCATTGATATTTGGGGTTAGGACTGCTAGAGGATAACCACTGACCAGGTCCAGGTGGTTGGTTACAAGAAAGAGCCCATCCTGCAGGAAAAAAAACACCATCTCACCAGCCGAAGAAATCAAAGTTAAAAGTGTAGAAGAAAATAATATAAATAGACAAGAATCATCAAGTGCATTATGTCTTACAAACGAACAGAGGGTTCTTTGTGATGACATACCCCATCTATGACCATTGGGACGTTGGATTGCCTTGCATGCCTCATTATATCGCTCACACAGCCCTGGTCGTGTTAAGAAATCATCAGAATGGATTTCATTCGGCAGTATATGAGAAAACATATAGCGAAGAAGTGTTTGAACAAAAAAAGTGAAAAGGAAAGAAGAGTTAGTTCTAGTACTCCGTCCCTCCGAAATAAAGGGTCCCAGTCCTCTTATTACTAAAGGAAAAGTGGACTCTTAATTTTGGATAAAAGCAGTAATTCGACACTTTATGGTTTAGTTAAACTAGGACAACTCATAGGGTCTCATAGGGTGATACATAGATCAACCATAACAAGAGAACTCCATTTCTGAACTTTTTCAGGTGTCTGCTCAAAGCTTTTGACACTTAATGTAACAACCCTAGTTTGTAGTCTGCCAGCATCCATTGTAGCCACATCCAGTAGCCCGACCACTATACTAGGGTTCTTACAACTTCATAAGAGGCCCATATACCATTAATCTTCAAAAGCAATAATTCAGATTGAAAAGAGTCAAAAGACTAATTAACAAAAAGAGCACCAGAAGAAATGGGTCTCTCCCAAGGCCAGGGCCAATAACTAGACAATCAAATCTTTCCATCCACTTATCAACCTCAGAGACAACCTTGGCCGATATCGATCTTTTATCCTCGTCCCTGAAATATTATTTGATGAAAAATCAGCACCGTCTACAGAATTATCTCCTAAAGTGTAAAGCAAAAGAATAATTGGATCTTGACCTAACATCATATGATTCTTCCAAAAGAGGGTGAACAATTAATTCTGGACTGTAGCCTTTTATAACTGGAGCTGCATCTTTGGTACAGAATACATGAGACAAATCGGCACCCTGAGGAGATAGAAATAAAATCATGCCCATTTGGAATCAGATCTTTATAAATTTGATGTAATAATATTTTCCTTTTTCCTATAAATAGGTAAAGAATAGATATGCATTTGAGAAAATAATCACTCAAAAAAAAAAAACTACAGAACAAGATAAAGGAGACTAAGAGTGAGAGAACTAACAATTTTTAAAGCTGAAATAGCAGAAAAGTATGGAGCACCTGTGTATTCACGGCACCCACCTACAACAGCTATCTTCCCTGATTCATAAATAGAATGATTATTGTATAATGAGATAATTCAATTATAGTATCTTACTTCCAAAAAGGTTGGTACCTTGAATCAAGTACAATATGAAATTTATATAATTTATATGTGTGTTTGTGTTTAGAGTGAGTCAAATACATATCATGTCAATCCTTAAGTTTCAAAAACTTCTCAATAATTATTTCTCTTCTGATATATTTAAATGTAAATCTTCAAATTAGGGGACTATTTTCTTTTAATGAATCACTTCTTTTTCCCTCCAATTTGAGGGCAAAATAATTTGGACTTGTAACAAAGCATGGAAGAGTTCAAAATCACATGGAAGTCCCCATCAAAATCAACCAAAGTTGGTTGAGATCAGGTTACAGTATTTCACTACCTATAATGTTTAATTCCTCGAGCTCTAATGCTTTTCATCAGGACTAAAAGTAATAGGAGCATGAAAAGACTACTGCTTATTAGTAGTAATATATTCATAACCAAACAGACTGTAAAAACGCAATGGTTGTTTGGTTAAAGTATTTTGCAATGTAGTAGAACAACATAAAAACTAATAATCAATGAAGCTGACTGTGAATGGCCATGTATTTGACTTTAAAGTATTTTGGAAATAGAAATGAATATACTCCCCCCGTCCCATAGGTCCAGATTGATTTTCAAATGTTCTCAAGGATACACTAATTTCAACGTAATTAATGTAACAACGGACGCTTAATTTGAGATGGAGGGAGCACTTCTTCCCTTTTCATCATCTGAGTGTCAAATGAGGCACCACATATAATCTTGTGTTTTTTAACTCTATAATTGCTTGAACAGAAGATAATCCCTCACAACCTTCCAAAAAGCCAAAACAGTTAAAACTAATTCTTGATCCAATTTATTTTCCCCTTTCCATAACTTGGAATCTGATATATACAATTTCAAAATTGATTTGCATCCATTTTACTCCCCTTTTCCCTTTTCTCTCATTACTTGTAAGAAACTAAGGCTGTTTTTGATTCGGCAAAGTTTTCCATGGAAACTTGAAAGATATGTATTTTCCATCTTCGGTAGTGTTTGATTGCCTAATTTTCTAGGCAACTCCCCATGGTACAAGTAAATGATGCACAAGTGTAGGAAAATGAATTCCCACCCTCCTCCATGGAAAATGAATTCTAGGTACAGCGGAAAAAAGATCAAAGGCTTAAAAGTTTCAATTCTAGGTAAAAAGTGAGGAATCAAACACCAAATATTAGAAACTATGTCATCATTACACGGAAAAAGTACATATTTTCCACCTAGAGAAAATTTGCAATTGAATACCTTTAACTGCTTTTCCATGGACTTCAGTTGCCTAGAAAAAAAAAAAAAAAAAAAAAACTTGCCTACAAATTAAACATTTCCTACCCTAATTCCATGCTCACTAACAAACCCACCCTAACATTACAACAATAACTTCATCTGCATCAAATAGAGTGAGCTTCAACAAAATATAAGCCCTTTCTCCTAATTTGAGAACATGGGTTGTCAGCATCACACATCATTGTACTCCATACATCAAAATGCAGAGGCAAAATTTACTCAAAAAAAAAAAATCAAGAAAGTGAAATTTGAAAGATTACCAGCTTGGCCTTTATGTCTAGTGGGATCAAGGGTAGGGGTGATTGATCTCAGAATGTTGACAGCATCAGCTTCCAGAATGGAATTGGGCCCACTACTACTCATCATCACACTTTGCATTCTTCTGCTCTGATGATGATGATTTTTGTTGTAATTTCTCAAACACCTTATCAAGAAACTTTGCCTTCTGATAATTGAAGCAGAACCCAGCATATAAATAACTCTTCAATCTGTGCAAAAAATAAAAAAAAATGGATTGTTATTCATATGCGTATCTTCAATTTACACAATTGTTGTATAAATATGCGGATATAGATTGTGGGTCTGTATTTATGTAAGCTAAATTGTATATATATATACTTACAGAATTTTAGAGATGAATTAGTGACGAGCCTTCTTTACATTTTTAGAAGAACCGAGCCCTCGGGAAAAAGCAAAATTACACTAAAGCATTTTTATTTTAGTTTATTTATTTTACGGTGCGTTTGGGATTATTCAATATCCCTTTTTGAAAGATAATTTTATCATATCTTTTTCATTTTATTGTGCACTTCAGATATTAGTTTAGAAAAATACAAAGAAGGGATTTAGACCTTAATTTTGAAAAAAATAAATAAATTAAAATAGGTATTTTTTTTCTTTTAATACAAGATGAAAGTGTGTTTGATTGTTAAAATTGTTCATGAAAATTTTATTTATTGACTCTAATCCGATTAGACCAGCCAATAAATTCATTTCAAGTTGGTTTTGTGTTGAGTCTTATCTGCAGGGGCGGATCTAGAGAGAATAGGTGGGTTTCGGCAAAGGATTTTTTTTTGAAAAATCTGCTATTACTTGTAGAAAAAAAAAATTAGTATAAAGTCTATCCCTAAACCTAACTTAAATATTATAAGCCAGTTAATCTACAACTCTTTTAAATATATATTATAAAAAAAAAAAAAGAAAGAGAAAAGGAAAGAGTTGTGCGCTATCATTAATGTCTATCATTTAAATATTTATATTATTTTAATAAAAAATATAATTAATATATTATAATGTAAACAAATAAATAAACTTTCTCTTCATTCTCTTGCATTCTCATCTATCACTTTCTCTTCATTCTTTTGCAATATTGGTCGGCCATTGGAACAAAATTTCATAGCTTCATTCTCTTTACATTTGTCTAATTGTCTCCTTATTCTCTAACAAGTAAATCCACTCTTTAATCTTTATTTATATTATTATTGTATTTAATTTTTTCCGTGTTTTAGACTTTCAGTATTTATTTTTTTAAGCTTTTGGATTTTTTAATTAATAAATTATATTATTCTTTGTGAAAGGGTTGTGAAAGCTTTTGGAAGATTTAGTGACTTTATTTGAAAAGTTTTGCTCCTACTTTGAGGTAACTATAAACTCTCTAAATATGAATTTAAAGTATTTATTTACTAGAATATTGATGTGGATTTAATAATTTTGTATGCTAATCTAGTTTAAGCTAGTTAATATCATGATATTAATAAAGTTAATGTTACTATTAAATATTTATTTACTTGAAGATTGATTTGGGTTAAAGTAATATTATTATTAAATATTTGTTGTTTTAGGTCATAAACAATGGAATATCATCAACCACCAAATGAAAAGGGAAAACTTTTTTCTCATTTTTTGAGAAAAAGAAGAAAGGGAATAATGAAGAATATAATGTTAATAGTTCAATACCCGATCTTCAAGCTCCTTCTATTTCACATGCAGCCGAGACAATGGAATTAAATATTGAACGGGATTTGGAGTTGCGTAAACAAATTTGTAAATACCATGTTAATCAACATGATGAGATTTGATGAGCGTATATGAATTATGGCCCATGTCAACCTACATTAGTCGAGTATATGAAGTCGGCTATGAAAAAACAAAATTACCGATTTCAAGATATTTGGTTTAAACAATTCCCATGGTCGGAATACTCTCTTTCAAAAGATAAGGCATATTGCTTTCCATACTTCCTCTTTGATCAAGCAAATAAGTCGGCAACCGTTCTTCACTTATTGGAGATGGATTTAGCCATTGGAAGGGAGTACATGATGCATTACAAGTTTGATGTTGTTTGTGATCCTAAGTTTCATAAACTTTCTACCCTTGCTGAGTTATTCCGAGAATTAATTGTGAGAAGAAACTTGAAGGATTATACTATACTTGACAGATTGATTTATCATGTATTGACTCTTCATGTTTCTATGACAAGTATAAAAAGAGTATTTTTCATTATGAAAAATATCAAAACAGATATACGCAACTCAATGTGAGATGTAGTTGTTGCCGATTGCATGTTACTGAACATAGAGCGATGACTCGGTTTGAAAATTGATTTAGAATCTGTAATAGATTAATTTAAATTATTAAAAACTAGTCAAATTCAACTTTGTTAAGATATTTTTCGTTATGTATGAACTCAAATATTTAAATTATGCTGTTAAATTTTCTTTCACTATATAGTTATACTTTCATTTTTCTATGTATTGACTCTTCATGTTTCTATGACAAGTACAAAAAGAGTATTTTTCATTATGAAAAATATCAAAACAGATATACGCAACTCAATGTGAGATGTAGTTGTTGCCGATTGCATGTTACTGAACATAGAGCGATGACTCGGTTTGAAAATTGATTTAGAGTCTGTAATAGATTAATTTAAATTATTAAAAACTCGTCAAACTCAACTTTGTTAGATATTTTTCGTTATGTATGAACTCAAATATTTAAATTATGCTGATAAATTTTCTTTCACTATATAGTTATACTTTCATTTTTAATTTTTTTTGTTTTTGTATGTTTCTTTTAGCCCACTCCTTTGAAATTATAAACAAACACGATTTGTTATACAATCTGTTTCGCCCGTGAAGCTAAGAGATTTATTTGAATTAAAGGATAATATAAAATAAAATTAAAAAATGAAAAAGCTAAGAGGTTTATTTGAATTAAAGGATAATATAAAATAGGATAATATAAAATTAAATTAAAAAATGAAAAAGATTGGCTCAGATGCTGATTCATCCGCAAGATGCGAAGATCGTGAAGACCCAAGTCATCACATTAAGAGCAGCAGCAATCCTCATTGCTAATTGCACCAGCCGGGAATCGAACCCGGGTCTGTACCGTGGCAGGGTACTATTCTACCACTAGACCACTGGTGCTTTGTGTTTATTTCAGTTATTTTTATATTTTTAATGACTCTGTGAAAACGTCATCACTCTACAATTTTAGTTAAGCAAAAAAAGTTTATTACAAGAGGACAACATTCGTCGTCGACATATTATTTATTTTTGTGAGGTTATTCGGGTCAGCTTATTCATATTTTGGTTAGTTTTTCTTTGAACAATTTTAAGAATGCATTGTAATGAGTGACATCATTAGTTGATATATGAGTTGATTTTCATTTTTTTTAGTAAATCTACATTTTTATGTTGAAGGAAAATATATCATGCAGTTTGGTCCAGGTAAATTTTAGGAAATTCTTATTTTTCCGCTAAATATCATCTCAATACTGAAAACATTTACAAAAGAATAGCCCTATATTTTGAAGGGTCTTAAGTGAACCTCTATCTCGAGGCTTTTTAGTATATCCATGTATATATAAGTACACTTAAAAAAAATCCACAATTATAGTAACTATTAGCAATAGTTGAACACTGACATTGAAAATTTAAACAACGAAAACAAATAATATTCCAAAGTCTAACAGCACTAAAAACCTCAAATTCCGCTTTGGTGGACCGTGCTATTTAATTGGATAGTTGGACCGTGACATTGAGTACTAACAGTGATTCTTGCAAGTCATCTACTAAGAGAGATTGTTGGCAGTGAAATTCAAACCCAATATTCGAATCCTTATTAACTCAACCAATTAACCCTCGTTGGCATTCAATTTAGTTAAATAAGAACATTTCTTTCACTAATTTAAATCAGACTAAATTAAATAATGCTAAAAAGTGGGGGCCTAATCTAGGTTGCCTATACCAGGGTTGAACCTGCAACGGATCTTGATGAATTTGAATCTCATAAAAATTGAAATTTGATTCACACCAAGAATTTGTTTGATAACAGGATAGAAAATGATAATTATACTAATTAATTTGTGTGAGAAGTTGATATATATAGTGAGATGCTCTACTTTTTATGTTCATTTTTGTTAATATATTCTCCATCCTCTATTTTTTATGAATTTTTTTTCACAACCACCCATTAAACTTAAATCCGGATTTAAAAATGACTGTAAATAAAAAAAAATAGATTATGAAACATTTCTCATAGATGTATAAAAAAAGGAAAAGAAACATTGTCAGGAATATAGAGCCCAGCACATTAACTGATACGTTATGTTATTGATGCTTAATATATATTCCATCACAAGACAAGTTGCTTGTGGTTTAGACATCCTAGATTTTTTTTTTGGTTAAATTGACCCTAAAACTAAGCAAATCCATGTTGTAGGCCGGAAAATACCCTAGAGGGGGGGGGTGAATAGGGTTTTAAAAACTTAATGCGGAATTTTAAATACTTTTCAAAAATGTTTAAGTAAAACAATTTATTAAACAAATTTATCAAGGAATGCAATCAAATAAACAATCAAGCAAATAAACAATCTCAAGCAAACAATAATATAGCAAGTAAATAAAGAGATTGAGTTAGAAAGATTGAACCGATTTGAAGTCCAAGGCTTTTTGTCCACACGGTTTTGATTTACCAAACCATAGTCCGCGCTCGGTTAGTTCCTCGAGAATTTCCACTAAAATCAATCTCCTTCCGGGTGAAGATCAAACCTCTACAAGTGTTGTTTCACACACTCTACAAGTATTGCTACACCACAATACTCTCACAAGATACCCTCTTGCTAACCTTGTGAAATTTACCTTTCACAAAAACTAAACAAGAATTTACCTTCTTGTTTTTCCTATGAGATTTACCTCTCACAATTGAATACAAATGTTTGGTGATTCACACCAATTTACAATAACTCTCACAAGTGTGTAAAGAATACAATTTGAAGCTCACACTAGAGTTATCCTATTTGATCAAGATGATATAGCTCAAATGATAATGATTGATCAAAAATTATTTCTTGAATCTTTGAATAATGAAGATAGATGAAGAATATAGTATATGAATGATTCAAGGTCGTAAAAATGAGTCTTAGAA
This sequence comes from Lonicera japonica, assembly GCA_021464415.1. NCBI lineage: Eukaryota > Viridiplantae > Streptophyta > Magnoliopsida > Dipsacales > Caprifoliaceae > Lonicera > Lonicera japonica. The sequence continues at coordinate 38,766,169 of CM038468.1, forward strand.
CTCATATATATAGGTAGCAAAAGTTTATAGCCGTTTGTGGTGAGAAAATAAATTAATGGGGCAAAAATGCACTTTTGAAAAAGTTCCAACGGCTATATTTGTTAAGGGAGTCGGCTCCCTAAGTCTCCATGGAGTCGGCTCCATCAATTTCATGGAGTCGTATACATGGCACTGGAGATAGATTGCTGCAGACAGTAAATTTTCAATTTGTTTTGCTCATATCTCATTATCCAGCCATTGGAACTTGATGAAATTTTGGATATAAGTACTATAATGTGTTATCTAACTGTTGTCCAAATTTCATAATTATCGGAGTCCGGGAAGGCCTCCATCAAACCGTTAGATTAAAACTACGCAAAAACGGAGCGAATCTAAAAAGGGAAAAAATAAATATTTTTGCAATTAAGTTCCAAAATCAATTTTGATGCTTGGGATAGGTCAAATATATTATCCTAAGACATCTATTTTCATGAGAGCTCAAAATATGCTCAAATCAATTTAATATGAAATTATTTGAAAACCGATTTTTGCAAGAATGGTGTTTTCAAAGAAATTTTGATTCAAACTGATTTTGATCAATCTATCAATGATGTAAGTTCATATTTGAGCTATATAATCAATCAATTAAGAAACTTTACATTAATCCTAAGCAAACACTCAATTATCGAATAGGTGAGTCTTCGAATGCTTCGATTTATTTCTTCAAATTGATTCTTCACTTGAAGCTTTTCCCTTGAAGTTTTAGTATATGATCCTTGATCTTTCGTGCTTCATGAAATGCATTGCTAGCTTATGAGTGATGAGAATGATCTTCTTTGACTTGTCCAACGCTTGTAGATGAATGATCTTGATTTGGATAGATCGATTTTAGTTCAATGCTTCGTTGACTTGATCGGATATTGATTGAATGATCCTTGTCAAACTTCCTTTGAGCAATCATGCTATTCTTGATTTTTCAAATAAGAAATCTATAATCTTATATCAAGAACATGTTAAATTACACATGATTGATTTATTGTTATTATCAAAATAAGATTAAGACCTTCAAGGTCAACAATCTCCCCCTTTTTGATGATGACAATAAATTAATGTGTGTTTTCAATAACAAGCAAAAATAGCATATGAATAAATGAAATATGCTCCCCCTCAATTTATGCATAGATAAAATAAATGATTTGTAAAAAGCATTGCATATATTTGAGATAGTTTTAAAACCAATAAAACAATTTTGATCTTAAATAAAGTTTTCAAAACAAAATAATTATCAATGTTAAAGATATAAAGCATTTAATAGTCTTACCAACATTGATTGCTACCAACACACATTTTCTCCCCCTATGGCAACATCAAAAAGGGCCAAGGCCACGGAGAGAGAATGGTAGCCTCCATGAGTGCTTCATCAATGAGGGAATGATTTGTATGCCTCATTATCTTTTGCCATAAGGCAAAGGTGTGCCATCTCTTAAATATGAGAGAGAAAACTTATTACGGAGGACTTTCTCCGTAATACTATCTATAACATTGATAACATGTGATCTTTTGTGCTTCATGAAATGCATTACTAGCTTGTGAGTGATGAGAATGATCTTCTTTGACTTGTCCAACGCTTATAGATGAATGATCTTGATTTGGATAGATCGATTTTAGTTCAATGCTTCGTTGACTTGATTGAATATTGATTAAATGATCCTTGTCAAACTTCCTTTGAGCAATCATGCTATTCTTGATTTTCCAAATAAGAAATCTATAATCTTATATTAAGAACATGTTAAATTACACATGATTGATTTATTGTTATTATCAAAATAAGATTAAGACCTTCAAGGTCAACATTCACACCAAGGATTTGTTTGATAACATGATAGAAAATGATAATTATACTAATTAATTTGTGTGAGAAGTTGATATATATAGTGAGATGCTCTCCATTTTATGTTCATTTTTGTTAATATATTCTCCATCCTCTATTTTTTATGAATTTTTTTTTCACAACCACTCATTAAACTTAAATCCGGATTTAAAAATTACTGTAAATAAAAAAAATAGATTTTGAAACATTTCTCATAGATGTATAAAAAAAGGAAAAGAAATATTGTCATGAATATAGAGCCCAGCACATTAACTGATACATTATGTTATTGATGCTTAATATATATTCCATCACAAGACAAGTTGCATGTGGTTTAGACATCCTAGATTTTTTTTTTTGGTTAAATTGACCCTAAAACTAAGCAAATCCATGTAACAAAATATTATTTACTATTTTATGCCAATTTTATAGGAGTATATTTTTTTCATATCCTAAATTTACAATGAATATTCCTTTTACGAAATTTCATAAATTGTACATTTTATTTTTAAATTTAAATAAATAAATAAATAAATAAATAAGAGAATTATATAATTTATAATACTAAAGCACGTATCCTTCTGAACTAGCAGTACGTCTTCTAGGTCGTTGGCATTCTTATCATAGTAACAAGAAATTTCTAGATTCGATCCACGCAAATGTGGTTATCAACCATTTTGTTTTGTCTATTTTGTATTACCATGGTGTGGAAACATGCCTTTTTTAAAAAAAGGAAAGAAAAAAAAATTGTGTCCACCTTTTATTGTGTGGTGGTTGTATAATCATCTCTTGTATAAAACAAATACCACTTTTAATGTTTACATGTATTTTTAATATATTTTAAAGTTTCCATCATCTATATTGTATATTAAACATATGAAGAGGTGCATGTATAGATACTAATGGATACTAAATCACTTTTACACACGTAGAATACGCCCGTAGGCTAGTGCTTATACATTCCTCTAGCAACATATGTTTCGCACAAAATTTTTGTCTAGCAATGTTACGCTTTGTTTTAGGCAATATGTTACTTTTGTATTTTTAGTATTGAGTTTGTTGTTGACACTCTAGACGTGTAATATTATATTTAGTAACTTCTCACATTATATAAATTCTTAAAACACGTCAAGATACAACAAAAATAACTTCTTAGTGACGAAAAACAAAATTTCAATAATTTTTGTTTATAAATTACATTAATAATAAAAGATTTCATCACAACATGATCATTAATAGTGTGTATTAAAAGCCTATGGACAAGTTGATCACTAAAGGTTCACTATTTCCAAAATTTTGGACAACACTAAAGAAACACTATTTAGTAAAAAAAAAAAAATGACTGTAAGTTTTATCACCACTCTTTTAACTATCACGACTTTTGTGACGAATTTTAAATTTAATCATTAAAGAATTACATTGGGTGACTAAACACAAATTTTTCTCATTAAATGAATAGATTAATTATGTGACAAAAAAGTGTTCCGTCACAAATATTTTGTCACTAAAGGTGCACAGTTTGTTAAGAAAACGCAATTTCGTCCCAAATAGATAGTTCATCACTAACTGAACAATTTGTTGTAGTGAGAACAAGTGATTTAATTTCGTGAAGTTGTAACATTTGTTTTTTATATATAAGTTCATGGGTTCAAATTTTAATTCATGAAGGTGAGATATTTTAATATTTACATAATTTTATTTTGTTGGGTAAGAACATTTATCTAAGAAAAATAAGGGAAAACGAATTGGAAAACAGTTCAAAAAATTACTTGTCTCTCCTTTCCATGCAACTTCTCAAAAATTAATTGCTGATTCATTTATTTTCCAACTTTATAATGAATCCACCTAATTATTGTTGTTAACCCCAAGGTAGCTAATATCGTGTATCGGATGCGTATCGTTTTGCCAAAAAATAGTATCGTGTATCTGTAGACACCCCGATCCGTAACCCCCGCAAGAACCCTAACGACCTACGAGAACTACTGTTTTTGGAGTCCGGGACCCACCCGAGCACCCGAAACTACCCCGAAGGGGTTTGTTGCGCGACAAACCTGTTTTTAAGAGAGATTCTCGCACGACATATCACATTGTCGCGCGACAATCACTGATATGTCGCGCGACAATCACTGATATGTCGCGCGACAATCCCACTATGTCGCGCGACAATCCCACTATGTCGCGCGACAACCCCTCTCTGCACCAGACCATCCACTCTCTGACACATCAGTCTGTCAGAAACATCACTTCAGCCGTTTGTCGCGCAACATTGGACACATTGTCGCGCGACATATGCCCCTTTTGGGGAAGTGTCGCGCGACATATGCCCCTTTTGGGGAAGTGTCGCGCGACAATCTGCCCCGGGCAGTATAAATAGGCCAACACCCCCCAAGGGTTCAGAGGGGTGGAGAAAAAACTGGAATCTGAGAATTCGGAGCTTTAGTCTGATTTTATTATCAAGTATTCTATATTATCGTCTTATTTCTGAAGAATTATCGGATCTATTCCTGACACTCGACGTGTCCCGTCTCGGGAATCGAATTCTCGAAAATATCTGAAGAAGGAAAAGATTATTATCGCCTGAAATCTCTCCGCCGAATTATATTTTCTTTCTTATTATTATTCTCGTCGGGAAGGTAAAAAAAAAGTCTATTCTAGTATCTAACATTAAATATCTGTGTACTTGTTTTATTTCCGTTGTTTTGTCCACGTTTTATTTGAATAAACTTATTGCCAAGTTACAAATAGTCTACCGTTTTCAAAACAAAAGACCCTGATAAAACCGTTTGTAAAACCAGAAGAGTAAGTACATTACCATCCGGATAAAATCCTGTTTTCAAAACCGAACCGGTAAAACTTACTTAGGAATTAAAAACCCGGTATATCCTATCTGTTTCATGGATTGTGAATACGACCGGTAAAACTCCCCTCAAGAGTTCCAATTCCATATTGAATTAGTTCCATTATAAGATCTGAACTTTTACGAAAAAAAAAATAGTCAAAAAATCGAGAAAACCGTCATTATCCGAGAAATAATACGGGAAACTCCATTTCTAAAGAAAACAACTTTTGTCACTTGTATTTACATTTCTCAAAACGAAACAACGGATCTCGGAAATCAAAGGTTTTCTACCCCTTTCCCGTTTTTCCCATAAATTGGGGTTTTCACTCAGAAAGTAGTAGGCTATCAGTAAAAGCATCCAAGTTTTTCAACATAGAATAAACATATAAAGACCACTAGAGATCGAAAGGGCGGAATGGGTGCTTAACACCTTCCCAAACCGTAATATAGTTTCCGAACCCTATAGAATCCTGATTTCGTAGACAAACGTGTAAAGAAAGGCTTAACTATAGCCTTTCCTCTTACACCACCATTTTTTGTTCGTTTTCCCGTAAAACGTACTGGCGACTCTAAACAAACCCCTGTGCATCTAGAAATAGAACATAGGGACACTTAATATGAATCAAAAGAGACACTCCAGCAAATGGAACGACGAAATCCGTTCCGACGTTTCAGACTCCCAACCGAACGGGGACGAGACCCGGGGGGTCGCATTTGCGGATTCTCACAGTATCGCACAATGTATCGTAAGATAGATACGCTTTGATTTTGATATTCATACTTGCTAATATTCATTTTTATGTATACAAACCCATGCATAAATACACCAAACATGCATATAAATAAAAAATATCAATATTTTATATATATTTCATTAAATATTAAAAAGCCCAATCCCAAAAATCAATGGGCTCCTAAATAAATAAGGTCCATCTAAGTCTAATAAAGGTCCATTTGCGACCAATGTTTTAAATAAATACTACCAATGTTTTAAATACATAATAAAATATTGTTAATAAAATTGTGGGCCATGATGTTTCGACCTTGCTCCCCTTTAACCTTTTTTTTATACTTATTTAGTCAGGTTCTCTCTCTTTATATATATATATATATATCTTCCTCCCTTTCTTCTTTTTCGTTTCCACTGACATCCTTCTTCTTCTCCAACTCGCTACTGACCTCCTCGCTGCCGGCAACAGCAAATCAGGTCACTCTTTCTCTCTCTCTCTCTCTCTCTATTTCTTTGGTAATTTTTTTTGGGGCTTTAGGGTTCAAATGAGTTATTTTTTGGGGCAAATCAGGTACTCTTTTTCTCTTTCTCTTTCTATCTCTATCTCTTTCTATCTCTCTCTTTTCTCCTTCTTCGTGTATTTGGGGTTTAGGTTTTGAGGCTGGAAAAGTGTTTTTATTTATAAAAAAAAACCCGACAAAACGACCCAAAAAAAATTGTCCGATACGAGATCATCTCGCAATACGCTAAAATATCTCGATACATCGATGTGTATCGCCCGATACACTCCCAAACTCGATACACTTAACGATACTTATCGATTTACTCAAGAGACGATACGTATCGTACGATATCTACTACGTTGGTTAACCCAATAAAAAATAACACAAACTAGATTGATAGGTTAAAATCGAATTTGAATTACTAGACTTTAATTGGTAGCTTAACTGGTAAAAGACTCATTTGATTAGGGAGAGTTATATGGTTTGATTTCCCTCTCCCTAGCTAATTGAATATCATGTATCGACGCATCTCTATGTAAAAAAAATAATAAAAATTGTTTGCATTACATATGTGTGGCCTTTTTTTTCTTTCCTTTTCACGTGACACTACACCAAATCTCACTAACTGGCACAGTTTTGAATTGCTCTTGACGATATTTGGCATGGTTCTGAGGCGTGACAAAAATAGGCAAACCAATTATTTTGGCACAGTTTATAACATTGCCCAATATATTCCATTTTTTAGTCAAAGGATTCCATATCTACCAAAATTGGCACACTTATGGCACTATTAGAAACCAAACCAAATGGTTGACACGTGTTGTGTTTCTGTTTGTTCATGTTTTGTGTTTTATTTATCCAAGTACTATTCGTCCACATATTAAGAAACTATTTGTCCATGTGTCAGAGCTAGAGTGATGACAAAAAATTATTTATAGCTTAGTTTTGGAACAGTTCTTATCCACGCCAAAATTTACTAGGCTCGGTTTTGTAACGATTTCAATTTGTGTTCGTATGTAGGCCATAAACTACAACTACTGTTTCTTTATTGTTCTTCTTCTTCTTCTTCTTCTCTTATTTTTTCTGCCTATTTTTCTCCACTTGCTACACAGCTTATAATCCAAATAACCAAATATTAAAGAGGCTTCATTTATTTCACAACAAATATATTCACATTCCATTAATCACAACAAAAACCACCATAACTTAGTACCAGGTACAATTTGATGTTAATATTTAATTACCAGTTAAAAGCAAAAAAGAACCCGAACTTTAAGCACTCCAAGCTTTCCTTCCATTAGAATAGGCGGGTCACATTGAGGTTTACAAAAAAGAAAAAGAAGCAAAATAAGCAAAAGAAGAAGAAGAAGCAGCTTTCCCTCCATTAGAATATAGGAGTCACAGCAAGAGTCACAAAAAAGGAAATTTTCCCTCCATAAGTTAACAACCATCCCCTTGTTACTTCGGATATATATACATATATGTAAAGGACATAATAATAATAATAATAATAATAATAATAATAATAATAATAATAATAATAATAATAATAATAATAATAATAATAATTGTTAGAATGCTAAAACTAGCTAATTTGTTAGTGACTAAGTGAACTACACTAAATTTACATGAGAGTTTCAAAGCTAAACGCATCAAATTGTACTTAACTAATTAAAGCAACTAAAATCATATGAGAGTCATAAAGTAAGTACACATGAAAAAAAAATCACAAGAGTTATTTATCAATGCATCTAATCAATGGGAGGAAAAAAAATCACTTGTTACTTGCTATTAATATTTTCTCAACCACAACCATAACCTTTATAAATTCCAAAGTATAACCATGAACCTTTGAGACGGTGCTAAGATTTAGTTTCCTACCATTGCCAACAAGCTCACGAGTATAAGAATGTATATCTTATTTTATTTCATCTTCTCTAACTTGAGGTTGAGTTGTTAAGCGAATAGAATGGACACTTGAAAAAGTTTCACAAAGAGGAGTTTGGGTTGGAAGTGAAGTTGATCCTCCAAAGTTTTGTCCAACATACACATACTTTGCAGCCTTGAAATCATCAATAATTTTTTTTGTGTGTGTGAACTTCATTGCCTCTATTTCCTTTTTAAGTTTATTCATTTTATCCATGCAACTATCTCGTTTCATGTTATATTATGTAAGCATCGATCTCTCGTGCAATTTGCCAAGCCAATATAGCTTTTTTAAAGATATTGGATGTCCCCAAACATAATTTTCCTCTTGAATCTTTCCCAAATATCTCGTAGGTTGGACCAGTATCTTTTCCTTGCCTTTCTTTTGAAATACCTTTAAAAGAAATTGAATTTGCTCTTGCAAATATACACAAAAATGATCATATTTATGTTACGCTTAAAGGAATTATATATAGATCAACAAAAAATAACATTTAAAGAAAGAGCGAACCGCAAATTTCTCATTATATGGTGCATGCAGCCATATTTCATCTTATGATATCCAACCACAATTCTGCCCGAGTTGGTGGACGCCCATGTTTTTCTTGCCATTTATCTACTGCTTGAGCATACCCATCTTGGCTAATATTATGCATTTTGTTTTGTTCATAGTTATTTTTGATAGCTTTATTTTGCCTTCTTAACTCTTTTTAAGGTTTCATATCCTCGTACTCCTAATTTTTTCCTAATCCTCACTTTTAACTATTGGTGGAACTTTCTCCTTCCATTTAGTATCATCATCACCCATAAATCGCTCTTTTAACCTTATTTTCAAATGGTAACCAAAAGTCGGTTATTGAACTTAAAATGGTACGGAAATGGTATGCATTGTAGTATGGTTCAATTTTATTGAACATAACCAATATTTTTTTAAAAATTGATTTGTTAAGTTCTAACTTTTAAGCCTCCCCATTTCTCATTTTGAGACTCAAAAAGACAAAAAGTAAAAAAAAACCTCTTCTCAGTTTCTCTCCCTCCACTCTCCATTGATTTGCTTCGTTCTCTCGTTCCTTTCTCTCCATCCACTAATCCACCCACTGTCACCACGTCTCCACTCCATAGTCCACTCACCTAGCGGCCACACTCCAGTAGTCCTAAAACTCACACCTCTCTTTTCAAATCCCATATTGCTCAAACTTGAAAAGCTTAGATATTTTTTTTTTATATTTTGATTTAGTTGTTTATGTATATACTTTGTTATTTGGAGTGGGATTTAGTTGATAGGTTGCTAGTTGATAAATTTAGCCTTAATATTTAGTTTGGTTTGGAACTTTGGACTTTAAATACGTAACTTTTTGGATTTTGGTGCATGTTTTAAACTGATGTGCTGCTATAGTGCTCTTAATTGATTTTGGTGCATGTATTTGACTATTTAAACTAATGTGCTATAAAGAACATGGTTTGTATTATTGTGTTTGGTAAAATTTTGGTAAAATTTCGGTAAAAGTAAAAGGGAAATAATATTGTACCGATTTTTCATTACCGGTAGCATTTTGCTTTGGGATCGATTTGAGTTTTAATGATATTAAAATATTTTATTCGGTCGGTTCAATAACCGAGTTCAGCCCTAACAAAAACATACTTCTTTTAGAATCATTCACCACTTGATATTCCTTCTATTTCAATGGGTTTGAATTATTAATATATGTATCAACTTATTTTTTTTCTTTTTGCATGTGAGCTTCCATCTTGATGCATGGTATGTGTATCTCTCCTGTAAATGAAAGGTTGTGGGCTCAAAATCTAGGACTCAAGTTTCATTGCCTACATATATTTTGAAAATAAAGGTGCTGTCACAGATTTAGAACGAACACGATTTAATTGTTAAACTTGGTATCTTGTGTGAGTATGAAGGAAAAATTAAACTGAATACAATATTACAAACCCAACAAAAAATTTAATTAATATGAAGTTGTGCCACAATTTTTAATTGCTCATTTTATCCTTTCGGTCTTCATTTTCATATAAGATAAGCTCCTAATAAATAGAGCTGGCTATAGTGGGAGGCAACCTAGGCATTTGCTTAGGGCCCCACTTTGACATAGGGCACCTGAAATAAATAAATTAAGGACTTATATGTAAAAATTTATAGCTAAGGATACCTAATTGTAAGAAAGAAAAGTTTAGGGACTCTTTAAAAAATAAAACTTACACATTGAATAAAAGTGAGAAAGAGTGAAATGCCCACTCTCGGTTCTCTCTACTCCCTTCTAATTTTCTTCTTCCTTTTATTTCTTTTCCCCTCCACTTCCATCCAGTGACCACGGCTCCACTCCCACGCCGTTGCTGCTACTTGCCTACAATCCTCACCTCCATTCGGCGTCCTCCACCAGTCCACCTCTGTCTAGCATCCCACACCACATGGCCACACTTACACACTAAGGTTAATTACTTCTTAAATCTTAAGGCATAATTTTTGATTAATTATGAACTTATGGAGTATATTTCTTGCATATTTCTTAATTAATAGCATGATATGAAGTATATTTCTTGAAATATTGATGAGTTGTTGTCTTGTTGATCGTGGAATATATTTGGTGATTTAAGTCAAAAGCCTTAATTTTATATTATTAAATTTAGCTATTTAGTTAGTAAATATTAGTTTTATTCTTGGTTAGTTGTATAATATTAGATGTATTTATTGATTAATTAATTATTCGTACTAGTCTTGGTTATTTGTTAGTTGTTGCATTTTTTTTTCTAACTTTAACAATGATGGACAAGCGAATACAAGACTCTGGAAGTAAAAAGGGAAAAATTCAAAAAAGAAAAGAGTTGGTCTACAATCTATTGTAGGTTCTATGGATAGGTATTTAAAAAAAGACCTACTCCCTCAATTTCAAATGAAGATAATGTGAATGTGGATATAGATGTGAATGATAAATATGTAAATACTTTAAATGAGAACGCAAATGCTAATAATGATGGTGGTGAAAATGTGAATGAGAATGTAAATAATGTAAATGATGAAAATGCAAATGTTAATAGATATGTAAATGATTGCCTTTGAATTAAATATTGAACTCCAGTTTCATTAGATACGTACTAGTAGCAAAAATAATTTTTTTGATGAGAAAGCAAAGGATGAACAAACAAAGTCCATGAAAAATGCATTTATAGTCACATACTTCTTATAAGTTGTTGATAATACCATTTCTTCACTTGATAGTAAATTTGAATAATTTAAAAAATATGAAAAAAACTTTTGGATTTTTGTTTAATTTGAGTAAGCTAGAGACTTTAAGCCATAAAAAGTTGATGCGTTCTTGTGATACCGTTGGAACTTTTTTGAATCATGGAGGTAATAGTGATATTTGTGCAATAGAGTTATTTTCAGAACTACAATTGTTAAGAAAATCATTACCAGAAGGCACAACGAAAGAAATTGAAGTCTTGGAGTATATTGAAGTCTTGGAGTATATTAAAGATGTGTTTCCCGCATCTTGGGTTGCTTACAGATTTTTTTTACTATACTAGTGACAGTTGTTACTTCAGAGACAAGTTTTTCAAAGTTGCAGTTGATAAATAATTATTTTTGATCAATAATGTCAGAAGATAGGTCAAGTGGGTTAGCTATATATGTTATATAATAAAAAAAGAGTGTTAGCCACTATTGATTGTAGTGATGTAATTACTAATTTTTCACTTCAAAAAGCAAGAAAAATAGGCTATTAGATAGCACATGTGATGATTTTGCACATTTTTGTTACAAACTCAAATATTTTATCTATTAATCTTATTTTAATTGTTGCCTTGTTTTATTTTATATTTGGTAATTAATTGGATCTATTTTTTTGGAGCTTTTTTGCTTCAAATTATTAAATAATATGATTTTAAGATTATTTTATTAAAGGAAAAGATAATGACATGGGGCCCCAATTTTCGTCGATATTAACTTTCACTCATGGCCTCAAAATCCCTAGAGCTAGTCGATAAGAGCTTGATCTTAGTATAAACAAAAACTCTATTTGTATAATAAGAGATGTGGTCTCCTAAACAGACCAAATTTGTTATTTCCTTTCTTTAATCATGTTAGAACATCTCCAACTAGGGTTGGCATTTTGTAACCGCAAACCGACCGTTAACCGACCGCTAACCGACTGAACCAACTTATTTCGGTCGGTAAACTGACCGACCAACGCTTCAGCGGTAACCGACCGTGTGGTAATCAACCATGTGCGGTTGCGGTTGCGGTATTAAGTTTCTTAATAATTGGTAAAACCGATCGACCGAAAAAAAATTTAAAAATTAAACTTTTAATTTAATTTGTTTTAAATTAAAACTTTTAACTTTTAAATCTTAACTAGACTACTAAAGTTAACTTTTAAAGTTTGTTTCAATTAAACCTGTAGGAAAATTAATACAAGTATGCGTACCTGTATGCACAGCGGAAATAATATTGAATCTTGTGAAATTGGCCTGACGATACTCACATTTGTGTAGTGTTACTCGAATAGCTACCACTATGTCCACAGCTTCAAGTGCTCTCTACAAGGAACCCTAGAATGTGCTTGAGAAGAGATGACGGCTTTCTCTAATTTGTGTTGTGTATTGTGTGTTTATTTAGGTCTAAAGACCTAAATCTAGAATGTGCTTGAGAAGAGATAACAGATTCCTCTAATTTGTGTTGTGTATTGTGTGTTTTCATTTAGGTCTAAAGACCTAAATATATATATCATTAGGCTTAAAGGGTTTTGAAACCCTAAGGCCCACTATGGGTCTCCCTGTTGGGCTAAACCAACAGGCCCAAAAACCAACATCTCCCACTCGCACATAGTGGGCAAATAATCGCATTTTCCCTTGCACCATTCTAGATTCCCTGTTCATACATAGTAAATGAGCTGTGCGACTGCGAGCCACCTGAAAAGGAAATTTTGGAGTACTATGCCAAATTCCCAAAGAACCAGCATAGAATATCCCCATATCGTCTCGTTCTACCCCTGACCTATTTAGCCACATTCAGATTAAGCATTTCCAATCCCTCGGAGTCGCATCTCAGATCAATGCTTAAAATTCTCCCGTTTTATTCTCACAGCTACATCGCTATTCTCAGAAAGCGACATAACTTGATACCAGTGATCATAAAACTTGAACATGCTACCAAACAGTCATCCTTTCGCCCTCATATCACTTAGATTATATTCAATTACTTACCCAACGATGTCCCTTTAGGCCACATCAGTCTTAGCCATAGGATACACACATCAAAGTAGCATACACTGAACTTCCTCTTCATGATACAGTCAAAAGTCACATAGGGCAAAAATAGTAGAGGATCATACATATTGTATCAATCCATAAGGACTTACACAGTTAAGAAGTAGGGATCATTCTTTCACTTCCTTATATAGGTCGCGAAGCACATGTAGTATGACTTACACGTTACGGTGGAGTTCTCTTTTAATAAAGAGCGTATGTCACTACCAAACACCGTACAGATCTTAGTCCAGTCGCTGTCAAGCGCCTAACCCGAAAAATCTACTTGCTCGCTCGTTTCAGCGCCTAGTTGAAATTTCGCATCCAGCTAATCACATGTTATATATGGATAGTGGGGTATCCATATTTAATCTTCGAAAGACTTTATCTTGGCCCTTTTCCAAGTCGACACTTCAATCAATGGTAGCTTAGCTCGCTATCACAGTGCCATAAGCTTGACGTGTCTCATCTTTGCTCGCCTTTCAGGCGCCAAAAGCGATCACTCGTGTAAGAGAGTCGATCCATACCTATTGACATACTCATACCATGATATTCCAACCATGGGTAATATGTGCGCTAGCAGTTATATTAAAATAATAACATAAGAGCAATAAATTTTAAAAAAAATATTAATAATAATATCAACGGCATCAAATATCCTCTATGGTCAGGAAGCAAACAATCACAACCTACGTAACCCTAGACTCCTAATATAAGCCTGGTAAACATCTCTAACTATAGGCTTAGTCAAGGGTCCGCAACTATGCGGCTAGTAAAGATATGCTTAAGGACCACCTCCTTTTGCGCAACCATGTCACGAAGAAAATTGTTGGGTTCCCTTGGAACCTACTGACAAGACCAACTGCATAACAAATGTCGGGTCGCGTACACATCATTGCGTACATCAGGCTAGTAATAGCGTTAGCATACGGAACACGAGCCATCTTCTCTTTCTCATCAGGAGTCTTAGGACACATATCCAGACTTAAGGTATTACCCTTCTCAACAGGAGTGTCAATGGGTTTACAAACTTGCATCTGAAACCGTTCAAGTACATTTCTTATGTAAGTTTCTTGAGATAAACCAAGAAGTTTCCTTGATCGATCTTTTAGGATCTTAACTCCGAGCACACAGCTTGCCTCTCCCATGTCTTTCATTTTAAAAATTTGAAGACAACCACGTTTGTGTGGCGACAACCATCTCCTTGTTGTTTTCAGCTAATAGTATGTCGTTTACATACAGAGAGAGAATCAAGAAACTATTCCTAGAACGTTTAACGTACACACAGTGGTTTCCTCGATCATCGTAAACCCATTTAAGAAATGGCTCGATGGAATCTCAGGTACCATTGCCTAGATGATTGCTTCAACCCATAAATAGATCGTTTAAGCTTACAAACTTTGCGCTCTTTTTCGCTAGCTATAAAACCAACAGGTTAATCCATATAGATTTCCTCATCTAGTTCTCCATTAAGAAATACAGCTTTAACGTCCATCTGAAAAAAGTTCTAAATCCATATGAACGACAATAGCTAGAATGAGGCGGATTGAGGCAAACCTCACTACCGGTGAGAAGTTTTTTCATAGTCAACGTCTTCCTTTTGGGTGTAGCCTTTCGCCACAAGGCGAGCTTTATACCTATTAATGGAACCATCTGCCTTGCGTTTGACTTTTAGAACCCATTTGTTTCCAATAGTCTTTTGCCCCGGCGGAAGATCTATCAAGTCCCAGACATTGTTCTTCCTCATAGACTCCATCTAATCAATCATTGCAACTTTTCATTCAGTCGAAGTAGGGGATGTGATAGCCTCTTGATAATTTATAGGCTCATCTATATCTTGCGGAGTACACATGAAAGCTGCCCCCTCAATCTCAAAACGACGACGTGGGATACTTTCACGATTACTCCTACGCAAGTGTGGATTTTGGGAATTAGTCTCTAATGGAGGGACGCTCCCATTAGGAGGTCGTACGCTCCCACTAGGAAGTGAGTCACTCTCAACATCCTCATTCGGATTTGAAACGCCTTCGTTCGATTCGACTATTTCAAACAACTTAATATTTCTGTCCACATCCCCTTTCTTGGGGAATTCTTTCTCTAGGAAATCCTCATCTCGTGACTCAATTTCAGAAACAGTCTCATCTTCTTGTTCATCAAGCATCACATATCCTTTAGATTCCTCAGAATATCTAATGAATATGCACTTATGCGCTCTAGGGCCTAGTTTTTCATGCGAATGAGAACTAGTGTGAACATATCCCGTCGCGCCCCATGGGCGCAAATTGCTTAAGTCAGGCTTTATGCCCGTCTAAAGCTCATAAGGCGTTGGTGAAACATATTTAGAAGGCACACGATTGAGGATGTAGGCAGCAGCTAAGATAACATCCCCCCAGAAAGATATTGGAAGGTTAACTTGCGCCATCATCGATCTAACCATATCCAAAAGGGTTTTATTCCTTCTCTCCACTATACCATTTTGTTGCGGGGTATATGGAGTAGTTAACTGTCTCTAAATACCTTTTTTATCACAGAGCTGCTTAAATAGCTCAGATAAATACTCACGTCCACGATCAGTACGAAGAGCCTTAATGGTCCTTCCACTTTGATTCTCAACCAACCTCATAAAATGCCTAAAGCAATCCAATGCTTCAAACTTGTAGGAGATCAAATATACAAAAGCATAACGTCTGTAGTCATCTATAAATGTGATGAAATAGCTAGCACCATGCCTTGCCCTCATACTAAGTGGACCACAGATGTCTAAATGTACTAATTGCAAAGGAAAAGATGCTCTAGTGGCCTTTCCACATGGTTTTCTAGTTGACTTTCGTACTAAGCAATGCTCACAATTGGGCAAACTAACTTTAGCGTAACTTAATAAGCCCTCTATAGCTAATCGATTCATTCTGTCCTGACCTATATGACCAAGTCTAGCATACCAAATTGTAGAATTATCAGTAGAAGTCACAAAAGAAATAGAATTATTATTACTGGAATAACAAATATCCAAAACAAATAATCCATCATAAATAAAACCACTACCATAAAAAATTGTTCCATTAAAAATACTAACATTATTGTTCTCGAAAACTACTCGAAATCCTAGCCTAAGCAAAGCAGAAACTGATAAAAAGTTTCGTCGAATATCAGGAGCAAACAATACATCATGGATCAATAGGTCGCGTCCACCGCGCATGCACAACTTGTAGGTACCAATACCTATAACCTGAACAGTTTTTCCATTGCCCACGTAAAGTACTCTGCTTCCTGTTGGTATTCGGCGGTACACCACATATCCGTCTCTATCCCTCACGACATGTTTGGACGCTCCTGAATCCACAATCCAATCATAGGAATGATGAGCTACCATAACATGACTTGTTACATAAACAAAAGGAGAATTAAAACTTAAGAGTACCTTCTTCGGCTCAGTGCAGTCACGAGCGAAGTGACCTTCCTTACCACAGTTAAAACATGTTTTGTCGGCATTGCCCTTCTTACCACCACGCTTGCCCCGCTTACGTTTGGTAGAGTTTGCTTTCTCAGGCGCACATTCATCATCGTTCCTTTTCCTGTTGTTTTGGTTCTTGCGCTTAGACCCAGATGCCTTGCGCGAACCAGAGTGAACCACATAAGAGGAATTATTAGCTTTAGCAGCTTCCAAGTGCTCCGCCTCTAACTCCAAATGACGCACAAGATCATCAAAAGTTTTGATGTTTTCATTGTGCGTCATATTGACTCTCATATGTTCCCACGAATCAGGTAGAGAACGAATCCCAACTTGAACCTGCTGCTCATCGCTCAAGTTGTTCCTAGCTGCCTTAAGCTCGCGGATCATAGTCGACATCTGTCTAAAATGCTGCTTCATCGGGGTGTTAGAGCGCATCTTATATAAGTCAAACTTCAAAGTCAACGCGCGCAACCTAGTAGTTGAAGTGGAACCATACTTAGCTTTCAGGGCATCCCACATTTCTTGAGCAGTCTTACAGTCCTCGAACGCACCGATCAAGTCATTGTGCATGCTGCTAAGCATAACAAAGTGCGCACAACGATCCTTTTTGACCCACTGAGTGTAGGCCTCTTGATCGCGCCGATGTTGGGCACCATTGCCATCCTCCGGTGGTAGAGTCAAGGACTGGGTTAAGGTTTCTAAAATATTTTGCTCATTGAGGAGATATTGGATCTTACGGTGCCAAATATCATAATTGTCACCATCTAATTTCTCTCCTTTGGTCAAGTAAGCAACAATGCTCTTAGAAGTCATCTAATATGCGCAAAAATAAGGATATTTAATAAGAATATTATTATCAGCACATCACATATAATATTTTGCAGCACAAATCTTATATAAAATTTAATAGTTCACACATGACACGAGATCGAAAGATCACTACGCTCAAAATCATCTCCCCCATCATGTGATATTATTAAATTAAAATTTAAATTACGCGCAAAATTGTATAGGAGCTTTAAGCTACCACTACACTCCCACTATATATAAAATAGGTAAAACATGCAACACAATGTTGATATATATATAACAGTAAATAATATCAAAAAAATGCATGTATCGTAGCAAAAAAAAACACATAAAAATAAACTGTTTTATTTTCTAATAAACAAAAAACTGTAAACAGAAAAACAAAACTGTTTTATTTTCTAATAATCAAAAAACTTTTTTTCCAAAAAATAGAAAAACAAAACTATTTTATTTTCTAATAAATAAAAAACTATTTTTCCAAAAAACAGAAAAACAAAACTGTTTTATTTTCTAATAAATAAAAAACTATTTTTCCAAAAGACAGAAAACAAAGACTATTTTATTTTCTAATAAATAAAAAACTATTTTTCCAAAAAATAGAAAAACAAATCTGTTTTATTTTCTAATAAATAAAAAACTATTTTTCCAAAAAACAGAAAAACAAAACTTTTTTATTTTCTAATAAATAAAAAACTGTTTTTCCAAAAAATAGAAAAACAAAAACTGTTTTATTTTATTTTTTTATTTATTTTTATTTTTTAAAAAAAAACAAAAAAAATGTTTTCTCTTAAAACAGAAAAAGAAAAAAAAACTGTTTTTTTTTTTTTTTAAAAGAAACAGAATGGTAAACAACCGACTGTTGAAAAATTGAATGGCAGCCATTAATAAAAAAATTGGAAACCGTGCCTCCCAAATTAAAGAACAATGGCTGCGGTATTAAAAAATTGTGCTTGCTGTATGCAATAATAATAATAATGATAAGACCTTATATATATAATTGAAGCAACAACAATAGTAGTCACATTAAAGCACAAAATTGTGAAAACACAAATCACAGATCTAATCATGTATATATATAAAAGCAGATCCAAGCATGCGAAAATATATATATATAAACGTGATTATCTATGAAGACCAATCTGTATCGCTTTGATACCAATGTAACGACCCGGTTCCACCTCAGTACGATATTGTTTGCTTTGG
The DNA here is from genome assembly GCA_021464415.1 of Lonicera japonica. Taxonomy (NCBI): domain Eukaryota; kingdom Viridiplantae; phylum Streptophyta; class Magnoliopsida; order Dipsacales; family Caprifoliaceae; genus Lonicera; species Lonicera japonica. Next base: position 38,784,736 of record CM038468.1, read on the forward strand.
ATAGCGTCCAACATTTCTGGGAGCTCACGACCAGCTTCCCAGGGGGTCATCTATCCTGAGATTTCTCTGGTTGCCTACTCGCTTAACTTCGGAGTTCTTATGGGATCCGAAACCAGTGAGCCCCCAAAAGGCCTCGTACTTAATTAGCGACCAATTCTTACTTATATGGGTCTCCAAGGATCCCCCATCTTCCGATGTCGGATGCCCCCTTTGAGCTACAATTTCTCCTCCTAAGGGAGTACTCCTCGCTCGCAAGGCGTCACATCCTTCCCCCCCAAGAGAATCGACGTCCTTGTCGACACATTGTACTCTGTGGAGTCCACTCTGATACCATTTATAAGAAAATTAAAACAAGTATGTGTACCTGTATACACAACAGAAATAATATTGAATCTTGTGAAATTGGCCTTACGATGCTCACGTTTGTGTAGTGTTACTCGAACAGCTACCACTATGTCCACAGCTTCAAGTGCTCTCTATAAGGAATCCTAGAATGTGCTTGAGAAGAGATGATAGCTTCCTTTAATTTGTGCTGTGTATTGTGTGTTTATTTAGGTCTAAAGACCTAAATCTAGAATGTGCTTGAGAAGAGATGACGGCTTCCTCTAATTTGTGTTGTGTATTGTGTGTTTTCAATTAGGTCTAAAGACCTAAATATATATATATATCATTAGGCTTAAAGGGTTTTGAAACCCTAAGGCCCACTATGGGTATCCCTGTTGGGCTAAATCAACAGGCCCAAAAACCAACAAAACCCTCACTCAGTCGTTCAGTTCCTCACTCCCTCACTCCTTAATCCGTCCCTCACTGCCTCCTCCTCCTTTCAAAATCGAAGCCCCTACAGACTTACAGCGTACAGGCTACAACCACGAGTGACAACGACTTCTATGGTTCTACGGTTCCACCTCCATCCGCCGGTAAGTTTTAATTTATGCCCTAATTTGCTCCGTTCCACTTCCACCGCCGCTGCCGTTCTTACTTCTTAGTTCTTAATTTCTTATGTTGTGACTTGTGAGATTTCATTTATTTGTGAGAATGTGAGATTGTGTATTTTGAATCTTTGATTTTTGAATGTGCATCTGTGCCTCTGGCCCTCTGTTGTACGCCTGTACATTAACTTGTTCTCCAGGGAAAGACTACGCTCAGAAACGCGTAATTAATACACCCAAGTGCAAGCGGTCAAGTTATAATATATATACTTGGAAGTCCAAGGTCGAACCACAGGGAAGGATGGTAATCTTATTATTCTAGCTAAACTTTCAACAGGGAGAAAGAAGAAAAGAAAAATAAAATAAAGAAAAGATAATAAATTTTTTAGAATGGGAAATAATAGAATAAGAAATTAAATTTTAAACTTAAAAGAAAATAAATAAATAAATAAATAAATAAAAATAAAATAAAATAAATAAATAAAGCAAGGATAATATAAGCAGCAACTAAGCACAAGTATCTAATAAAATGGAGAAAGAGCGTTAGGGGTATCCATAACCAGTGCCGGCCCTGAAGGGGGGCAGTCAGTGCATTTGCCCTGGGCCCATTATTCAGGGGGCCCAATTTTTTTTTTTTTAAGTAATAATTATATTTATCAACAATAATCCCACACAAAATACCTACGATCGCCGATTCCACTCATCCCGTCCTCCGCTCCTGGTAACTTCTTCTTGTTCTTCTTCTTTCTCTTATTTTCCTTCTTTCTTCACTCTTCAGCTGCCGGCAGTCCGGCAGATTACTCATCCAGGTAACTTCTTCTTCTTCAGTTCTTTTGTTTGGCAGTTTTGGCTTGATTGCTTGAATACGTAACCTTGTTTTTTACTCTAAAACTAATTAAATATTGCACCTTTTGCTTATGAAACTGAGTCAAAATACCACAATAAATCTTTTACGGTTTTACCACTGCTATTTCCGCCTTGCTGTAGTGATGCGTGCAATTGACTTCTCTCTCTATATATTGCCGTATTGGCCCTTCAAGGGAGAGAAGGGACTTTTTTTTGTTCTTTTGTTACTGAATTTTTGAACTTTCAGCATTGTTTCTCTTTAGTCATCGGAATATATTGCAGATGCCTCACTTAGGTCTTATTCCAGATTAAGTGTACACTATGTTTAAATAAGATTAAGTGTACACTATGTTTAAATATATATAGGGGCCTAATTTTGCGTTTGCCCTGGGCCCTGAGAAATTCAAGACCGGCCCTGTCCATAACTACGACATTACAGATAGTATGACCAACCGATTCAAGAGATGATTGTGGACCTGAGTTCCTTTTAACAATGAATGTCCTTAGCTTACCAATTATTAAATACTAAAGTTCACGAGTATATCATAAGAAGTTCATGACAAAACTCATATAAGCTGCATGTAACTTTAGTTTTTAATAAGGGAACTTATGATTTTTTTTACAAAAATTGATTTTCACTTAGTAATGCTAGTGCGTGACAAAAACAAACTAGATTTAATCAATTTTAGTAAATGTCAAAAGCTTAACTCATTTCTAATGTTTGATTATGCGTATGCATGACATACGTCAAAACCGTTCTTAAAAAGTCATTAAAAGTTAAAATTGGCACTATTTCGGTATCGATTTCGGAATGACACCAAAACAGCGTTCAAAGCTCCCAAATTACTTGGATAACTAACTCAGCTCAATAAAGGATAAGGACCTTCCTCTATTCAGCCTCGTTAGAGTTTTAGTACAAAAATTCGTAATTTGAGATTTTTCGGTTCTTTTGTCGAATAATCGAGAAATAATTTTTAACGCATGAAAAGTTACTATATTTTCCAGATTTATTAATTGACCTATAACCAATGAGAAATTCAAGCCACAATCACAATTGAATCATATACTCACACTAGTCCGTCATGCTTTCGCTACGGATCCTTAACTACTAAATTACGCTAGCATGTTGATAAAAATTAAGTAAAACATGATAAATTCAATAAAAAATTGACCAAACATATTTTTAAAATATAATTGAATAAGCATGCAAAATTTCACCGCAATTAAAACTAAGGAACGATTAATAAATAAATAAAATATGGTTTAAACAAATTTCGAAAAAATAGCACACTGGCAACCACGAAAATCGCCTACTGTTCTCAAGAAATCTCAAAATTTAGATCCCCAAAACAGTAATGTTTTGTAGAAAATTTGATTGCAGTCGTTTTGATAGGTGGATCATCAAAATCGGCCAAGAAACGACCAAGTTATGATTAAAATAAGAAAACACCTATTTTTAGGGTTCTACGCGGGATTCTATAAAAAAAATCTAATAAAAATTATAAATTATGCATGGATTTCAATCATCAATCACATTTAAACACATAATTAACTAATAATCTAAGCATTAATTAAAATAAATTAAAAATAAAATTGAAAGAAAAGAAAAACTTACAGTTACGCAGTTATTGAAGAACTGTAATGGGACTCGCTCAAACTCAAATTGAAATAGAATTCTACGTTGTTTTTTCTTCAATACAAGCCAAAAACTAAATAGAAATATCTCTCTCTGATAGCAAGGAAATTTGGAATTATTGAAGAAATGGCGACTCTTCTCTCTCTCTCAAAGAACAAGAATGGCGACTCCCCTACTCAGAAAATATTATCCCAACTGTTCCCCCTACTCAAAAAAAAAAATAGAATGACGACTGTTCTCTCAAAAATTAACCTAAAACCTACAATATTATCGACATTAATTTTTTTTTCAAAATTCAAAAATTAAACTAATTAATAAAATAAAATAAATAATAATAAAGATAATAATCTAAAAGCTATTTTTAGCTTTGTCGTCTATCAAGTCGTTGGACTCGAGAGACTAAGCCTTCTAGCTTAACTTCTCGGGTCAACTTAAAAATAATAATTACAACTTGTTGGCCGCGGGATTCGAACACTGGACTAAGCATGAGTAGAGAGCTGGTCACTTGCCATCAAGTCGTTGGTCGCGGGATTCTAGCTTAACTTCTCGGGTCAACTTAAAAATAATAATTACAACTTGTTAGCCGCGGGATTCGAACACTGGACTAAGCATGAGTAGAGAGCTGGTCACTTGCCATCTAGGCTAAGGACCCCATTCGATAAATATCTGCATCATAAATTTAGGTATTCTTTCCCGCTCAAACTCAATCCGTTGGTGCACTGATCGTATTTCTGCCATAACTTTGTACTCCGAACTCCGATTGATACAAGGTTTTCGCCTAAACGTAGATAACTCAGAGATATACAACTTCTATTTCTGGAGTTTTCTTCAAATTCTGCACGGATAAATATCATAATTGGTTAGAACATCAGCATTGCGCCCGATGAATCTCTTCTTCATTCAAAAATTTCTCGGTTTGATTCAAATGACTCTTCTTTGCTTGGGACTGCTCTATTGGCTTCTCTTAGTCTCTTCCATCAACTTCCTTTATGCTTGAGCTTGAAATTTTCTTTTGGTTCACTTCTTGAACTCAATTCAGCTCCGAATTTGACCGGCAATGACTAACTTTAGGGGAATTTGCTTCTAGATTCGTTCTTATTCATTTTTAACCTGTAAAAAGGTTATAATGCACTAGAAACAAACATACTATCCTATTTCATGACTAAAGCTCAATTCTTATCAATTTAGGATAATTAAAATCAAATTCATGCATATTAAGCCACCTAAATACATATAAAAATGCAATATCTTGGCTTAATCACTTGTTCTTTTTTTTTTCCACTTTCAAACCTACCGGATACTCAGATTGAATGTTTTCAACTTTTCACATTTGTTTGTCACTTTGTTGTCATTAAAGAACTTTGATTGCTCAAGGAAAAAAAATGTACTGTGATATGTGAATTTGGCCATAAGCTGCTCACTAATGCATTGTTGCTAGAGGATTCGGTTTTTACCGAAAGACTACCGAATCGACTGAACAGTTCGGTTTTACCAACTGCTGCGGTTCGAAACCGGTATGCTTTTTGAGCCAACCGACTTGGTCGGTTTCGGTTTATAAACCGACCGACTCAGTTCGGTGACCGAACTGTTACCACCTGTATCTCCAACATGCTATCTATTTTAGAGAGCATTTTTTTCAAAATAAAAAGCATCTTTTGAAGTAGAGAGTGAGAGACTCTAACAATACTCTCTATTTATGTTATTATTACTATAACGTGTGTCGCAATTTAATTGTTGTCAATAAATATATAAGAAAGTGGGTGTTTAATATATTATTTTTTTAAATGCAAAATATTAATAGAGAGCTAAAGAGGCTCTCTAGATATAGAGAGTCAAATAAAGCTCTCTACTTATTCTCTCTACTTTAGCTATACTATTGGGCTTGATCTTTTGGATAAATGTCAGTTATTATAAAAAAGATTTGTACAATAGAGAGTTTCTTGGAGATGCTCTTATTACTTTGTATCAGAAAGAATATTATTTCTTCTTTTCAACCCAATCATTAATTTGTAATCTAAATAAAATGTTAATCACAAATCTCAAACTCATGATCTTTAGAAAATCAAAACAAATGTTTTGTCATTGAACTACATGCAAGAAGAAGAAAATGCGTGTACATGTATGTTCTATGGTGTTTTTTTTTTTTTTTTGAAACAATGTTCTATGGTGTTTAGTTTTTATAAATAAATAAAAAAAGGACAGCGAAGATAAAATTCGCAATTCAAATTTCAAAATTATAACCCAGCTTCACACTACAATCAAATTTGGAGGTGGACTTATATATTAGATGGATAGATTAAATAGTTATATTGTATTACTTTTATTTAAAAAAAAAATGTCGCGAAAAACACTTGACAAACTCAATTACAAGATACAAAGTTTATGAGTCAATATAAAAATAAAGAGTCTCCGCTCTTAATAACTAAAATATATCATTGATAATTTTAATACTTTATCCTTCATCTACCTACTCTTAATGTGTATTTGACGCGCCGAATTAGATAGTTCGGATATAATTATTTAATCCCATCCGGACATAATAAAACAATCTCATCTTTTTGGTGGGATTTGTTAATCCCTCTTTTAGTGGGATAAGAAGTTTTAGTGAGATAAACAATCTGCCTAGATATCCAATCCCGACAAGCATCAAATATAGAATAAAATAAAGTTATTCTATCTCACCCTCTTATTCTGTTCGTCAAACGTAACCTTACGTATTTATACTTTTATTCTATATATATTATTATAAAAGAAAATCATCTTTTTGTGACACTAACATTTGTCGTATTCCTTAGTATACCCTTTGAATATATTGTTTGGGAGATAATGACCCTTGGGCATAATAATACTAAATTTAAGCTAAGCCGTACTCGAAATCAACCGGCCACTATCCCTTCTTTCCTTCCCCATTTCAGCCATATTTCTGCGCGTTGATTAGCCACAAATTTTGCCAATTATTTTGTTGTCGACTCCCAATTTGGAAAAGTCATCCCGCGACTTGAGGAAAACGAGTCGTGTTTAATGCGAGTGACTAAATAACCTTCCTAAACATATATGTAATACGAATTCGACTTTATATAGTTAGGTTTATATAATAATATAGATTGTGTTTATATATTGTAATACGTTATTGTTCGTACATATATTGCGTGTGCCTATAACTTCTAATTACACATTAAAGTTTGAAGTTATTTAAACGGTTATTGAAGTCGTGTCAAATTTAATGTTATATTTCATATTTCCTCTTTCGGGCGTTGACAAAAAGGTTATTATCATAGCGAAGGCAATTGTTTGAACCCTTGTGTTTGCGAGGGTTATAAGACACTTCAATTACCTGGATCACTTACTAATTTTTTAACTGATTTCATTTATATCACTTATACCTATACCATATATGTATCGCGTTTGTGCAAAAATCTAGTATAGTTATAAGTCGTGTCAGGTTTACTGGAATCACTTACTATATTTTTAATTGATTTCATTTATATCACTTATATCTACACTATGCATGTATCGCGTTTGTGCAAAAATCTAGTATAGCTATAAGCCTTGTTATGGTCTTTGGTATTCCAATTTTGTCCATTTCATACTTTTAATCTCACAAAAATGTTATTATCTAATATAGCTATAAGCCGTGTCAGAATTTTTTTGTCTTCTTATAATTTTGCCCTTACATGATTTTAATCTCACAAAAAAAGTTATTATCATAGCATAGTAATGGGACTAGAAACCTTGCGCTTGCGAGACTTCAACCACTAGGTCACTTACTATTTATTCTATTAATTTTTTTTATCACTTATATTTATATCTCATATGTATTGCATGTATGCCAAAATCAAATATAGCTATCAACCGGCCACTATGTTATTTATTCATATTTTTAACTGTTTTTCTCTTTAAATTATTATAATTGATCAAAATGCGTGTGCCCAAAACTGTTAGAATAGGAACAAATTTACCAAATAGTGATCGAAAAACATCGGGTTGAGTCGCGGATTAAGTAGCTCTCTTTAAGAAGTTTTGTGGCTCTGCTCGGTGTTCGTGCTAGCACTTTTGAATAGCCACGTCGTCCCTAGAATACAACAAACCCAGATAATTCCTCTGTCTCGATTTTCCTTGCACAGTGAGAAATCGGAATTCTAACTCCCTTTATAATTTTGGTCAGAATTGGTAAACTATTCTTGCTGGAGGCAAAAAAAAATTTGAGAAAAAATTCTTAAAGTCTCTGAAGAAGATGACAAATGGAGGAATTTTTTTTCGTTGTGTATCTTCTGAAGAAGGAAAATTATTTCTAAATAAAAGAGTTGAGTCATCTAAAACCAACGACTCATGATCGACTCAAAACTAATTAAATTTTGAATTCAAAAACAGAAAAAAAAAATTAATTTTTAATAAATAAAATTTTTCAAAAGAATTATGTCTAAAAAGATAATATATGGCCCAAAGTAAGCCTTTGCCCGGTTGGTCGGCGCGCCCGTGTGGTGAACCACATCATCTAAGTCCTCATCCAATATCACAAAAGTCTAATGTCCAAAGAGCTCAAGCTCTTAGACAAATTCTTCCTTATAAAAAACTCATTAAAGTTTTTATATCTCTCCTATGTAGAACTTAGGAAAACACAGTGTACACTTGGTGCTTGCTTTAATTTTCTTTCTTTTCTTCTTCTCCCATTTTTTCAAATACACAAAACTTCAACAAAAACTCTAACATGGAATTAGATATATCTGCGATATTCTTTTATATAATTTTCTTTTTAATATATATATATCTAATTTTAAAATCCAAAATAGATATTTATTTGCGAAGAATGGGTGTCCCCATGTCCCTAGGGGTCACACAATGCAACGTGGGTATTTGGTTGGATGTGCATCAGTGTATAGCACGTCGACACATACGTTTCATTTGAGTCAACACAAAGTTTACATTTTGTCCTTATCATCAACAATTTGTGTGATTCTATTTTATTTTTCAAATATAAGTGATACATAGATACGTATGGGATTTGAACTAGAGAGAGAAGAATAAGATTGAATGTCGTGATTTGAATTTGTTATCTTGATTCTTGACTAACTCACCAAATATTTTATTCAATTATTTGTTTTAGAATATAAATATTTGAGTACTTGTTGATTATATTTTAATAATTTCTAAGGATTATTAGACAAATTAGAATTAATATTTACGTCACATTTACATATGTACAAGCTAGCTATATTTTGCCTCTTTACTGCTAGCGCTAATCTCTCCGTCAAGTTTGTTAGGAGAAGTGCTAATATGGCTGCCCATGCTCTTGCCATTTTCACTTCAAATAATCCGAGAAATTTCGAGTTTGGGTCTCATTCAAGCCATGAGTTCTTAGTTATTTATGTTAGATCTTGTAGGTTCTAAATAACTATAAATCCTAGGATCGTTCATGTCGTATCACCAAGAATTAATAAATCAATATGCGGAAGCGTACCTGAATCCATAGCGTGTGTTTGTAGTCGAGTGGTTGGTCTTCCAGATCAACACGTATTTCTTTAGAGAATCTTTTATGCCTTCTCTCTGCTCTCTGTGATGATGGGGGCTGAACAGGAACAAGATACGTACGTGTGATCTGGGGACCATAACCACAATATATATAGATAGTAAACCCTACTATCTATTTAGTATTTCTATTTTAGCCCATCATAAAAATAGAATTACTCTTAAGTATCTACACATTAAAGGCCCACACCCTATTAGATACATTTAAGCCCAAATAACTTAAACATTATTTGATCACTTTTAAAGTGGGCTTAACCATTCGACAGTTCACAACATATAATTATTTCACATATAAGCCCAATGTTGGATTAAGGATCCAACAATTTATTGTAAAGGAAAGAGACTTAGAAATTCTCTTTAAAAAAAAATTAAGTAAACACCAATTAACTTTTTTTTCCGCACTTTTTTTTATTATTATTTTCAAGGAAAAGAGGAACTATCAATAAACTAAATCTGAATTAGAGATACGTAAAATCCACTCTTGAAATAAGGAGTTCCAAATCTCCGACAATAAACAATTATTCGCTATTGATCGAGAAGACTACATTGTTGCCATCTCTACGAACAAATTAAAACTTCACCTGCGTATTAATATCTCATATGGGTTTTATACTTTCACGTACGTGCTAAAGAAAGAATGTCTATGATGACACATTCAGCTTATATACTATATATATATATAATCGTTACCTAATCTGTTAGAAATTTTGATGGTGATTTTTTTTTCTAAAAGTAAACCATTGATTACTGTCTGTTAATGTCTGATACGCAACATCATATGATAATAGATTAACGTAATGATCAAGAATGTGATTATCTATAATCATTTTAGCATACCTAGTGGCAATTTGTGTAACTTAAAATTTCTCACACAAATTATTAATGGGTGTACTTGACTTAATGAAAATTGATTTTAAGTAATCCGTTCTCTTTTTGTGCCCATTTTTCCATATCAGTTGATCTCTAAAAAGATTTATCGATGAAGTTATTTTTCAGCATTATTTGGATTGAATTCGGGTTATTTGGACCTTTGGGTCCATAGTTTCGGTTTATTAAATTTGGTTATACGTTTTCATTTCTTAGATTTTAGGGTTTGTTCTGTTTGGTTGGAATTTTTGAATGTTGAACTTAAAATTTAGTCTTAAGTTGATTTCTTTAAAATATTTTTCAATTCTAGATTTGATTTTGGTACACTATTTTTAAAAAATTTTAAAAATATAATCTTTGTTTTTTTTTATTTCTTAAAGTTTTTTTCTAAAATACAAAAAAAAGGACCCTTTTTAATTGAATGAAAATTTTAAAATCGATAAATCATAATTTTTTTAAAAAGAAAATTTAAAAGCCCAACCGATGATCCGAAACTCTAACCAAAATTGGAAAAAAAAATGATCGTGATTTTACTAAATATCAAAGAAATCACTAACCTCACAAAATACATCAATGATAAATTAAAGATATGAGAGCAAAAACTTTATTTAAATTACAAAAAATATAAACACAAATTAATTGTTGTCAAAAGTTGCAATTTGATTTTTTTTTTCACATAGTAACATAAAATTTATAATTACATTTTTTTTTAATTTATGTCGGAAAATTATAGCATGTGCCCTAAGGATACATATTAATCATAATATCAATGAAAATAATCACACTTTGTATGAGAATCTATGCCTAATTTAATGTGTATTATAATTTAATTCTTTCTATTTATAGGTGCGTAACATATACCCATTTATAGGTGCGTAACATATACCCTTAAGCTACACGTTAACGTGATCCATTTATATCAACATAGTAGTTAGATAGAAATTAAAATTACAAGTCAATTCTAGGATAAATAGAATAAATTAATATATAAATAACTTTAATATAATTATAAATCAATGATATAAGTATCCGAATTTAACACTTGTAGTTTAATAATAATTAGTCAATAGTCATAAAATTAATGAATGCATATTGACAATAATCATTTTGTTATAAGTAATGAACTATATTTTTATGTATAGGCGCATAAGTTTTTTGTGATTTTCCCTCAAAATTATGTGATTTTTGTTAGATTTATTTTTGCCGGAAAACTTTTCATGTGAAAAATCACTGGCAGGAATATTCTCGAACAACTTTTCTAAAAACCAAACGCATTAAGGTCTCGTTTGATTCACGGATTTGAGCATTCAGGAAAGGAAAGTCTTTCTTTTCCTTTTTTGGTAAGCACAAATTCCGGAAACACTTTCCTGACATGGAGGAAAGTAGGGGGTAAAGTCATTCATCTCAAAACTCATGGGATTGATTTTCTCTTGTGATTTCCTAGCATTTATTACAAAACTTTTGAACAACAATACCCCCTTTCCATGCTTTACCAAACACATGAAAGGAAACCTGACAGGAATTTTAGTTTTCCACCTCCATGAGAAAAACAAGAGAATTGATTTCCCTTCCGTGAACCAAACGAGGCCTAAAAGTATAGGAAAATATACACTTTAAGATCTTGTTTGGCTCACAGAAAGGAAATCAATCCACTTATCTTTTCCATGGAAGTGAGAAACAAAAGTTCCTATCAAATTTCTTTTCTTGTGTTTGATAAAACATGAAAAATATTTAGGTAAGAGTATTATTGTTCAAATTTTTTGTAATAAATATTAGGAAATCACAAAGAAATATTTTTGTATTTAGTGTTTTTTACCCTAAAATGTATAATCAACCCTACTAATTTTTTTCAAAAAAAATAACAGACAAAATTAAAGTGCAACAATTTTAAGCATACATGTGTTGTTGGAGAGTAATGACTTAAATCCTAGCAAAACACCCAATATGAAGGGAAAAAAAAATCAACCTCCAACCAGTATATCATTTTATATATTATAAAGAAATGTTGTACTTTTGGTTTATTTATATAAAAAGACCATATTTTAAGTAATATTCTGAAAAGAGAGTGGCGGACCTAAGGCAGCTATAGTACTCTAGGCAAGGTTTAGGCGGTTACGCGAGAGGCGGTCATTTTCTTTAATAATTTTAAATGCAAATGTATATATGCAATACTTGTATAACGCAAAAACAATTGAATCATAGTAATTGATAGGGGAAATAAATAACTAAATTTACTCCGCCAACTACGAGCTGACACGTGGCCGTCCACGTTATCAATCAGACCTATCTCGATAGAAGGAGCTCAGGGGAGCCCTGTTTGACCACGAGAGGGAAAGTGAAGCCCCTTATATGTTGGACACTTTCTCGAGAGTTAATCCGCGCACAACGAAACACGGAGCTCGGGCTCCAAAACTCTTTTGACAAGCTCTATCACTCGACCAATGTAGACACCCCAATTTGTGACCCTCATAAGAACCCCAAAACTTTCGAAAAAGCACCTTCTCGAGTCTAGAACTCACCCAAAATCAAAACACCGGATTACGGAATACAAGGTTTTTATCCTCTTTCCCATTTTCTCCAAAATCATGTTTCTTTACAAAAACGTAGTTTAGAAAAGTAATGGACTTCTTAGTAAAGGCATCCAAGTTTTTCAATATATAATAAATATATAAAGCCATTTAGAGACTGAAAAAGGAGGAATGGGTGCCTAACACCTTCATAAACCGTAACATAATTTCCGAACCCTATAGAATCTCAATTTTCTAGACAAACGTGTGGGGATGATGCTTGCTTTAGCCTTTACCCCTACATGAACTTTTTATATGTTTTCTTATACAATGTGCTGGCGACTCTGAACAAACTCACTTGCATTTAGAGATAGAAAATAGGATTTATCCCTATATCGAAGCAAATTAAACGACGGAATTCATTCCAACGTTTTAGACTCCCAAACACAGGAATAAGACCCGGGGGTCGCATTTGCGGATTCTCACAACCACTCTGACAGAATAGCTGACAAACGATATGGGCGACTGCTATCTATTATGCATAACGTGCAGAACTTCCCTCACCTTCGTTAAATACACACCACCTGCATTTGATGCACCGAAATTCATGGAGAAGTAATGTTAGAGTTGATGATAATTAAAGCATGGCTCCAGACCTGCTCTTGGAGCTCTGACCACATGTTTCCTCCCAGTCATATATATAGAATAAGCATTAACTTCTCTAAAACCCCGAAGAATTAACTCAACAACACAATTACTGTTGAACTGTCAAGAACAATAGAGAGAGAATAACTTGAAGATAAATAGAGATATCGAACACACAGTCGACCTCTAAGTACAGAGAATCTAGAATTTGTGCAGTATAGGCATACTCTCATTGTAATATTGTGAGGATAAATTAGTTAGAGAGATCTTCGTAAGTTTGTAATAGTCACTTAGTTACATCAATAATAAAACAAAATCGAGCTCCTAACTCTATTCCACAGAGGAGGATTAACTCGTATTTTCATACGAGGCCAACCTCCTTTATACATCTTTGACTCTATTGGTTTGTCGTATTTATTATTTTAATCATTTGATCCGATCATTTGACTGTATGGTCTAAAACACCCTTCTAGTTTTTAGCACCATCAATAATTAAGTCCACTATCAAAAAAAAAAATTGAACCATAATGTTCACATTCACATGAAATTATCAATTTATAGCAAGCAATAATAAAAAAAGAAAAAAAAGTTCAAGATAAACTTAAGGACGTAAAATATAATGGTGAGTTTGTAATTAGTCAAAGCTATCTCTTCTTCTACGTCTTTTAGTGATTGCAGTTGTTAATTAGGGTTTAATTTCAGTTGAAGGAATGTAATGTCAGTTTACTTATGATAGTTGATAAATGACTTTTCTTAAATTATAATTTTTTAATAAAAAGAAAAATAAGCGGCTCCTTAAAAAATAGAAAGAAAAAGCTTTTTTTTTTTTTGTCTATTTGCCTAAATCCGCCTAATTTATCCAACCGCCTAAATCCTTGTCTAGGCACTAATTAAAACGTCTAGACACCGCCTAATATTTAAGCGTTGCCTAACCCGCCATTTAAAATATTAAGTTTAAACTATGGCACAATATTTTTAAATTAGAGGACAAGTTCCTTAAATGAATACTTTAATATTTTAATACGATCTTCATACACATTTTTTTTTAATATTTTATTTAAATGTGTGATAAATTGGAGTGGACGTGAAAGACTTGTCAAAGTCCTAGTGCTCCAGCCATTAGCATTTACAATTCTCTTTAAAGAGTTAATTATATTTCTCACCCCTAGTGTACATACTGCTAACTTTCATCGGCAAAAAATAAAAATTAACTCATAAAACCCAAAAGTTTTAACTACATATATCTCATTTCCATCCGAAAATGGATAGACCATTAAATAGGTGAAATTGCACATGAACGAACCAAGTGACCTAACTAATGGGCGCAGTGAAAAACAACATTATTCTTGTTAATATTTGTATAGTTGTATATTCGTATATTACAATCCATAAAATCCAAATCTTAAATCAAAGTCGATTAGACTTAGAATAATGTTGTATTACGCAAGCATTAATATGAAAAAATGTTACTTTATACTTGTGCCCCTTCAATTAGGCACATCGGGCAAACATGAGCAATTCTGTTCAAAAAATAAATAAATTAGTGCAATCGTTCATAGGTACACATAGCACTTGATTCCAGCACTTGATTCCAGAGAAAGGGAAAAGTAGTAGTCGGTGTTGAGAATCAAACTCAAGATTTTTGGATTCTCAACCAAGAATTTTATCACTCAATTTGTCCAACCAAGTGTGCAATTTTGTTTGTTTTTCTAAGGGCACAAAAATTTCTGGGTTTTATGAGCGCATTTTGTTACTTGGTGGATGAAAGTGCGATATAAACTTTAAGGCCTCGTTTGGTTCACAGAAAGGAAATCAATTCTTTTATCTTTCTCATGGAGGTGGGAAAGTAAATTTTCTGTCAAATTTCTTTTCTTGTGTTTGGTAAACTATGGAAAGTATTTAGGTAAGAGTATTATTGTCTAAAATTTGTGTAATAAATGCTTGAAAATCACATGGAAAAATCATTCACATGTATTTTGGGAGGAATAATTTTACCCCCTACTTTCCCCTCTCCCGGGAAAGTGTTTCCGAAATTTGTGCTTATCAAATAAAAGAAAAGAACGACTTTTTTTTCTGGAGTACTAAAATCCGTAAACCAAACGAGACCTAAGGGTGAGATACGTAATTAAGTCCCGTCTAGATTTGAAAATTTAATCCTCGTTTGCAGAGTAGCCAACCCACGATCCATCATTCCCTGCACCCAACCCCCCACTCTCTCTCTCTCTCTCTCTCATACAAAAACAATAAAAGCTAACCGTCTCTTTTTTCTGTTTAGCACTTAACACACAATTCTTCCTCCATGAATGCTACCTTGCTTCATTCACAACCCATCTCATTTCAAAGCAAAATCTCCCCCTCAAAAATATAAAACAAAATCACCATTTCTCTCCCCCCAAGTAACCATAATAATTCCCTCTCCTTTCTCTCTCCTCCCCATTTCTCCTTTCTCTCTCTAAAATTCCACATACCCAAATGTCAAAAAATCAATCCGACCACCAAGAATTAGACATGGATAACTTCACAAGAACCAAAAGATTTAAACTATTCGAACCGTCGATAGGGGTAATTTGGTTCCTCTTGATTACCGCATTCTGCGTGATTTTCTCCCTGTTTTACTTTGATTACAAAGCAGTGTCAAGAGGGTTTCGATTATCCACTCGATCAGATAAAATTATGTGGGTGAAAATTGATGGGTCTGTTGTTGAAGAAAGTGAAAATAGCAGTAGGAAGAGAGTGGAGTTCATGAAGGAAGAGTGTGACGTGTTTGATGGTGATTGGGTGTTTGATGAGAGGTATCCATTGTATCAGTCTAAAGATTGTGCGTTTATGGATGATGGGTTTAGGTGTTCGGAGAATGGACGGCCGGATTTTTTCTATTCCAAGTGGAGATGGCAACCCAGAGATTGTTACTTGCCACGGTTAGTTATTCAGTTTTTGTTTTCTTGCATTTTCCTAGAAAATTTGTGTTTGGTTGGTCGGAAAGTTTGCTATATTTTAATTGTATACTTTTATTCAGAAATTTAAAATTCGGTCGACCATCCACGTTAAAATTTAAACCTTGTGGCTTTGAAGGTAAATACTATAAATAAATATTGTTAGTGCCATACAAATAAAATAAAATAAAATAAATGATGTGACAAACGGACCGTATTTAAATTTTACAAATGTGAACAATATTTTTTGAAATTTTGATTTTAGGGACCGAATCATAAAATTCTCATTTTTATTTTATTGGAACGAACATAAGAATCCAATCTATGAATTATTATAGAATTAGCCGATTGTTTGATTTTCTTGTCAATTACAGAATTTTCGAAATTTTGTTTTATAGTATGATTGTTTTGGATTGAATATGATTTAGTGATTTACATCTCATTCACTTGATGTATATATAAATTATATAATATAATTAATAGGGTCCCTGTCAAGTACTTTGTTTAACACATTTGATGGAGTCTCGTTTTATACAATTAAGTCATAATTCTCTCCAAGACACACGATCAATCTTTTTAAAAAAAGTTAAATTTCAGCCGCAGAATTGGTTATTCAAAAATGGTTACCCTTAATAAAGGAAACTTTAAATCATATAGAAAATGATACCCTCTTTAATGTTAAATTGATAGTTTTTATTTTTTGAGATGACTCAAATTGATATTTACTTTTTGATAATAATTAATGTAACAAAAGTTACACAAAAAAATAAAGTTATATTCTTAACCATTGATTAAATTAAATGATAACTAATCTTTTTAATCTAGTGGTATAAGGTTTCCACTATAACAGTCTTGGAGTTGACTAGAATGGCTCCCAATGTCGAGTTATGGAATCGTCAAAATAATGCATAACTAGTGGTAATGATAAATCGCAAACAAAGATTAGTCGAGATACGCGATAACTGATCCTGACACCTTGCGAATAAAACCAAAAAAGGAAGTTAAGTTAAATAACTTGTTTTTTATAATATAAAATTTCTAAATTATAGGAAACTATTAATTTGAAATTAAGGGAGTAATGAATTTTTTTGAAAATAATGGATGGAGTATGTAAGTCATGGAGTTTTGTCTTTTCTTTTCTTGTGACTTTTTTGTCTTCCTCTACTTTTTTATTTTTTTTGTCTTTTTGTTTTCTTCTTTTCACTGTCTTTTCCCGTGAACCATATAGTAAAAGGTGGATGAATAAAAGGAAAAAGAAAAGAGAAAAAAAAAACAAACTATTTTCTTACATTATTTGTACAAAATAACAAATAAATAAGAGACATTATTCACTTTTAAGATTTGTTAAACAAGTATTTATTTTAATGTAATGGCGAATAATCAATAGACAATAGACAATAGCCAATATGAAATATATTAAACTTGGAGATTAATTCTCAATATGCTAAATCTTTAATTTTGGGAAAAAAAGGCATATCTTATTTAAGTAATTTATTTTATATAGACAGTTTGGAGATTTGGTTATCTGTGATTTTACTAAAAGTTGATGAAATCTTTTCAGTAAAATGTGAAATTTATCGAATAATCCTCCAATGTCAAGCTTCAAGATTATATCAAAATTTGGAAAAAAAAATTAAATCATTTCAAAATAGAAGTGCAATAATATGTTCGGGGATAAATTTACTAAAATCCCTTTGCTTGGGGTAAATTTTTAGGGAATTCCTCGAATTTTCGGAAATGATGGGCGAGGATGGGAGATTGTTTTTATTTGATTTTCCCCCCACAATTTTTTGTTTTGGTGAGGCAGTTGGGAAATATTGGAGTTGCTCATTGAGATTGAATATTCTCTAGGCTATGAAGCACTGATGCTTCTATAATGAGGATGCATTTGTATTGTTTTCCTACCGCATACTAATACTCTATCGCTATTTTTCCGTACATATCTGATACTTTCCAAACGCATCTCTAATTTGGAATTGATTATTTTTTTCTATTTCTAGCACGCATTTGATACTTGTTTGATATTTTTGTCATGTATTCAACACTTAGATGCTTTAGTACACAATTTTTTTGGTAACTATTAAATTTTCAGATGCAAGTTTTTCAAGAATTCCACTTAGAACAATAGCTTATAATAGAAAAGATCACGCTGCATTTCTTTCCTGAAGATATTTTGAAAACAATCATCCCATATCATAAAAATTGAAGTGAAGAAAAAGTTACTCTCTCCATCTCAAATTACAAATCCAGTATTCCTTTTTGCGATGTCTAAAATTAGGAGTTTAATTTCTCTTTTGGCATATAACTAGTGTACCAAATTTGACAACCGTAAACAAGTTTCATTCTTGACCCTTCCGATTTGGAATAGAGGGAGAATTCAAAATTACAAATGATCTTGAACTTTCTTAGTTTAATCTGAATTGGGAAGATGATATTAATATGTTTATCCATTTCTTGGTCAACTTTGAAACCAGATTTGATGCAAAACTGATGTTGGAGAAACTGAGGAACAAAAGGCTAGTTTTTGTTGGAGATTCAATAGGAAGAAACCAGTGGGAATCACTCCTCTGCATGCTTTCTTCTGCAGTTCCCAACAAGGATTCAATCTATGAAGTTAATGGCAGCCCAATCACTAAGCATAAAGGCTTTCTAGTCTTCAAGTTTAAGGATTATAACTGCACCATTGAGTATTACCGCGCCCCGTTTCTTGTGCTGCAGAGCCGGCCTCCGGTTAATTCTCCAAAGAAAGTACGGACTACTGTGAAATTAGATCAAATGGATTGGACCTCTTGGAAGTGGAGAAATGCCGACGTTCTTGTTTTAAACACAGGGCATTGGTGGAACTACGAGAAGACCATAAGAGGGTAATTTGATCTTGTAAATACTTAGCTCTTTTCTTGATTTGATTTTGCCCATGTTATGAAAAGGTCCATAATTTAATATGAGATAGAATACAAGCACCACAAAGAATTATATGTTTTTGAATTCTAATAAAACCTTATGAATATTTCATAATCTTCATAACAAGGAATATGTGCCTCCACTTACCCGAGTCAAGAAACAATTTGAAAAACCTTGAGATGTACTAATACTTGAGCGAGTGGTAAATGACCCTCATCTGAATATGGAAGTTCTATGTTCGAGTCTTACTAGCTACAAGTGTAGCAATTTTGAAATTTATTGTTCGATCATATTGATTAGGGGTTGCTACTTCCAAGAAGGAGCAGAGGTGAAGATGGAGATGGAAGTCGACACTGCATACCGCAAGTCTTTAGAGACCGTGGTCGAGTGGATACACCGTGAAGTGAATGCGAGCAAGACCCAAGTCTTCTTTAGGACATATGCACCTGTACATTTCAGGTTTGTATTAAAATATATTCTTTTTCAATATGTTTCAAAACATTTTGGCGAAGTTTGGTTGATATTTTGAGTTGAGTTTTTAACGTATGGTGTTTGGTAGAATTTGGAAGTATGTTCAAAAGTAAATTTAGTTTTTGTTAGTGTTTTAAAAGTTTTAAAAAAAAGATAAAGTAAAGTAAAATAAATTTTAGAAAATGTAAAAGTAGAGTTAATTTTGAGTTGAGTTTTTAAGATTTAGAAAAAAAAACTCACCAAACAGGCCCTTTGACTTTTTACACTCTCTTAAGGATACTCTAACTTCAACACAGTCAAAAGTTAATAACAAAACTTATTTACTGTTAGGAGATTGGTAAATGAAGCTTGTTTATATCCCCCAAAAATTTGTATTGTTATCTTCTCAGTTTATTAAAAGTGTTCCGCATTAAATTTGAAGTGGGTTTGGTGAGTTCCAACTTTATGAGGGGGTCAATGCACTAGTTGCTACTTGCTTGTGGATTGTTACTCGGTGCTTTCTTAGGTGGGGGATTAATCATGAGAAGTTGACTGACACAAAGCAATTAAAATGTTATGTAAGGAGTGGGGTAGCTAACAAATTGACCCAAGTTCTTTAACAACATCTATAAAATTTCTGCGTGTTGCATTTTTACCTCTTCAACCATTTTTTGTTAAAATAAATAAATAAATAAATAATCCAAAACAAAAGAAGACATTATATCTCTTTAAAACAGTGTTCTAAAAATTCCCACCTAGGATCGCCCAAGCCGCACAAAGGCGCTAGGCGCGCAAGGCGGGATGAGTGGGGTTTTATTATTTTCACTCTTTTTTGCTTTGAAAATGATGTCAGTATGTGTTTGAATTATGGTAAACGTTTGGTGAAATCTTATACCTTAGATTCAAAATTTCATTCCTTAGAGATTTTTTATCCTATGAGAAAAAATAAATAAATAATTGACTGTGTAACACCTATATAGCCACCTACAAGTTTACTATATTTCTCCTTATAAACATTTCATTTTCCTCGGTCTAACAAATATAACACGACTTTGCAGAGGTGGTGACTGGAGAAACAGGGGAAACTGCCACACGGAGACCCTACCGGAGCTCGGCTCCTCGTTAGTACCATCACGCACTTGGGCTCGATATAGCATATTTGCCGATGTAATTTCATCTTACACAAACAATTCGTACGTAAAAGCATTAGATGTACTAAATGTGACCAACATGACTTCAAGAAGGAAAGACGGGCACTCGTCTCTATATTATCTTGGCCCCAAGGCGGGTCCTGCCCCCCTCCACAGGCAGGACTGCAGCCATTGGTGCCTACCTGGGGTACCCGACACATGGAATGAGCTGCTATATGCGCTCTTTTTAAAACGTGAGGCCACACACGCTCGAAATTCATCTACATTTGGAGTAGAGGTATGATTTAGTGAAGATAATGCCGCTTGCACTTATTTGGAAAGAGAAAAATGAGTACCATCATTGATGAATGCGCGTTTACATAGAAGTGCAAAGGAAATTGAACAATTTTTTTCGACAGAAAATAGGAATAAAAATCATGGGTCTATTGGTTTTTTGGATTTTTATACAAAAAAGAAGGGCAAATTTGGGGTTCTTGGTATAAGAAGGGTGAAACTTTGTAATTATACAGATTTTTATTTTATTTTTTTTATCTTCATCCTTTTGTGATTATGTAGGTTAGTATAGTTTCTGATTTAAGTAAGAAAACAGCAATTTTGTTCATTTGTTGTAACTTGTATCAGGTACTTGTCAAGTTGTCATGTAATGCCATTTGTTCTTTTGTTCTTTTTCCTTTTGAGTCATTTACATTGGATACTTGCTGTACTTAGGTAGGAATTTTTGAATATATAATTTTGAAAAAAATAGGATTCAGTTACTGAGTTTAAAAACTTTAAAGATGCAGTTCATAATTTATTTATTTTATTTTAAAAATGTGATCTTAGAGTTTTGGTATCTTCCGCTCATTTTTGGTATATGTGGCACATTTCTTGTATCTAGCGCATATTTTCTGTATCCGTTGCCCAAATTTTAGTATCTTCGTCAACATTTTTTGGTACATGGTCCACAATATCTCTAAATACTTGGTTCTCGCCGGACTTAGCTCCTCTCCATTACTTTTTCGATCAAATTATGTCTAAGATGGTCTAATTCGAGGGTAAAATGGATTATTTTTTTATGAATTTTGGTAGAGATGATCTCTATAATGAGTAAATCATGTCCACAAAATTTTATCAAGAAATTCAAACTGGAAAGTGGTCGTAATAAAAATTTGATGCATTTGTTCATTTTTGACCATTCAAAGCTTCCTACACCTTTCATTTGAACTCGTTGGGTTATGAATGCTGAATACATAGGCATTTCACAACCCTTATGCCTCATTTCGAGGGCAATAATCAAGGATGAAAATGTTATTGCATTCCCAATCCAACTCATTCCATACTTTCGGTTTCAAATTTGCTTGGATTTGAAATTGGGTTTCCCATTACAATGAAATATTATTGATTTTTAACTTTGATTTTTATCTCAATCCCACTAACTACGTGCTTTAAAATTGAGTGAAATGACATTTTTCCCAACCACCACATTGTTAATGTCACCCATGCGCAACTAAGAGTGTTTTGAATTCAAATGTAAATTGAATGTAACAAAAAAAAAAAGAACATGTAACTATGTTAAAGACATGATTCTTGTAACAACCCGATCCGCCTAGATCCAAGATGTGATAAAAATAAAATTCAACACCATTTTATAATCAAAATGATTTGTAAAAAATATAATCTATAATATATTCACTCTTCATAGTAAAAATACATCCACATCTCTCTCCTTTAATTAACAAAAATAATAAACTACACTACGTCCGACTCGCTAGTCAAAAACTGACTCCGTCTCGAGTCACTTACGCCATAGAAAATGAAATGGGCATTACATAACACAAAAAGAGTGAAAGCATCTCAACAAAATATTTTATCAACAATAAAATATTCAAAAACAACATCCATTTACTCAACAAATTTAACGGACCACAACCAACCTCTTACACTTGTCCCTCTCGCTAACATGTTAAAAATTACTTGTCTCATCCACCTCACCACGTTGAAAGTTCTCTCCAAGCCTTACACAACTTTGGATTAGAACTGATCGATGAGTAAATTTAACTGTACACCAATTGGTTCCATGTAATTTAACAAATACCAATTTATAATTAATATCAATTAATGAAGCCAAATAAATATATCAAATTCAATCAACATAATAAATATATCAAAATTTAAATGCATGTTAAGTATTGCCCCTTACTTCAAAGTGACAAAAACAACACTATTAAAGTTCTCTGCGCAAGCCCACATCCTTCTTAAACTCCACAGGAAGCTTACTGTGTTGGAAAATTTATATTTTCTAATTTATGTGGACAACATATTATAATATTTCAATTATATTTGCTATTTAAATTAATGAGCTAATTTTTAGTAGTCTAATTAATTTTTGATTAAACCCATAGACTACTCAAATAAATATGTAGATACCTTATATGGGCTCATTAGTGTTTTATGGAACACTAACTAGATTGTATATAAACGTAGATATTAAGGTTATAATCCCTAATACACCAAATTAAAATACGGCTCCATTTTTCCCATCTGATAGAAAACCAAAATTCCTATAAAAAAAACTAAGGCGATTTAGTTGAGGAATATTACGTACCCGTTAAGATCCGCACTCTTATCGTGATCGATTCTTGCATTTTCGCATCTGTTTTGTCATGAATCCAGATACACAGTTTAAGTGTTATAATTAAGATCTTGATGACTTGACATGTTTATTTTATGAATTAATTCCAACAATGTGGTATCAGAAGAATTTTATGTTGAATCATTAAAAATCATACGAGATTTATATATATATATATTATTGTTTTTTCACCATACGTCATATATATATATATATATATATTCGGATTCTTAATTGTACATATGTATATAAGTTTAATAAAAGTCTGCTATTGTTGTTGATGTGATTTTTTTTTCCATTTTTGGTGTGACCTCTTCCACACAATCTTAATTAGTATTAGAAAAAAAAAGGGGTCAAAAAATTGTTTACCGTGAGTTGATTGCTATGTCTTTGTTAATATATATTAAGTTATATCCATGCCTTTCGGCATGATAAAATAAAAAATTATTTTATAATAGGATAAAAAATTTAACATGTGACGAATTTAAATCGACAAAATCAGTCATTCTACTTTGAATCAATTGTTTACAATAACGTTGTGAACAACTAAAATGTAAGTTTAATATATCTTCATGCTAAAAAAACTAAAAGTATACTGGATTGGATCGATTAAGATGACAAATAATTTAATAATGTATGAACACATAACGTGCGTCCTAAAAATGACAGATTGAGATGACCAATAATGTACGAACACATAATGTACGTCCTTAAATGTTACACAATAATTTTTCTTGAATTTTTTTTTGCATAATTATATAGTCATAATAGATCTTGTTTAATTGATCTTGATTAGAAGATTTTAAATATTAAATTTTTATTAAATTTAATATTTTTTATTTTAAGTTATGGCATTTTTAATATAAACAAAATTATTAGTATGTGATAGTTTGTTGTGTGTATATTATTGGTGTGAATGTTTTAATTTTAATGTGACATCTTGATGTGTGTATAAAACTCATCTAATAGTGTTAAAATAATGCACACTATAACACATGTATTTTTAACCATTAAATTCTTATACTTTTTTTAAAAAAAATTGGTCAAATATGGTATTTTATAATATAGATAAATAAGTTCGATTTGATGTGACATGAGTTTGTAAATATATATAAGTTTGTTTGACTTCATATATATATATATATACAGTTTATTTCTAACACGCACTCGTGCGTACGCATTTGGAAGAATTGAGTGGGTCCCATTCGTAAAGTAACGGAGTTGGTCCCATTCGTAAAGTAACGGAGAGAAGAGGATTGCGTTAACTTTCATCCACTTTCTTTCCTTTTTGAAGTTAAAAGAAATAAAAGTGTTTTTTCTCTCAACATATACATTCTCACTTTACTGTTCGGCTCTCTCACTCGAAGGAGAGCTTAAAGCTTTCTCTTTCAAGCAGATCTTTCTCTCTACGGCTTCATCTCTCTACTGAGCTAACTCTCATCTTTTAAGCTTTGAGCACCATCTAAGAGTATCAATATATCCTACTCTTAAAGGATTCATGCAGTATCAATATATCCCACGCTCGAACCCATTCCAAGCGAATAAAGTGGCAAAATTTCAACAAGTATCAAACCCATTCCAAGCAAATAAAGTTGCAAAATTTTAACAAGTATCAAACTCATTTTGGAAATTTCAACAATTATCAAACCTATTCGAATCAAATCTATTTTTGAAATTTCAGCAAGTATAAAACCCATTCGAATCAAACCCATTTTCGAAACCAACAAGTATCAAAGCCATTCCAAGAAAACAAAGTGGCACAATTTCAGCAAGTATAAAACCCATTCGAATCAAACCCATTTTCGAAATTTCAACAAGTAACAAAACTTGAAATATGGGAGTTAGCTCGGTAGAAAGATGAAGCCGTACGGAGGGATATATGTGCGGGAGAGAGAAAGCTTTGGGCTATCCTTCGAGTGAGAAAGACGAACAGTAGAGTGAGAATGAAAGTGGATGAAGGTTACTGATGAAAGAGAAAGCACTTTTATTTCTTTTAACTTCAAAAAAGAAAGAAAGTGGATGAAGGTTAATGCAATCCTCTTCTCTCCGTTACTTTACGAATGGGACCCACTCAAATCTTCTAAATGCGTACGCACGAGTGCGTGTTAGAAATAAATTGTATATATATATGGTTATTTTATATATATGTGTGTGTGGATTTAGATATGCAATAGCTTTTTATTTTTGGCAGTAACTTTTGTTGATATATATATATATATTCATGATTTTATTTGACAATCACCTTATTTTATTTATATATATAAATGTATATATATACGGATTAACATAGTAAGTTTATTAAAAGATTTAATATATATACGGATTAACTGTATATATATACGGATTGACAATCACCTTATGATTCTTTATAGATTAAGATTAAAGAATTTTATCATAAAGCTATTGTCATTAAGGGTTTGGATCTATTATTGATTTTATTATTTATGCAAATAATAATCGACCTAAATAAAGATTATTATTTGGCCAAATAATAGCCATTTTTTTTATATTTGTATTGTTATTATTTATGCAATTAATCGACCCAAATGAAGGTTATTATTTGGCAGAATAGTAAAAACACGTGCGAGAATAAATCCAAAATTGCAGTACGCGTCAATGTGAGAAATATAAGGTTTGTGCTTTACAAATCTCATAAATACGAAAAATCTATTTTTTAGATCATAAGGTCGCGAAGCGCAAATCGTCTGATATTATAAAATGGATGAATTGAAGCGATAAGTTGTCAAAGTTATAGCGTAAATTTGGTTGTTTTGACATATTAAGATGTGTATTTGTTATTTATGTGAATAATAATTGGTCCAAAAAAAGGTTATTGTTTAACTGAATAATATGTACACCTATATTAATAAATATAAGATGATTATAAAGTTTTTCACGTGAATAATACATTGGCCCAAAGGAAGTCCTATTATTTGACAATATTTGTCATCTATATTTGATTATTGCATTGAGAGAGCCAATTACAAGTTGATATTTCACCAATGTTATGTTAGGTATCTTGTGATGGAGACCCACTATTGATAATTTGGATAGTTATGACATTTATATTAATTATAAGTTTGTAATTTTATAGTTTATTCTCTATTCAGTTTCTAGTTATACTTTATATGTATCTGCCAACATAAATTTAGTATCGGTGCTTAACGGCATAAATTTTAAGAATTGAAAATATAACGTTGTGATTGCTTCTGCTTTTATAATCATAAAACGTCAATTCCAAAAAATTTGGGGCTTTATGAGGAAAATGCTACTTAGTTTCATCAAGAAATTAAATAAATATTTTGCTTGAAACGAAAAGGCTGAAGCAAGTAATATAATGAGAGTACATTATGAAATTGTCTAATATCGCTTTCAAACTAAATATACTAAAGTTAGGTTTGTCTGATGACTTGCTGTGTATCCAGTTCTTTATTTCTCTTCTTGCACAATACAATTAATTTACAATGAGTTACAATACTCATAAGGATAATGATCTCTTAATGAGCTCATATCATAAGCATGCAAAAGAGGAGAAAGATTTAGCGATAAAAAGACAGAAAGTACTCATATAGTAAACACTTTTAAAGAAAAAGAAAATGATAAAGGATAAAGTTTAAGAAGCTGCACTTGGAACAACACTAATGTAATTAAAAAAATTGATGATAAAAAATTTGTCAGTTACTTTTGCAAGAATGATAGACATAGTAATGTTCCAAATACGCCAGTTAGCGTGTGAAATAGGATATACTTCTCATTAGGATTTGTTCGGTAGTTAGTTTAACGACTACTTGGTGAGTAGATTTTAGTAATACTACTCACATAAATGTGTTTAAAGGTTATATGCGGAACAAAAGTCAATTGATGTTGAAGATTCATCTATAAAGGTAGTGGCGAAACAGTTACATTTAAGGTTTTAAGGAATTTTAGGTTATCATTAAGATCGATTACTTTTTGGATTTAGGATAGACTTATATGGTACTATTATTTAGATGATATTTTTATTTTTATTTGGACAAATACGATTACCTTGTTCATTTGAAAATAATAAAGTTAGTATTTTTCAAGATTCAAATATTTTGCTACTAGTTCTTTAATTGATAACTTATATACATATACAATCACCTCATGTAATGAAACCTTGTAAATTGATTCACGTGATACAAAGCATAAATTAACTGATAAGAATTCTTCCATGTTATGGTACAAGCATTTAAGACAAATCTCTAAATAAAGAATTAAGAGAGTTGTGGAATTCTTGAAACTACTTGATTTAACAAATTTTAAAATCTGTATTGAATATGTAAAGGGGAAATGAAAAAACATAAGGGCCCGTTCGGTAACGTTTTCGGAGAATGTTTTCCGAGAATGTTTTCAGAAAATGAAAATGAGAAAATGAATTTTCCGAAAACGAAAATAGTGAAAACATTTTCAGAGAACGAAAACAGTGAAAATGAAGATTGCAAGACTGAAAATGGTGAAAACATCATTTTGGCGTTTTTGCATTTTATGCTTTAAACTTGTCGTTTTAAACGTTTTTCGTGTTTTTGGAACGCATTTTTTAAACTCAAAAAACAAAAACGGGTCTTAAAAACACTAAACATAAGGAAACTAGGTGCCATAAGGAGAACTAATTCACGTGGCTCAGAACTAATTCATGCGGATATCTGTGAACTATTCTCTACGGCTTACTGAAATGGTTAACTGTATTTTATTATGTTCATGACAATTATTAAGGGTACCGATATTTAATTAATGAGAAGAAACAATCCTTAAATGTTGTTATGGCTTTCACAGTCGAAGTTAAAAATCAACTAGCCAAGAAAATTAAGGCCGTAAAATGTAATCATGGTGGTGAATACTATGATAAATATAACGGATGAGGTAAACAATGTTCTGAACCTTTGTGAAATTCCTAGAGAAATGCAAAATCATCCTACAGTATATTATGCTAGGTAAACCTAGCATGAACAGTGTTGCTGAAAGATGAAACAAAGCTTAAAGATCTAGTAAAGAGAGTGATTAATCATTGTTCTATACCATAAGGACTCTAGGAAGAGACACTAAAGATTGCATCATACTTTATAAACAGTGTTACGTCAAAGCAGTAGATAAAACAGGTTATCCAGTTGAAGCAATGCATAAAAAAATAAACTGGATTCAAAAATAATTATCTACTACTTTATTAGATACACTGAAAGATCGAGAGATTATAAATTTTACAATCCTTCGAATAACTCCTTTATTAAGACGAAAAATGCTGAATTTCTTGAGGATATTGAGTTTTAGAGGAAAGATAAAGTTAGAAACATTGTCTTTAATGATGAATCTATTTAAATTCCAAGTATTACTATTGACAATGATTAAGAACAAATTCTTGACATTGTTTCAAATGTAAATTAAGATTATCAAGACAATGTTGAAAAACTTCTTAAATAGCAAACTCAACAACCTCAAGAAAAAGTGAAATTAAAAAAAATTCATCTATGGCCTTAAAGAAGTTTTTCGTCAATGGTATCACAAATTTCATCAAGTTATTATCCCATACAGTTTTGAGGTAAATCCGATTTGTTGGTTGAAAATCAACCCTAAAAGGGGGTGAATAGGAGTTTTTAAAACTTAATGCAGGATTTGAAAGTTTCTAAAAAAGTTTAAGGAAAACAATTTAACTAAGCAAGTGTTTTAAAGAAATAGTAATTCAACCAAGCAATCTCAATCACAAGCAATAATATAGCAATAAAATAAATAGCTTAAGCTAGAAAGATTAAACCTATTTAAGCTTAAGACGTTTTGTTCATGCGGTTCGGTTTTCTAAACCATATATCTGAGCTCGGATAGTCCTTTGAGAATTTTCACTAATTCTTTTTTTTTTGGGTGAAAATTAAACTGTAATACAAATATTGTTATACACACAACATTCATAATGTTGTTATACCAACTACATTTCTCACAAGATATACTATCTTGCTAATTTATGACATTTACCTCTTACAATTACTAAATACGAATTTATTTTCTTATTATCCTATGAGATTTACCTCTCACAATTGAATATAGATTGTTTGGTAATTCACAACAATGAATAACAACTCTCAAGTATTTAAGAAATACAATTTAAGCTCACATTAGAGTTATTAAGATTGATCAATTAGTTATAGCTCAAAGCTGAAACATATGATCAATACAAAAGCTTGAATTTTTTGAATAATATGAATAGATGAAAAATAAGTTTGTAAATGTATTCAAGCTTACCAAAATGTGTATTATATGGTATATATATAGTCACAAAAGTGATATAGCCGTTTTAGAGGTTTGGTACCAAAAATGATAAAAAGTCAGATTTTCAACGGCTATATTTTGAGGCACCAGTCAACTGATGGGCTCTGTCCATCAGGCGAAAATTTTAATTTTTTGACTTTTACAATTTAGCTCCAAAATTAATTCTAATGCTTTGGGGACCTCAAAAATATGTTTCCTGAGATACCTAGTTTTGGGAAAACTTAAAATATGATCATTTGAATTTAATATGAATTTATTTAAAAATCGATTTTTGTAGAACGATGTTTTCAAAGGCTTTTCAATTCAAACTTGTTTTCAATCAATTGAACAATGACGCATGAACATGTTTGAACTATAAAAATAATCAATTAATAAATTTTACATTAATCCTAAACACTCACTTAATTACCGAATAGTCGAGTCTTTGAATACTTCGATTTGTTTCTTCAAATTGATTTTTAATTACAACTCTTGCTTTGAAGCTTTTACATATGATCCTTGATCTTTTTGCTTCATGAGATGCATTGATAGCATGTATGTGATGAGATTGATATCCTTGATTTGTCCAATGTTATGTTGACTTGATCGAATATGGAATGAATAATCATTATTATGTGGCATGCTTTTCTTGATTTTACAATGTGAATAAACTATAAACTTATATCAAGAAACATGTTAAATTACACATGATTGATTTATTGTTATTATCAAAATAAGATTATGACCTTTAGGTCAACATGATTAATGATAATGTATATCATAAGTTTAGTGCAAGCAACATTATCTTCCTAGATATTTTATGTTGATAATATCTCTTTTGTATTAGGAATATAGATACATTCAACATCATTGTCAGATATCCTAGGGTTATCACGAAAGAGATATATCGAAAGAATTCTTACAAGATTTAGTATAGAAGACTGTCATTCAGGAAATACTCCCATTAGTAAAAGAGAGAATTTATGTCTTAGCTAGTACCCCAAAATAAGGTTGAAAAGAAAGAGATACAAAAGATTTATTATGTATCAGTTGTAGGGAGTCTGATGTATCATAAAATATGTACGCATCTGGGTTTAACGTTTATAGTAAGGATATTTGATAGATATTTAAGTAACCCTATGGACATATCTTCGGAAAGCAGCCAAATAAAGGGTTATACGATATTTAAAAAGAACAAAAAGATTATATACTTACGTATCGAAAACCAGATCATTTAGAGATCATATAGTATTCTGATTTCAATTTTAGGATGGAATATAATTACAAAATTTTGTCACTAGGCTGCGAATTATGGATAGTATCAAAAGACCACTAAAAATATTTTGTAACAATAAATTGATTGTACTATATTCGATAACAACAATTTTTTTTGGAAGTTTAAAGCACATTAACGTTAAGTTTTTTATTGTTAAAAGAGAGTTCAGGGTTATCATGTCTACAGAGCATATAAGGACAAACTCCATTATTACAGATTCGTTCAATAAAGATAACACACAATGTACTTCATGAGCATATTGCTCATATGGATATAGTGTTATCTAATAATGTGTTGGTTTAGTGGGAGTTTGTAATATCAATACTATTTTATTTAAACGTATATTTTCTACAAAATAAAGAAGATGGTTTATTTTCGTCTTAACTCTAAATGTTTTTTTTTTCCATTATGGTTTAACATAAAATTTGGAGGGTTAAAGCTAATCTCATTAAAGTTAGGCTAGTTAGAAATAGGCATGTCTAATATCACATTGCATGTAATTTTCATGCTACTCATCCACATTTGATTTATGTTATTAAGTGTATTAGTATGGTGATAATTGTGGTTTAGTCACGACCTTAGTGTGATAAAAGTTATAGTAATTTCATTACTTGTACATGAGATAGACCAGATGTTTAAGGAGAAGTTTAACGATAAATAACATACGGATGCGAATTTAAAGAATTTTGCGATATAATTGTTTCAGGAATAATATGTAACACAAGTGGGAGATTATTGAAAAATTTATATTTTATAATTTATGTGGGCAACATGTTATAATATTTCAATTATATTTGTTATTTAAATTAATGGGCTTATTTTTAGAGGTCTAATTAATTTTTGATTAAACCCATAGACTACTCAAATAAATGTGGACAAAATGTGTAAATACCTTATATGGGCCCGTTAGGGTTTTATAGGAACCTAACTAGACTGTATATAAAGTAGATATTAGAGTTATGGTCCCCAATACACCAAATCAAAATACGGCTCTATTTTTCTCATTCTGAAAGAGAACCAAAATTCCCATCAAGAAATTAAGGCAATTTGGTTGGGAAAGATCACGTACCTCACTCGATCCGCACTCTTATCGTGATCGATTCTCATACTTCTACATCTGCTTTATCATAAATTCAAGTGCGCAATTTAAATATTTTAATTAAGATCTTGATAACTTGATACGTTAATTTTAGGGATTTATTCCAACATACTGTTGTTCTCATTTTTTCCCTCACGAGTTCCTAGAGCCTTTGCTTCCTTTTTTTACAATCTTTCTCCACTCTTTTAATTATATAACAATAAGGATATTAATAAAACCAAATACATTAAATTATAGCCCCACTAGACAAATGCTTGTCCCGTTAGCCTGAAAAAATGGTGACACTAATTTTTTAGAGGGCTATTATTTACACTCTCAATTTTGTCATTAATACTACTTTTGTCACAAATATTTGTTGCAAGTAGAATCGAACTAGTATATTTATTTGATACCAAACATTGGCTTGACCATATGCAACTAACAAATGTGCACATACTTAGTACAATTGCACCTGAAGTAAATAAAATTACCTAAATTTTAAATACATACCACAGTTCTTATCGCACCCCTTCTGAATAATTATAAAACACAGTTTTAATGTTACAACAATTTCTCAATAAAATCATTATACTATTACAATTTATTCATAAATAATTGAATACTTAAAATATTAATGGTGAATAAAAAAAATATTGTTTTTGTATATATAATCATGCTCAATTACAAAAGGGTTGTTAATTGTGATTGTTAAATGATGGAACATAATTTTTTACAAACAATTCGCAATGATTAAATGCAACAATAGATTTTTTCTTTTTTCTTTTTGTATATATGTCATGCTCTATTACAAAATGATTGTTAATTGTGATTGTTAGATTCAAAATTTAAGAACTAATGATTTCTAACAATAATATATATACACACACACACTAGAATCAAAATGACCTTTTTTTATTTTTTTTTGTATAAGATAAGATGGTTCTTATTATAAAATAATTATTTGCATTGGATATATTCAACTTACCTCCTGTTAGTTAGGCTATAACTTGAACTCATGCGCTATTAGTAAATATTCACACTTTTAACTAAAATTTTATTTTATTTTCTGGACAAAGTAATGTTTGGTTGATATTTTTAGTTGAGTTTTTAAAATCTGGTGTTTGATAGAATTTGAAAGTACGTTGAAAAGTGAATTTGGTTTTTATTTGAGTTTTTTTAAACCAACTAAAAAATCTCATAAAAAAATTTTTTCAAAAAATGGTCACAATGGATCTTATTTTATAAATGTCGACAAGTAGGTTTCAAATATATATATATATATTTTTTTTTTCTAATTTTGATTTTTGGATTTAATTTTATCGTGTTTTTAAATTTTTTTAGAGAGAGAAAATAAAGTGAAATAAATTTAAGAAGTGTAAAAGTAAAATTGA
Organism: Lonicera japonica; assembly: GCA_021464415.1. Taxonomy (NCBI): domain Eukaryota; kingdom Viridiplantae; phylum Streptophyta; class Magnoliopsida; order Dipsacales; family Caprifoliaceae; genus Lonicera; species Lonicera japonica. The sequence continues at coordinate 38,817,738 of CM038468.1, forward strand.
TTTTAAGTTGAGTTTTTAAAATTTGGAAAAATAAACATCCACCAAACATACCTGTCTAAAATTAATTCATAATTGAAATTATTATGTATTAAATCCATACTATATGTTCAACACAAACCAAAAAATTCATAGTGTGCACTTAAAATACCTTTCACGTACTAAAATATTTCGAACAAAATTTGTGCATAAATACTTTGAACTTGCATCTTTTTATGATCTTAGCACGAAGACACATTATTATTAAATGATACTTATTATTATTATTACACACACAGGATGGCCACGGATGTGGACACTTGTTTTCCCCTAACCAAATGTTCTCATATTTGGGGTCGTGGTATTTGATACATATTTTACATTGATACTTGTCCGATATATCTAAATATATATTAAAAAATTTCGTATTTATATTTTTTTGGATAATTTTTGGATATAGATAGGATACACCGCTAATAATTCTAGGATATGACATGCAAATATAATAATATTTGTATGAGTAATAAACATTGGCTACTCTATTATATTGAAAATGCACGCAAATGAAGAAATTATTAAATACCTTCAAAATAGCTATGAATCAATACTCTCACTTGCTTGAAGAATTGATGTTGATAGTCATATTTTTTATTTTTTGTTATCTGATGTATGACGTTAGTTGCAATCGTATAAGATATTGGGGTAAGACATGAAATGTGAGATAACAATTCTTTTGACAGAGTGCGAGAAATATTTGGAGCTAATTAAAATTAAATAGCAATTTCATGTTATATGTAATTGATAATAATATTTATAAACTTTGTAAAACTACTAACTTTTATGTATAAGAATATATTACACATTATTTTTTGTAGAGTATTCTAGCTGTATTATATCATATTTTTTTTAAAAATTTGCCGTATCCCTTGTATCTGTGTTGTATCGTATCAAATATCTGTATTCATGCTTTCTAGACCAAATGGCTTGCTTGTTTGGATAAAATAGATCAACTTGCATGCATTAAAATAAGGCATTGTTATTTATACCATTCAAATGTGTCACAAACACATTCTTCCAAAATTTAACTTAAAATAAAGAAATTACCACCATCTTATTTATTACAAACACTTCCCTCCATTAGTCTAATATTAGGCTAGTATTTAGCAACACACTCTTCTTATTTAAGTCAAGTTTATGCAAGTATATTTACCTCTCATTAGGCAAGCTTTATTTAAAAATACTCTAGTACAGTAGTACTCTATTGCTTGATGTTAGACAAGTCCTTACCAACAACTCTCCTCATGTATGCCGAATATATATAATTGCATTCACCTCTTATTAAATGAGCCTTAAGAAATTTACTATGAGAGTGTTTGTGGTAAAAAAATGATTATAACAAATACGAAAGGCGTAAATAATACTTCCTTTAAAATAAATTTAGTGATTATAAATTTATTATAAAAATATTTGTGGTCAAAAAATATTTATAACAAATATAACAAGGCTCTTAAAATAAGCCGAATATAATCCAAAGTCAGATCATCCAGGAGTAAAAAAAATTATTGTAAGATTTCTACTGCATAGCGTTTGACACAAATCCCCTTGGAATTGCCCTTATATGTGAAAAAGCTGCAAACAAAAGGAAAGAAAAAAATCAACAACAAAGGCGTAAAATCTAGGCTACCAGTCCACAGTCGAGCATTGGCAATGGCGGACTCCACCCCGCAAGTTAGCAGATCGAGAGACCTGGACAAGCTCCTCCTCCGTCCAGGCCATCTCGTCAGCCCTAACTTCGTACCAGGCACCGAAGTAAGTAAGCCCTTCGTTACCGTAATTTATACATACACTTGGTGTGCACTCTATTTAGCTAGCATGTTAATGAGATTCTGTTTGTTTTTTTTTTTTTTTTTTTTTGTAGTTGAGAGATGATATTGAGACTTTGGCGAAAGTTTTGGTGGTTGGTGCTGGTGGATTGGGGTGTGAACTGTTGAAGGATTTGGCATTATCGGGGTTCAAAAACCTCGAAGTCATTGATATGGATCGAATCGAGGTTTCTAATCTCAATCGTCAATTCCTGTTCAGGTATATTTTGTGAATAACATATATTGCTGAACACTGAATGCTTCATGCTGAACTAAACCTCTGAAAAATACGTTTGATTTATTTAACATTTTTACCCTTATTATTATGATAAATTCTTAGTAAAGTTAAATTAAGCATTCAGCACCGTACTTGCCTCGCTTCAAATGCAAAATTTTAATCTAATTCAGCATGAGGAGGTAAAAACAAAAACCACCTAAAATTTTGTATTCTGTTTATGATGCATGTATTTATGTATTACTTATGATCAATTGAAATCACATTTAGTTATTTGCATAGTTATCCAACTTGCTTTAGAGTGAAACTTGGGTTGGATTTGGAGGCTAGTGATGCCCAATCTTTGTGATGGGTTAGTATCTTGAAATACTTAAAGAGTGAGTTGCCTATCCTAGTTTTGAGCTTCATTGTACTTTTGTTTAATCCTGTGATTCAAATATAGGAACTTTTAATTGTTTAGAGAATAGGCAATGCTTGTAGGACTCTGTCTCGTTCATCACGGAGTTATGCTACTTTAAAATGTTGGCATTGTTGAAGAAAATTAAACTAACTATTGGAGAAAACAACATAATGTAAATAAACTATTTCTCCGTTTATCCCAATTAAGTGTCACAATCCCATGCACAATAGAAACATGCTCCTTTTAGGTAGGAGTGACTTACCATAAAGAGTTCCACCTCGTGTAGTAACGCACCACAACAATCTCTTTGAGGTAGGAACAAACAACAGAACCTCAGGTTCAAATTTTCTGCCCATTTGTATTAAGTGTGTATATATAGAAAGAGCAAGACATACATACATACAGAGAAAGCTCAGTCCACTAGGCATACCCTCTGTTGTTATTTGTTACCAGATGCCAACACACCTAATTTAACTCCATCACATAGTCTACTACACAATGCATGACACCTACCTGCCAAGTTTTCCCATTCTCATATTTTCTCTCCCCCAGCTATCCTAGAAGCAAGTTAATCCTAGGATTTCTTCCATTGGATCCAATGTTGCAAACAGTTCTCTCTAAGATGCACCGGATTTGGACTTGGTTGGTTCTCTGATTTTAATAGAAAGTCCCAAATCGGAAGTTATATTTCTAACACCCACGGAAGAACTCTTGTAGATATTTAGTAAGATAAATTGTATGGAGTTTTTGGTGCTTTGGTTGTCATGGACGTAAAAGTAGTTCGGAGGTAGAAGTCATTTTCAAATGTGGTTTTGAGATAATATACGACAATGTCAACCGGGAGTTCTCAAATGTATTTGAGAAAGGAATTCCTTATACATGGGTTCCCCAGCTTGTCATTTATCTTTTCTTTAGTCATACAAAAGGTTCAATGTTAGCATGTTCGAGACGTTTTTCTAGGAAGAATCGAGGTGTAAACCTTGAGATTGTGAAGGTGTTACAACTAACAAGTAATGTATAGCTTATATATACAAAGAAGTAAAAAATATATATTTCTGTGGAGCCCATTGTTGCAAAAAAAAAAAATGAATGAAAGTATGAGTGACTGGAGAAAGCATGTAGCACGTGGTTCCCCCATTTGAAGGGACTCATGTAGAGCCTATAAACTACATCCTTGGGAGCTAAGTGTTAGATTTTTACTAGATCAATTTTCAGCCATTAGATTGTCTTGGAGCAGCAATTTTCAGTTGGCTTTACAAAAGCTCAGATAGTATGTATATATGTATATGTATATGTATATGAATATGCATATATATATGTTTTCCTTTTCCCTTTCTGCTTTTGAGGTTTGGAAAGGGGTTGTGACTAATTCTCCACTATTAAATAAAACTTGTGTAGGCATTAGCCTCATTTGACACCGTTGTTGCAATGCTGTGGTGCACTTATTTGTTAATTTCTTTTATTTAATTTTTCTTTTGTGAGCACTGATCGAGTTTCTTTAGCCATTGTATATCTTGTCAGAAAATGTTACCTCATGATGGTCTTGCCACTGTAGGCTAGAGGATGTTGGTAAGCCGAAGGCGGAGGTGGCTGCAAAAAGAGTGATGGAAAGAATTAGCGGTGTGAATATTGTACCACACTTTTGTCGCATCGAGGACAAAGAGCTAGACTTTTACAATGATTTCCTTATTATTGTCCTTGGTCTCGATTCTATTGAGGCTCGGAGCTACATAAATGCCGTGGCTTGTAGTTTTCTAGGTTTGTCTTTTTCTACTTATCTTCTGGTTACTGTCTAGAAATATTGTAGGATATTTTTTTTGATTGAACTCCAATGGCTTTTAAACTGTGATATGCTTTTGAGTTTGATTGAAGTTTTCTTTCAGTCCTTTTCTACTGACCCATGAGTTATTTTTGATAATCTTTTAGGATCGTTTTTTATGGAATTAGGGTAAAAAATATTTAAATTCTAGGCAATTGAATCCATGGAAAAGCATTTAAAGGTGTTTCATTATACTTACGTTCTAGGAATATGTACTTTTTCCACGCAATGATGACATATCTTGTAACGTTTTGTGTTTGATTGCGGATTGCCCAGTTTTTTTTACCTAGAATTGAACTTGTTTTCCCTTTCTCTTTTCCACCTTGCCTAGAATTCATTTTTCTTGGGGGAGGGTAAGAATTCATGTTCCCAGTATTATGCATCATTTACTTGTACCATGGAATTGGAATTGCCTCGAAAATTACTCAATTGAAACACTACCAAAAGATGTAAAAGTACATATTTTCCAAGTTTTCCCTGGAAAAACTTTGCCAATCAAACATAAGTTAACTTGAGTTTTTCTTTTCAAAATTTTAATATGTTTTTTATGTTTGATCAAGGTTCTCTTTTTTGCTTTGTCCTTTTCTATTGATCCACCAGTTTTTGTTATTGAAATTAATTTCTCAGCTTATTGCACATATTAGTAAGCTATGTTGCGTGGTTTTGCCTATATTATATCATTTTCTGGTGTAATACTTGTGGTATATATAAAAGTATACACAGATTATCATGCTGTACTGACCCGTTGTAACGGCTAATGATTTCCATGTTTCTCTTTATGGTAGTTGATTATTTTTTGGGAAGAACGTCATTTGTGGAATGTCTAATTAAAAATATTTGACTTAAGTTATTATGGACCACTCCAATCCCGACTAACTATTTATTTATGTATTTGTCATTTAGGAATCCTTACGCTGTAAGCCTGCAACTAACATGATGGGTCGCTGATGTTAGTTATAGTAAAAAAGTTATTAAATGAAGATGTGGCAAATTAATACTATGATAGATTGACAAAAATAAACGTGTGAAACAATTATAAACATGTACTTAGACTTACTTATAACAGGAAACTTAAAAACAATGAGAACTCATTTTACATTGTCGGTCTTGTAGTTTATGTTGAGAATCATATTCTATTTTTACATGGTCGGTATCTTTTTAATTAGGAAGTATGTGACAAACTCAATGTAACTTAACTATAATATGCCTGAGATTATTTATTTTGTTTGATTTGGCGTTTGCAAATCAGAGTATGAATCTGATGACAAACCTCGAGAAGAGACAATCAAACCTATGGTAGATGGTGGGACCGAAGGTTTCAAGGGCCATGCGAGGGTTATTTTGCCAGGAAAAACACCGTGCTTTGAGTGTACCATTTGGCTTTTCCCTCCGCAAGTAAAGTTTCCTTTATGTACTCTTGCGGAAACACCTAGAAATGCTGCTCATTGCATTGAATATGCCCATTTGATCAAATGGGATGAGGTAAAATTCATTAATTAATCACATTTTCTGCCTTCCCTTTTTCACTTTTCCAGGGGGTGCTTTGAATCAGTTTCTTTCTGATTGTTGTTATCATATTTTACGTTTTTTTTTACTTGCAGGTTCACAGTGGAAAGACTTTTGATCCAGATAACCCGGAACATATGCAGTGGGTTTACTCAGAGGTTAATAACTGCAGTGACTTTTTTATTTACTTATTTTCAAAATAAAATTTCCTTTGCTTTTGTCTCACGTTTTTAATCTGTATCCCGTAGGCTGTGAAGAGAGCAGAGCTTTTTGGAATTCCTGGAGTTACTTATTCCCTTACTCAGGTAAACATTTCAATGTAATCTACAACTATCAGAAATCCTATTGGCAGTATCATATGGCGTTTGGCTTCTGGTCTTTTGTTTGTTATTGGACTTGTGAATAAAAGCTATGTGGGTTGTCAATTTTTTTACCCTAAATTATTCATCTATAGTCATCGAATGCTACTCCCTCCATCCCTAATTAACAATCCGTTTGGGTTGAGGGAATTGTAAGGAGAGGAAAGGAAAAGAGGAGTGATTACAAATAACTGGCTTGGATAGGTTTATGAGGAGGAATGGAAAGGAAACATAAGGAATGAAAGGGTCTGTCAATCCCCTCTACTCCCTTATTTTTGTTTCCTTCTAATTCTGGAGAGAAAGGAAGTTTTTTTAATGAATTATTTACCCTTTTCCAAAATTTAACCCTAATTTCTTAACAATGTATAAATGATAATCTTTTCCTTTCTCTTCTTCTTTCTATCCAAACAAGAGTTTTTTACCTTACTTTCTTTCCATTGTTAGCTATCCAAACAAGAAGAAAATTCAACCTATTCCTTTCCATTCCATTCCTTCCCCTCCTGCAACTCTGTAAGAGTCCACTATTCATTTTAGGGATGTCCTAAATTAAGAGTCCACTTTCCTTTTCAGAACATAATCAATGTACCAAAACTCACGATAGGAAACGGGTTTTGTTCTAGAACATTGATTGTGATCAAACTAGTGCATTCTTCAAAGATGTGAAACTCAAACATGGACTCTTAATTAGCAGCAGGGGGAGTATTATATACACAATCAGTAAAAGAGTAGTTTTTTAGAATATGATTGTTGTCTAGTGGAATTAGTGGCAGCTTAATCACAGGTTCTCTCTCATTGAACAAACAATGTATCTGTAAATGTATAAGGTTGGTCAAAGTATATGGTTTTCATGCTCTCATTTGAGTAGCAGTGTGTTCTATATATATATATATGTATAATGGAATCACGTTGTTGATGATATAGTTTCCACTCCATTTAGCACTTGATGATAACCAGATCTTTTGTCTTTTTGTTTACAGGGCGTGGTGAAAAATATTATACCTGCTATAGCTTCCACCAATGCAATTATATCAGCTGCATGTGCTTTGGAAACATTGAAGATTGCGTCTGGGTGCAGTAAACCATTAGAAAATTATTTGACGTGAGCTCTATTTCTTCAATACTAACATAATTATTAGCTCTCTAAATATTATCTTGGATCATGGATGCAATGATTATTCTACGATAATCTTTCTATTGTAGCTATTGAATTTTACTTGCTTTCTTTAAATAAACCATTAATTACTCCATGCTGAGTTTGTGGATTGTTAAAAGTTGGAAAATTTTCCAGAATATTTTGTTAAATGCAGAGGGCTGTGAATTGTACTTAATCCTCTTTGAATATAGACATCTTTTTGCGCTCCGATGTCAATGTTGAAAATTTGACTTTCTAATAAAATATATATTATGCCTCTTGTTTTCTTCTTGGATCCTTATCAATATTGTATCTTAGCACTATATTGAGATCCTATCTTAATTGTAGGTATAATGGCGTTGAAGGTCTCCACACAAAAGTGACAGAGTTTGTGAGGGACAAGGACTGTCTTGTATGTGGTCCTGGCATTCGTATTGAGCTGGATACTTCGGTTACTTTAAAGAAGGTAATTTTCCTTTTCAATTATTAATTCCTCGTGATTCCTTGCAGTTTTAGTTATTTCCAAAATTAGTGGAATGCAACTTCTTTGAAGTTGACCAAGCTATGATTGCATAGCGTGGTTTTGGGTTGAATGGTTCTGTGTGCAGTTAGATTCTTTTGGTATGAGAGTTCAAAAACTAACCCATCCGAGAAATGGGTGAGGTTTCACTGGGGATAACAGACCAAGTCAACATCTAAAATTCTTCTTTAAAATCTTTGTTCCAAATTCCCATGCTATTGACTAACTTTGGACCCATTTTCTTTTGTTACATCCTTTGATTCTTCCAACGAAGCTTTCTGGAAATTCTCTTGCTTTAGAGGTTTTTTTGATCTTGAAACATTGGAATTCGTTTTGTTGATGTGGGAATTGAAAGGGTTGTTGTTCTTCTGGCATTTGGGACAAAGGGTGGTTCATTCAATTTTTTCTTTCAAGCTATATTGGATGCTTTTATTTGCATCTTCTAGAGGTCACTTGCTAATTGTTGTAAAATAAGAGGCCAAAGATGCGCCTTTCAACTCATTGGAGTGTGTTATTTGTAAATGAGGGATAAATCTGCAACCTTCTTCTTGTGAATATTTCCCTTACTGAATTCCTATGGAATAAAGTGCTTTGGAGTTGGGTTTTGTGGGTACCTTTAAGCAGAAAGGTATCCAAATGTAAATGGCGTGCTTGAATTTAAGAGAGAAGGAGAAATCAAACTGGTTATGGAGATTCATGATTTCTTTGGCTTTATTTTGGAATGTAGGTCTTGTACGGAGAGTGACATATTAGGCCTTCATTCAGTGGAAGGTTCAATATTACCATGTGTGAAAATAGAAGATTTATACCCTTCTTATTTGTGATCATTAATCTAGCAGTTAAATTAAGTAAATCATGTTATATTCATTATGCATGCCCAAAATTAACTTAGCAGGAGATTCATAAATACTCATTGTTTACTCATTATGCTCTTAAGTTAGAACGATGTTCTTTTTAAAGCGAGGAAAATTTGACGAGATTAATAGGGTGCTTTTTTAACCAGACTAACGTTTGATCAAGTAGATATTTTGCGTGCAAGTTAAGCATGTCTTATTCCCTGGTTCTTTTTACCTTTTTTATGTATTATCTTTCTTTTTTACTTTTTACTTTTTTCTTTTTGACTTGTGTATTTTACTATTTTTTCCTGAACTGCTGCTCCACCATATTTTTTACTTTTATTTTTTATTCGAATTTTAGGAAAATAATTGAAGGGTGTAAAACTTAAACTGCCGTATGTTGAACATTACCCGTTTATTTATATTTTTGTTTTTTCAAAGAAAAGCCGGTTTTATTCTGAAGTGTTTTATGTTAAACTGTAGAACGTAATTTTTGTATCTTTATTTCTTGCGGATCTTACTTTGGCTCTTAACTTCAAGCAGTTACCTCTATTTCTCTTTGTTTTGTAACAGTTCATCGATCAACTTGAGGATCACCCGACGCTTCTCCTATCAAAAGCAAGTGTAACACACCGAGGGAAGAATCTCTACATGCAGGCCCCACCAATACTAGAAGAGATGACCCGATCAAACCTCGATAAACCACTTTTTGACCTAATGGACCGTACTCCCAAGGACATTGTTCATGTGACCGGCTCAGCGGGCAAGAGCGACTCTAAGCAATCGTGTTTGAGGAAATTACGCGTTGTTTTTAAGGCCGCAGGTGGGGTTGCTGACATGGATGTTGCTGGTGGCGCATAGAAGAGATTTCCACACGCGTCTGCCTTTTTACGCGCGTGTAGGTTCATATAGTCTTGGCCTCCCTCCCTCATCTAGTTTAGACATAGGTATATTTACTTGGAAAGAGAGGTATTGGCGAGGTGATTATGGTTTTAGTACTTATTTTTTCTTAACACTTGCGCCAAAGTTGAATCATGAAAGTAATGTTGGAGTTTGTGGATTTAATATCACCAACAATTCAATGGAAGTTAAGAGAGGGAAATTCAGATCGTGTGTTGAAGTTTCAACCATTTGGTCACTAAGGGTCCATGTGAAAGCAAATTTGAAAGAAGAATGGAGAACTACTTTTTATTGAGAAGTTCTACGGGGAGATAGAGTAATTTAATGAGTTGTTATATTTCTTTTTCGGCTATGTATGGAATCCAATTCTTTAAATGATGTGAGAAAAGATAAATTCATGACCAATAAGGAAAATATAAAAATATTTCACCAAATCACTCTTTTTTAAAGTTCAGGTGTTTTCGAATTATTTTCAATTTTGCAGTCAAATGTTTCGTAAGCTTCTAGTTAGTTAATGAAGTGGCTAAAAGTTGGAAACACTATAATGCACATAAAGTAGGAAAGAGAAATGCTAAAGAACTCAAAATATCATAGTTATCGCCAGATACATAATCTCTACCAAAATAGAAATAGAAATTATAAATTAGAGAGTTTAAAATTAAAATATCAAAATCAAGTAATCAAAATTAATTATAATACTTCGCCACAGTAGCAAAATCAAAATAAGAATATTTTTTATTATTATTATTTGGCTAAATGATTATTTACTAGTTTAATTATTAGTAAATAAGGCTAGGACTCTAAAATTAGTAATTTCCTTGAAAAGATAGTTTCCTTGTTAATTACAAAGGTTTTTTGAATTTGGATTTTTGAAATAATTTGATTGAATTGCTAGACTCGCCAAGTTACTGGGTTTCTAACAACTTGGCTGGTTTAATCCTGTTTATATTGTGTTAATTGTAGGGATGGTCTAATTGCCAACCAAGCCTGGTTTAGTGACCAGTTTACCGGTCCACTAGGTCAACCCACCGGGCGGGTTGGTTCTGATAGTTACACAAAAGGTTTACTAAAAATTCTTTTCCAAAATATATATATATACTAAAATTGTAACTGAAATAAATTTGAACCACTCACGGCACTTGAATTTGTGAGAGATGAAGTGATGAATAGAAGAGATGAATTTACACTTGTTTTAAGTTCTATTGCTAGAATTTTATTTAAACTATGTAGTATATATTATTCAGAAGAAATATATTAACACGTGTTTTAAAAACGCATGTTAAAAATAGTTCTCATAATATTAAAAATAAATCTTTTTACAAAAATTTATGTCTTATTTAATGCGCATATTTTTTCATAATTAGAACCTTGTATATGCTTATACGGTTACACTCGAGATACCCAATAAAATATTCTGAATGAAGGCCCACTGTTTGCTACCTCTTTCCTCTAAAAAAAGGATGCTTAGATTTTTTGTTTTTGTGGATGTGGATAAAATACTTCATCTATCCAAAATCAATATTATTATTTTTTTGAACTCAAATTAAGAATTGAGCTTTCTTTTCAAACAAAATACACCAAATTTCTCAATAGTTAGACAAAGTTTATTATTAGCAATTGATTATGTTTGAACCTTTTAAATTCTAAATAAAATGTCAAAATCAAATACAATTATGGAAAAAAATTAATTAATTTGAGAGCTTACAAAATTTCATTTGATTACTCTGTCTCTTAAATTTATTCAATCACACTATATTTTGGTTGGGTCGAGTTGAGCCAAAAGCAATAGAGGCAATTAGGTATAAGGGCTCATTCTAATAATAATATAATTATAAAGGACATTTAAAAATTAGCCATGTAAATTAAGGATACTTTACAAAAAAGACACTAATACCTCTCCCTTATTATATCGTCTCATTGTGATACTAACAGCAACCAGAAGGTGCTAAATGCATTTAGCACCTTCTGGTTGCTGTCCAGGGGGTGTTAAATGCATTTAGCACATTCTGAACAATAAAACCAGAAGGTGTTAAATGCATTTAGCACCTTCTGAACAATAAAACCAGAAGGTGCTAAATGCATTTAGCACCTTCTGAACAATAAAACCAGAAGGTGCTAAATACATTTAGCACCCCCTGGACAGCAACCAGAAGGTGCTAAATGCATTTAGCACCTTCTAAATAATAAAACCAGAAGGCTGAACAATAAAACCAGAAAGTGCTAAATACATTTAGCACCCCCTGGACAGCAACCAGAAGGTGCTAAATGCATTTAGCACCCCCTGGACAGCAACCAGAAGGTGCTAAATGCATTTAGCACCTTCTGGTTTTATTATTTAGAAGGTGCTAAATGCATTTAGCACTTTCTGGTTGCTGTCCAGCCTTCTGGTTTTATTATTCAGAAGGTGCTAAATGCATTTATCACCTTCTGGTTGGTGCTTAGAAGGTGCTAAATGCATTTAGCACCTTCTGAACAATAACCAGAATGTGCTAAATTAGCTACCCCCTCTATATATGTATATGTAATTTAGGTGAGCAAAAAAAAGTGCTGCTCTGCTTTGCTCTGCTCTCGTTGGTTCTAGCTTCCAATGTTTTTCCAACAATGACAAGTGTTTAGACATCAGAGAAAATTAAATGCCAACGACCGAGGTAGGTTCTGTTTTGAGTTTTATTGGAATTCTTCCATCATTAAGCTTATCCTTCTAATTCATTATTATTACGTGCTTTGTTGGTTTTACTTTACTTACTCTTTGTAGAATCAAGCAAAAGGAAGGAGAGGAGTATATATATATATATGTGTGTGTGGCTAATCGGTGGTGGACCGGCAATGTTTCCATTGACCCCTCCCTTCACCTCATAAACACCACCGACGACGACAACACCGCCGTTAACATTAATACTACACCTATAAAACCAAATCAAAACCCTAAATCTGCAAATCTAAATATAATACAAGACATTCACTCCCAAGAGAACGAAGATAACGACCATAACCTCAACATCTCAGGGTGAGGGACAGGGAATTATATCAGGATATTTTTGTCTATCAACATTTATCATTTTCCTTAAAATAAATTAATATTATGAAAAATGTCCTTATTGTAAAACCAAATTATGAAATTAGTACTACTTACCCTTATTAAATATGAGTCCGTCCTTAGAGTTATAAAACATTATGGAACGAGACCTTATAACCCATTATCTCAAAGCAATAAGCACCAATTTTGATACCACAAAGCTGCTACCTTTGTCGGGTCACCCGTTCTTATGATGCTGAAGATGGCAAAATGACATTCTTTTCCATTGTGCCGTTGTTCTGGTTTGCCTCAAAAGAGGCAAGTTTTTCGAAAGAAAAAAATTCCTCTAAAATTCCTTCACAAGAAAAATCAATGACAAAGTTATGCTTGCCAGTCTCGTTGTGCAAGGAAAATATGCCGTCCATTGCAGCGGGGAAGTGCTCCTCCACGAGAGAAAGGAATTTGTTCTCAAATCTTTTAGTTTCAATAATCTTGCATTGGACTCAACATCTTCAATTTGATTTGTTTCTTTTATTAAGAGAAAGTAGATGCTTTATGTGGGATCCCGGTATTTTGAGAAAGTCAACCTCTAGAATAAACCTTGAGGACAAGGTTTTTCTCAAGGGGTGGGAAATGTTACGATTCTAAATTTTTAGATTTTAAAATTTATGTATTTTATATTTTTAAGATAATATTGGTAGTGGGTAGTTTTAGTTAGTAGTCTTTTTAGGGGATAATGGTTTGTTATATGTAGTAGATAAGGCTGCCATTAGGACAACTTTGGATCGACTTAGAGCTCCTAAGGTCGAATCTCGGCGTTGTCAAAATAATGCTTGGCCAGCGGCAGCCACGAACCGCGAGCAGGAATTAGTCGAGGTGCGCAAAAGCTGGTCCAGACACCCCGTGGGGAACCAAAAAAAAATAAAAAATAAAAATGTAGTGGATAAAAGGAGTGGTTGTAGTTGGTTATGTATAACTATCTATTTAAGTTAGTTCAAAATGAATAAAATAATACGTTGGAATATATTTGAGTTGCATAGAGTTCTTTTGAGCTTTTTTTGGAGATATGATTTTTTTTTGAATTAAACCAATTTTGGAACTTTCGCCTCCCTCGTTCTTATTTTATATTTTATTCTTACGACGGGATCGTAACAATAGTCTTTTACGTGTAACATAAATTTAAAACAAATACATACATAAATTATATTAAATAACGTGAAACATATATAACTATTAAATCGTACACATAAGTGAATAACCAACCTAATTAAATAGAGTAGCTTTTGAAATCATACTCTCAATCCAATCTAGCCCTATCATCATCTGCCTTTATCTGAAATATTCCAAGCAAATTGGAAAAGAAACAAAATACATATTGTTAATTTTTTTTTTTTCTATTTAGATAATGTTCATTTAATGGTTTGAAAAAAAAATAATTCCAAAAAGGGCTATGACATGCAAGATACCTGCACCCATGATTCTCTGCAAATGTGTGGGTCCATCTCCCTTACTTCTTAGCCAGCCAGCGAATGGTATGCTGTTTGAGCCACCGATAAAGAAAATTATGAATATATTCAAAGGCCAGTCTTATTTTTTTTCATAAACACTTTTTAGTATATAATTTTTTAAATTTTTTATTACAAACACACCACTTTATTACCCCCTTATTTAAAATAATTAAGTTATTAATCTAAACACATAAAACAATAACAAAAAATAAATAATAATAAATTCAAATTTGCTAAATGCCATCTTCTCCCTCGTTAGCCCTAACTGCATGCACCACCCTCTCTTCCCCTGTTTTCTGTTCCTTCAACATCTCCATCTTTCACACCAATTTCCATCTCTCCTTCTCCATTTCTCATTTGTTCCTCCTTTTTTTGAGTTGCGCATGCAACTTAGCATTCGTTTAACATGCACTGGGCTATTACATACTTACTCATCCAATATGCACCATGCCTTTTAAGGTGCACTCAATCCATGTCTAGCGAGTAATACCCGATTTAGAAATTAACATACTTAACCAATGTAGACTGAGTATGCTTACATATTCCTCGCTTCATGTCCACCTAATGAGCATTCTTAATCTCGGCTTAATTGAACCGAGTAAAGAGATATAAATTCGATTGTAATGGACCGAGTAAGATCTGGATTTATTCTTCTTGCTTTTATGAAATCATATGGGTAGTGAGAAGATATTTAAAGTAAGACCCAAAGATAATATGAAAGATATAGAAAGTAAACTTGTGTTAAGATCCAATGTCATTAAGATCCAAAAGCAACATTGGATCTGTAAGGAGGAGATCATCCGAGCCAAAAGAAGGGACAAAGCCATTTCTTGTGATTTTTTAGAAAAGATTTGTTTGATTTAGTTTTCTTAATGCTTGTGAATGGGGTGGTGAATTTGTTTTGTTCATTGTTAAAGGTTAACCAGTTAATTAAGTTATTAATTAAAGCCTTAAAGGTTATTTTTAATCATTGGGTAAAGGGTTGAAAGGAGAGGGTGGTAAATATAAAAATTTATTTCAATAATCCAAAAATATTCATAAGGTGTTTTTCTGGATTTATCGGGTCGTGGCAAAATTTATATAAATTTGTTATAACCTGACACGAAACTGATATGAAATGACCCGTTGACAATTTAATGATAGCTTCTAAGTAGGAGGGAATATTTGTAATTTTTTCTGGGGTCTTGTCTTTAACCTGTTCAGACTTGAAAGTATAGAACCTCAAACTACTACTTCCTCAAAGGAATCCTATTGAAGAAAGTCAACAAAAGAGTGTGTGAATTAAATTAATGTTGCACTTGTTCATGTAAATAGGCCAATGTGTATGGCGCCTCCCTCTTCATTACTTGAATTAATTATCATTCATCCATTCCCATTAAAGTGAAGAAGCCCACCCCATCAGCTACCCAACTCATGCAAAACCAAAGAAATTATTTGAATCTTCATCAATATCAAAATGTCAACGATTGCAAATATTTTGGAAAATTGGTATATGGCCCCTTTTATGACCAAATGTTAATGTTTAGTGTTAAGGTTCAGCTAAATGACCAAAAATAGCAACGAACTTTACCCCGACTTTCACTTAGGTCATTGGACTTTTTTTCGTAGCAATCATAACAACAAACTTTGCCCCGTTTATCACTTAGGTCCCACCGTTAAGTTTTATTAACGGAATGCTTATGTGACTGCTGAGTTGGCATTAAATTAATGACGTGGCTTTTTTTTTTCATAAAATAATGACTTGGCATATGATAACTAGGATTTTTCCGGCCATTTTCTATCTCCGGCCACGTCTATTTTTTCCGGCCACCAACATTGTCTATCTCCGACCACCTCCATTTTCTCCGACCACTCCATTTTTTTATCTCTGGCCATCGGCCATCTCCGTTTTTTCCGGCCACGAACATTTTTTATCTCCGGCCATCTCCATTTTCTCCGGCCACTCCATTTTCGATTGCAATATCATCAATCGAAGATTTACAGGTATCATCTCGAGCACACATCGCATTGATTCAAACTTTTTTTCTTCATTTATCTGATTCTACTGCTTTTTTATTTCTGGCTTTCGACAATCTTTTCTGCAATTTCTGTCTCTCTTTCGTATCTGAAGCATTAATGTTGCAGCTGTGTTTGTCGATTAGTTTCACGTGTAGTACTTTATATATATATATATTCTGGTCATACTCATGCTATTTCAGTTCTTCATTTCATTGACTCATTTTTTCTGTTTGATTTCCATTTTAATGGTGTTACTCTGATCTTCTTTCAGTACTCCAGCAATTCTACTTTTGTTTAAACTGGAAAATTTCTTCTCAATGCTTTTCCCGGAAAATGTCGAAATTTTTTCCTATTATGATCAATTAGTTATATAATCAAGGGCTTCAGGCATGAGTTTTTCACTTTCTGTTTATTTATCCATAAATGTTGGAAATGAGGTTGTTGCTCTGCTAGAAATTGAGGGAAAATTAAATTTACCTCGAGAGAAAATTGAATGTTCGAATTGGTACTAGATTTTATGAAAATGGTCGGAGAAAATAGAGGTGGCCGGAGATAAAAAATAGAGTCGCCGGAGATAGAAAATGTTGGTGGCCGGAAAAAATGGAGGTGTCCGGAGATAGAAAATGGCCGAAAAAATCCTAGTCATCATATGCCACGTCATTATTTTATGAAAAAAAAGCTACGTCATTAATTTAGTGCCAATTCAGCAGCCACATAAGCATTCTGTTAATAAAACTTAACGGTGGGACCTAAGTGATAAACGGGGCAAAGTTTGTTGCTATGATTGCTACGAAAAAAAGTTCAATGACCTAAGTGAAAGTCGGGATAAAGTTCATTGCTATTTTTGATCATTTAGCCTTAAGGTTCACATAAGGTTAAAAACTAGATACTTAGTCATACTAGTGTAGCGACGAAGAAATATCACTAAGCATATATATATACACACTTGGTGACAACGATTTCGGTGATAAATTTTTTTTACTAAAAATATTTTTACAGCAACTATTTTATAAGAATATATTATTGCGTGATGGAATTTTTTTCTCATTGTCACTAAAGATACGATCGACCATCACCAAACTATTGGAAATCTCTCTAAAAATGTAATGGTTATTGTTTGACTCATGGATTTGGGTGGATATTGAAAATAAATGTCGATTAAAATGATTTTTCTTTTAACCAAGAGAGAATATCATGCATGTCCCAGTCAAATTAATCAAATAAAATATTATCTGATTTAGGCCCAAACAATCAGCCGATATTTTTTTTATTTTACCTCAAAAAGTTCGTTACTAAAAAAAATTAGAGACCACTAGGATATAGGAAATTAGTTTGCTATACTCAAGTTTTGTATGAAAAACTAGATCTTAATTCATAGCATGTAGCTACCTATAATTAAGTACCTACTACAACTATACAAAAGAAAATATAACAATTTACCTTGAACTCTAGGATCATTACATATCATTGATCCATGAGTAACACCCTTCGTGACGTACCTAATATTTATATTTAAAGTAATAAACACTGGTATATAGACCCAAAAAAGAAAAAAAGTAACACACATTGAGCTACCTTTTTGATACAAAATTACAAGTAAGGAATAAATTCAAGTGATTTGAGGAGGGAAGCAAAGACGAACCTCAAATTTGAGCTATTGAATATTCACACTTTTAACCAATCAAACGTAACGTCTTACACACTAATTGAGCTACCTTAACCACGTTTTGATCGTAACATATATACTCTCAATTTCTAAAATACATATCTTTAATATTGTAGCTCTTGCCCCACCATCCCCATGAACTATATATCCACTAGGTGACAAACATGTACCTAAGTGTATATATATGTTTTTTTTTTTCCTTTTTACATTTGTTAAAACCTTAGAAAATTGAGTGGATGTGTATGTGTGAGAGAGATAGGGTTCACAAAATTACAACCAAGTATATTCTTAAGAAATAAGTAGCTAGTGGAAGTGTGTTCGCCTTAGGATATATTGGATGTGATGAGATATATGGGTGTGGGTTGTTGATATATATAGAGAATTAATTTCAAGTAATATTTTAATTTAAAGAGTAATTAGTATGGATTGGATAATTTGATAGTTTAGATAGATGTATTTTTTGATAAAATTTGGTGAAAATGATCTATTAATTATGGGGATTATTTCCACCAAATTTTATCAAGAAATGTATCGAATTGAACCTTCAAATCACCTAATCCAAAAAATAAGTCGGTCTTTACTTGAGGTACACCTTATATATGTATATGCATGCTCTTTGATCCTCATCTCGTTTGTTACCCAAATGGATAATATCTTAAAACACAGTTTCATGATCCTCCTGTATGTTTGTGGGTCCCTCATAAAGACAGATTGTCCAATTGACCCTACCACATGTACCACCCCCAAGCCAGCTTTTATAACTATTTAAAACCCCCCATCCCCTCCCACTTTGCTCCAACTTCTTTTATTTAAACCCAAATTTAGTAAACAAAAAGAGAGAAACATCTTACCTCTTTTTTGCTACTTAAGCCACTTATACTATAACAAGATACATATATCTAGCTAGCTCTTCTAAATTGGTTTTCTTGAGTTAATTACTTAATTTGTTTCTACAAATATGGAAGTAGTGGAAGATGATCTTCTTTTTGCGGACTTGAGCAAGCGAATCGCTCTTCTTATTATGGACGACGACGAACGCCCCATTGCTGGAAACTGTCCTTCGGATTCATTTCAGGTTATTCATTTTCTCTCATCTATCTTTTTTTGTTCAGTTTCTGTAACCAAAGAAACTGTGCTTTCTTGCACCTATAACTAACAAAATTTGGACTTAGAAAATTGTAACACACTATAAGTACGTTTTGTAGTCACCTTCCTTCTTGCATTTTCACTTGAATAAAACCTCTCTCACTCGTGTGAGAGCTCTCATACATGCCCTCTGTCGCTCGCTAACTGAGACATGTAGGATAAATAGTTAGATCCGCTTAGAGCATCTTATACGTATTTGTGTTCAACACCAGAGAGTTGAGTTATCTCTCTCTCACACACAAAAAAAAATCGACTCAGAGAGAACGTATGAATATTTAGATGTATGGCACTATATGTCCACGTTGAACACCAATGAAAACAACATGCATGTAATGCTCAATATCGGCATTTACACGTATCATATATTTATTGGTATCAACACGTACCTGCTAACCCATGTGTATACATGTAACTAACTTTTTCTTTATGTTTGTTAATATTCTTTCCTTTTTCACCGCAATAGAAAATCAATCATCATAGTAACTTTTAGTCTTTGTCTTGTTTTCGGGGAAAATTCAGGCATTTTCTCGAGCAATTCATCCAAACACACAATCACCAGCTACATACGAGCAAACATGGAGAAGATCAGACAGCAAAGGAACAGGAGTATTCATACCTCGATCCACATACCCGACGAGAAGGAAGAACAAGCAACAAAAATCCGTAGCTAATTCATCCAACAGACACCCCAACACTACTAACACATCTCATCACAATTGTTTTAATCCCCAGAACAGATGTTAATTAAACATCATCATTAGTAGATAATTTTCTGTTTAAACTATCAGTGTTAATCGACCTGTTTCAATAAATTTCTGTTAATATCTTTGACAATTGGTGTGTTGGTTCAAAGAGTTCATTATGATTTCTATTGTGGTCTAGTCAATTAATTACACCAATATATAATTAAATCAATAGCTTTTGGGGTGGGATTTACCTAATTAAGGGTGGTACGTACCTCTCTTGTAATGTAATTGTAAGAATTAATTATTGTTGTTAAGCTTGATATATATACATATATATGATAAAGTTTTTATTATATCATTTTTTTTAATGGTGTATAGTACTCCTAATATTCTTTAATGTTGTTGTGTTATGGTTTTAGGATATGTAATATTCCACATACGATTTTAGTACTTATTTTTTGTGCTGTTTCGTGTAGGTCAATAATAATTATTTTATGTTTATATTACGTTTTTACTTTTCTAAAATGTATGTGATAACGCATTATTCGTCGAAAAAGGTAAAAGTTAAAATTTCTTTGCATACGTGTGTCAAGATGGTATTTCTCGAATCTTTGACATTTCACAATATATAATATTGTATTCAAATATACCCTACTAACCAATATTAATTAGTTGTGGACACAAGCTCCTAATTTTTGGAATTATCTTAACATCGAATTGGTAAAAGAATAAAAGAAATATACAAATATGACCGTGAACAAGGAATCTCAAGTTTAATTGCAAATGAATGAACTGATTGAATCATTTTTTTATTGATGGTGCCGTGGTGATCAATCTATTCCCCCCCACCCAGGTACTAATTTTGCAACCAACAACCCACTAGAAAAAAAAAATAAAGAAAAGGAGAATAAAATTATGTTCATGGAATATTTACTATTTTGCTTAGATATTCTTAAGAAGAAGATTCAAGATTTGGGATTTCAAAATCTTGTACTTCCTCAACTTGGAGATTTTTCCATAGTTCAAAAGCCAAGTGATAAATTATATTTAGAAGATAATTGTCTTGGAAAAATAATGTAGATTCCCACTAAATATCTCAAAATACCCACTTGACAAAGATATTTGCTTTCTAAATTAAGTGAGGTCCACTAGGCACAAGTAGGCTCAAATCTGATTAAAAACAAATGAAATTAATTGATTAATTGATGGCAACATTTGAATTCAAAATAATTCACCACCTTCAGACAGCCTGTGTCACATTGACAAGCAAGGTGAGGTCTAAATTTCTTTTCCTCTTTAGATAAGGTGTGGCCATAAATAGGTTTTAATTTGAACATAGTATTGGGCCAATTTAGAATGTATGGACCAAATCCAACCTATGACAAAGTTTGAATATGTAAATCCATTCATCTATAACTTGTCATAGATTTGCCGACGCTTTCGGTCCTAGTCCTGTTTTTCGTCTTTCTGACAATGAAATTTTAGGTTCCATAGATATGGATGTAGTTGTCGAATTTTTTATTGTGTCTATTTTTATTGCGATAATTGAAGGCATGTCCACTTTTTATTCCGGTGGTTATGTATTAAAAATATTGTGTACCATCACTTTGTAAGTATTAAAAAAAACAGTTGTGTTGTGAAATCTCACTCGAAAAGTTAAATGTAAATGAATTCCTATTTCATCCTTGTCTTCTTTATTCTTTTGAAGTATCACAAACCTTCTAAGGTATAATTATATCTACTAGAGTTTTGCACAGACGTGATACATGTGTGATGGGAAAATAAGTAATTTGAATTAATTTTTTTTTTAAAAGGTTATAAGTGATCCAATGGTTGAAGATTTTATTACCCTTGAAAGTGCCAAGGGTTTATATCACATTACTTACGCTAACATATCAAACTTTTTTTATAAATTAAAGCACCCAGAGTAAAATTGGGAAAAAAAATGTAATTCGACTTCAATAATTAATGAAATACTTTCTGACTTTATAACAGTAGATAATAGTATCAGCCGTCTTACTTTCAAATAATGAATGAAATCCCTATTACATCTTTGTCTTTTCTCATTTTCTTAAGTATCACAAATCTTTAATCTCCTGTTACCTTCTATATTTTCTCTCTCCCTCATCATTTGTACCTTCTCATCGTTCCCGTGTCCACTTGATTTGGAGTTTCGGATCATGCACGCATGTAGAAGCATTATAATTAAGGATCGACATGATTCAATCTAAACCGATGAAATCGACTAATCCAATTCAATTTAATTTTTCTAGATATGAATTGATTGGATTGGATTAATTGAATCTACTTTTGGAAAATCGAAAAAACATATTGGATCAATTTCAATTTTGAGTGCTGTAGAAACCGATCAAATTCAATTATTTATTTTTCTTAAAATGTCATGTGTCTTTATTTTATTGATGGGCTACAATACGAGAAGAAAGACCGTTAAGGTCTTCAGTCTAACATCTTGAGTCTTCCGGTGGTTTAATAATGTTATTTGGATTTTCGTTTAATCAAAATTGAGAGTAGAGAACATGTACAACTTTATTTTTTAATTGATATTTGGATTGCACAGTAGCACTATTTCTAGAATTCTAGTAGGCATATTGTCTTTCTTTCACATCTATTATCTTATCTTAATTTTTAATTGCATTGGATTGAAACCGATCAAATCCAACATTTAATTGGATTAGTAAGGTGAGTTGGATTAGATTGGTAAGGTTTGTTGAATTGGATTGAATGCTAATTCTAAAACCGACATTATATTAGATCAGATGTGGATTGTTTTAAATTAACCAGATTGGATCAGATGCCTACCCTTAATTGCAACTCATATTTGGTACGACTTAATAGAATAAAAGTAAACATGGTGGCAAATATTCATTCAAAGAGAGAGAGAGAGAGAGAGAGAGAGAGAGAGAGAGAGAGTAAACATGGTAGAGATGGAGAGAGAAAGAGAGAGTAGCCATAGTAGAGATGCATTGAGGACACTTTATACGGTGTTAGAAAAGTTATTTGGAGGGTTAATTAATAGCCATAACTCTAAATTAATAAGTTTCAATAAAAGGACTATCTATTTTTCTTTTGACACAAGTAGTTGATAAATCAATCCAGATATTTCGAATAGTGGGAAAGAGGGAAAGGTGAGAGAATGACTCAAATTGGGGTGTATTGCACGGCTGTAGTTGGTATGGGGCTAACCCCAACTTAGATTTTGATTTTTTTTATAGGTATTAGGGGTAGCGTTGGTTCACAGGGGCGTCCCTGTGTAAGGGCAAGTGGGGGCAATCTCCCCAATTGGATTTCGAATTTTTTAACTAGATATGTGGTATTTTCTTTTTTAAAAAAATATAGTGACTTATGTACATAAATTTATGCTTGAAGTATTGATTTATTATTGAATATTTGGTGATTTAGGTTTAAACAATTAAACCCCTAATTTAAAATATTAGTTATAGAGCTAGGTTATAAAGAGGGATTCCCTCACTTTAACAAAAAGAAGGAATGGCCATTTAGAAGGGTAAATCGATAAAAAAATTTATGAAAATTTGTAGAAATGATCTATATAATGAGTAGATTACCTCCACAAAAATTCATAAAAAAATTTAACCTATAAGTGGGTGTTTTGAAAAATTGATATATATGTACATTTTCGACCGTTAAAATTTTTGATGATCATCTCACCCACTTATAGGTTGAATTGTTTTTTGAAATTTGGTGGAAGTGATCTACTCGTAATATAGATCATCTCTACAAATTTTTATAAAAAAATTCATCGATTTACCCTTCTAAATAATCATCCCTTCTTTTTGTTAAAGTGAGGGAATCCCTCTTTATAGCCTAGCTTATTAGTTATATTAGGTATTTAGGTGTATTAAAATATCTTTTTGAAGAGAGATTAGTTGCCAAAAGTATTTTATTTAATAAAATGTCAATTTATTGTTTGGTGACATACATTGAACAAGACATTTTCAATAATATTAATAAGAAGGACGCGCTACAATACTTTCAAAATATGAAACCCCGTAGAATTTTATTGTAATTTGTAAGCATTAAGTGTTTTAAGATTTTTAGTTGTATCAAGTATTACTATTAATGCAATTATGTTTGTGATTAAATTCGATCTTCTCGGTGATTGATGTGCTTTAAATATATTTTATTTATTTTGAATTTCGCCTCCAGTTAGTTAAATTTCTGGGTCCGCCACTGTTGATTCGGTTACCAAATTAAATTGGTCGATTTTGTAACCAAACCGAATATGTCGATTAATGTAAAACTAGTCATGCATGCTATCGGACCGACATGGTCGGTATACCACGGTCGGTTCGGTATTATTGACAAAATAACCGACCAAAGCACAAACACTGCCAAATCAACACTCCCCACACCCCTCCCAAGGAATCCAAACAGAAATATTCTAATCCAATAAGTGCAGGTGTGTGAAACAATTAATGGATACGAAACAGAGGCAACTAAAGAAGATAAAATTTAGTGCGATCTGTGTGTAAGAATAACAGATGTGGAAAATTGAACCAATTTAGAGAAAGAGAGAGAGATTCGAGAGAATGTGAAAAGTTTGAGAGAATTTTATGTTGGTTTAAGAATTGAGAGTGACAAGGAGAGAGATACATAGAGTATTTGTCTTATTGACTTATTGACAAGTATTTGGTATATTCATCTTTTGCCAGTCGGTTCGATTAGAGCCGAAACTCTGGAATCTTATTCTTATTGGTATTGAGTATGTTCGGTTACCGACCAAGTCATTTCGCTTTAGTTATTATGAATTTCAATTTGGTTTGATTCGTATTTAGTTTGCGATATAAAAATTCCACCTCTAGGACTAGGTATATTATTTGTTTTACATGTGCACATATATACCCACACACAAAGTCTGTATCTAGTACGTATGGCCTTTAACAACAATTTTAACATGCCAAAACTTTGGAAAAATATTTTTAGGGACAAAAATGCTAAAAACCGGTATGTATAAATACCACTTCATATAAAAAAAAATTCATGCATATATATGTCGTGTTATTATGACTTATAATTTTATTTTATTTACTTAGGGGCTGTTTTTAAGCCTCTTAAAGTCTGAATGTTTTGTCCATTAAGATTTAAAAGGTTTTAATTTTGTTTGGCTAATTTAAATTTATATTTGAAATTTTATTTTGCCTCTTAAAAAAATAAGAGGTAGCCTTTCCTCTTAAGTTTGAAATATTAATTTTTGTACTTATCCTTTTAAACATAATCGTTTTTATAAAATAAGTAGATAAAGGTAAATTTGTCTAAACAACATTTATTTAGCATATTCATATGTAATTTGTTTAAGCAAATAGCACATATTCAAGTATGACATTCAAAAACAAAATAAATTGATTTTTCATATTTAGTTTTCAAAATTCAAAATTAGTCTTGAGATTCAACATTAAGATTCAAATAACAAAACAAATGCACCTTTAATCAAACTTTTACTAAGATAAAATTCTAACTATGCCACTAATGCCATGCTTTTACTCGTACTTTTAACCACTTAGAATTTAAATGAAGTCTCTATCACAATATGCATATTACTAAGGTGCATTTGTTTTTTTTAAACCTTTGAATGTTGAATGCTGAATTCAAATTCTGAAAATATTGTTTATTTTTACTTTGAGTGAGCCTATGAATATTAAGTATTTATTTAAATCAAATTGATTATGAATGGTGAATAAGATCATTTTCAACTATTTTACCCTTATTATAATATATATAATGTTTTAAACCTTTAAAGAACACTAAAATTAATTCAATAACTATAACAACACAATTCCAAATAAAATATCACAACAAATATTAAAAAAAATGTTACTAATATTGTAAGCTAAAAATACAATATGTTTACTAATATAAAAAAGAGTAAATTACTCTAGTAACCCTTAAACTATTGGTTTTGTGTCATTTTGGCACTTAAACCGATAAAATGCTTCACTTTAACGCTTAAACTATTAGGGAGTGTCACTTTAACCTTTCCGTCCAAATTTCCTGTTAAGTTGGACGAAAATTGGGGGGCATTTTTATCGTTTGAATTACTTTTAAAAAGATTAATTAGAATTTTTAATAAATAGAGAGAGAAAGAGAGATACCCACAAATTCCTCTCATATATATATATATATATATTCTATACACACTTACAGTTCGTCCGGCCACCACAACCACTATCACCATCTTCTTCTCTTTCGAAACCCTCCTTTTTTTTCTTTCTTATACACATACATACATCACCGCCATCACCATTCACCCTCTGCACCTTCTGCAATCATCTCCACCTGCGGCCACCCCCACCACCTCCTTGCCCCCACCAACAAGAATTGGCCGAAACAAAATCATATGCCAAGATCCTTGGGGTTTTTATTTGGGTTTCATTTTGAAGTACAAAATGGAATCATATGCCATCTCGAATTGCATTTTTGTATTGATTTGGAGTTTTAATTAGGGGTGCAATTTGCTCTGGTGGTGATTCAGTGAGGATGAACGAATGTGTTAGAATCAAATAATTTAAAATAGTGTTTAATGGTGTGGTGAAAAAATAAAGAATGACAGTGGTGGTAGTGGTAGTCGTAGTGGAGGTATAAGGGTGGTGGTAATGGATTTAAAAAAAACCTAACTTTTAGATCCAAAAAACTTTTAAACTAATGTTAAAAAAAACCAAACCCATTTTTTTTAAACCAACTTAAAAAAAAAAATTCAATTAAAGTGACAAAATTAACCTCCATTGCCGTCCAATTTAACAAAAAAATTGGATGGAAGGACTAACGTGACAATTGCTAATAGTTTAAGAACTAAAATAAAACATGTTTTAGTTTAAAACCCCAAATTATATTAGGCCAATAATTAAGTTACATTAAAGTAGTTTACTCTATATAATAAAAAAAAGTTACTAATAGTAAGTTAAAAATATAAATAAGCTTTTTGAACTCACCTTTTTTAAAGGAAGTAAGATTAAACTTTTTGAAAAAGCAGAACAATTTTTGAATATTAAATACGGGTACCCATTATTCTTTAAATAATGCTTTTAGTGTTAGAAACTCTAGAATACTTATAATTAGATTAAAATAATGAAAGTTCTAAGATAAAATGAAATATTTTAATTAAACAGTGGGATTAGAAAATGTTGAATGATTAATTTTTTAAAAATTTGGTAGTTATCCTCTTAATCATTTAAATTAATAATCACCTCAATCAATACTCAATAAGTCACTTTTGCTACTTGTGCCAAACTGCCAACGGCCAAAAACCTTAGTTGAGGACAAAAGTGGTATTATGCAATCATTCAAAATTCATAAATAATATTAAGAGGTAGAAGTGATTCTTAATAATTTAAAGACATTAAAAGGTTGCATCTGAATTTTTAACCAAAACAAACCCGTTGGCTCACCTCTGAAGTCTGAACTGCATTTTTTATAACCAACACAAATGCCCCGACTCTAAAGTCTGAATTTTTTTCCATTTAGATTTGAGAGATACAAAACAATACACTCGGTGCTAAATTCTGATTGCTAAATGGAACCTTTGAAAATTGTGTGTGATTTTATTAAGCCCTTGATGCTGAATAGATGTCATTTTATAATTATTTCATTATTATTATATATTATATATTATATATTTTATAATTATGTCATTATTATTATAATAGATATCAATAGCTAGTGAATAAAAAGAATAGGAGCACAATTGGAATAAAATTTTCTTGAAGTTAAATTAAGCATTCAGCACAACTCTTACCTCTTAAGATTGAATGCTTAATTTTAATACACTTCAGCATTTAGAGGTGATGAAACATACACTTTCTACCTTTTAATACTTAATAGGCTTCCATTTAGCATTAGGAGGTAGCCTAGTCGGTAAGGCACACATTTGAATTTTCGTTATTATTGTAGTAAAAGGAAGAGATTTAAAACTTCCTTTGAAAAAAAAAAACAAAACAAACACAACCTCGGTACTACTCACTAAACGCACACATGAATAGATGTCTGATGTTTCAATATGTGTCTGCATTTGGTAATTTGAAGTAGTTGATTTCTTTTCGTGAGGTTTGAGTTCAATGCGGTTTACTCCGAATATTCTATCTGCTCAATTTATTAATGTTTGCAACTTTTTCACATAGCTTTTTCTGATTTTGTTAATTTAATTGATTGATTGACTCTGTTGCGTGCGTTGAACTGTTAATGAGGCAATTGAATAGTGCATATGAATTTGAGCTTCCATCATAATATATTTTGGACAAATCCACTATGGTTTCTCGCATTATGCATAACTAACTAAATTGCTCCTGAAAAGCATATAACTTAAAGAGTGTCTTTCATCTCTCTAGCAGTTCTATGGAAGTTAAATATTTAGAGCTTAAGATGTTAGACTTTGGCAAATATAATTTTGAAAGTTGAAAACACCTCTTGAGGGTAAGAGTTCTGCTTGGGTTCTTGGTTCTCAACAAACTCAACATTTATGATTGTTATAGAAGAGGAGATGTTAAAAGGGTTTGTTGCTAAGTATAAATGTCATGTCACCGGCTCGATGAGACCCAATATCAATTGTTGTTTGACAGCCTGAAGTCTTGGGTTTGCATTTTTGTGATTTTCGGGGTCGATCCAACTATTATTGAGGATTGTATCCATAAGAGACATGAAGGTTGTTGTGAAGGCAGACAAGAACAATTTTTGGCTTGCAGCATGCTTCGCATGGGGTAGAATGTTTTTTTAAGCTTTGCTTTGGACGTATGCTGTGGGTGCCTAGCTTTATTTGTACTGATTCTTTTATCATCGATAAACTTATTTTTCTATCAAAAGAATAAGAAGAAATGTGCTCATTCTGACATCAAGCAATGGTCCAATACATTTTTTTAGGTCAACTATTAAATTTAATTTCTTATTTCCAGTTTTTCCTTGCAACTTACTTTAACATCTTTGACCTCCTCACACCCCTCCCTTCAACTTGCTTTTGATTCTGCACTATGTTCATTTGATTCTCAATTTCCAAAGGTGCTTAATGATAACAATGTTGAGCAAGAAATATATACTCCACAAATGCAAAAAATGGAAAACGGAAATCAAGAATATGATCCCATTTCCCAAGGTACCATCTTGGGCATACAAAAGGATATTGACTATTGTACTTGTCCCTTGTTTCTATAAGGTTCTGTTTGATAACAACATGGAAAATAATAGGAAAAACGATGTATTATTGTGAGAATTTGAAAAATAAGTTGAGGGACAAGTATAATAGTTGATATATATTTAGGCTCTGTTTTTTTTTTTAATCATTTTCTATGTTGCTATCAAACAGAGCCTAAATATATGTTTCTTTAAAATTTTCATCCAATGGGTTGCTACTTAAACTCTTCCTGTCACCAAATGGTTTGCTACTTAAAACTCTTCGTGTGACCAAATGCTACCTCCACCTGTTTGGTGACTTGTTCCCAAACCATAATAACAATTTTGGCTTTAAAGATTTCACTCAAAGGCAACCTATATTTACTACCACGACCGAAATGAAGTGAACAAGGGAAAGAGAATCCCCTTGATACTTACATTTTCCCCCCAGTGATGCAAAAAAGAAATTTTGGCTCCTTCATCTTTCTCTAAAGTCCATACTGAAATATGAAAATACAATTAACCTTACGAATAAATGAAAATTTTCTATCATCATCTAGAGCAGACGCATATTTTTCAGTGACAATTACATTCAATGCCACCTTTCTACAGTATCTTAGGTTTCTTGTCTTGTATATTATATTTTGCCTGGAGTTATTGGCCTAAGATCTAACATCCCATTTCTCGTTGGTATCAAGGAAATAAAAGATTTCATTCAACTATTTTAAGTTTCAACAGAAAGTGCATTTGTTAAATTTTGAGCTAGTTTCTTTTAATTACTTGCAATGGAATTCCCCAGAGGCCCAAAGATAAAAGAGAAAGAAATAAAAACTACAAAATGATGAAAATTTTAGCCTCGGACCTTGAATTTCATCACTGTTAGTATAATCATGAGCACCTCCTTAAACCACGACCTCTCGTCTTTTCTCCAATTCTTCCATTTCCAACAGTCTTCCGTTACTCTACAGCTGGGTTCCCCAACAACTTTCTTTACTTGATAACTTGTTTGTCCTTCCTGACAGTGCATTACCTTATTTTATTTTATTTTTTAGAAAAAGGAAGCTCTAAGTTTCTTCCTTGTACAATCTACCAATAAATAAAGGGGGGAGGAAATCAAACTCATGAAACGTGTCAATGGAAGTCTTAACGCCCTGGCCAATTATTGTTTTATACTCTGCCTTCTGAAATTTGTAGTTCAATATTTTTATCTCGTTCTCTTTTGTAATGGAGACCTTTATTACCTTTCTCTTTCAAAGTCGTCGTAAATTTCACCAACAAGATATTCATACCAGATACTGAGTCTGAGCACATAGTTTAATGCTGTCCTATTGAATTGTTATCCTTAAAAGGTCTGGTAAATTGGTAATTGGATCTCTTACCGAAGTTCTCAATCTTTTGCCTTTGATTTCTTACTGATGTGTTACCATGTTTCTTGCTAGGTGGGTATTTATGGTTATACAGCATATTCAGCTAGTAAGTTTGGCCTCAAAGATATGGCTGAAGCACTGCAACAAGAGGTTATTGCAGACAACATTCATGTCTCTCTTATATTTCCCCCCGACACTGAGACCCCTGGTTTTGTGGAAGGTATGCAAATTTTAATTTTTATCCTACTGTAATCTTCAGAGTCATAATCTATCCATGAAAAAAGAAAAATTTTCTTTGGGTTTTACAGCTAGTAATAAGTCTAAATATCAGCATTAATAAGAATATTTTCTTTTATTGTTTCCCATACCTCCTACCCAAGCATTCTTTCATAAGTGAGGCCTCGGAAGCAAGAATAACCGGCTCATCTAACTCATTATCAACACTTTTAAACTTATCAAAGTTTACCATGACTAAGTTAGAGTCCGGACAAAGTTTACAACCATTAGTCTTATCCTCGACCCTCACCCAATCACAATAAAATACAACCTCCTTAAATATTGTATAGTCCAACTCAATGATTGGTCTAATGACCCCATACCACATGGTCCAAGCTTCCTTTAAATTTTTGTCACTTTTTCTTACCCTAAATTCGGTCCATGCCTTCATGCAAACACCACTATCTTGAGTAGAAACCATATCGTCATGAGACTTTGGAGAGAATATAAAACCTATTATTTGTCAACTTGCTCCACTTTGATTGCTTTATCCCAAAAATTATGGAAAGTTGCTTTCTTGTTCCCTTGCTTGTTCCCTTGATATTTTCCTTTGGGTTAATATATAGAAAAGAGAAGTTGAAGTAGAAGAGTAGAGAGGAATTTTGGCTCTCTCGTAGAATAGGCAGGAGGAATTTGGCTCTCTCTCTACCGAGAGAGAGGAGAATTGTCAGCTCTCTCTCTACCGAGAGAGAGATGGAATTTGGATTTGATTTCCTCCATTTGAATTTGCAAGTGAAAATTTGGAAGAAGAAAATTCGTGTACCGTAAGGTACAATTTATGAACTCAATATTTGGTTGATGGGTTTTGTTTCTTTGTATGAAAAATATATTGTATTTTTCATTTGAGTGTTCTTGGTAGAACATTTTGTAACCCATATTGTATTTGTACATTTGAATATATTGAGGAAGGAATGTCAGTGGACTAGGGGCGATTCGCCGATACCACGTATATCGTTGTTGTCTTCTTATTGTTCTTGTTTTTTTCTTCTCCATCTTTGTTCGGTTGCCTTCTTTGTAATTAGTGATTTGTAGCATAAGCATAGAATCGCAACAATTTGGTATCAGATGAGAAGGTTTTGGCAGATCTAGATATTTGGATTTTGGTGGAGAAAAGTTCTATTTTCTCACCAAAAGTTGTTTAAATCTTTGAATACAAAGATGGCAGAAAATTTGGATGGGCTTGAAGAAAAGTTGCATTGGGGTGGAGTTGAAGATGAAGAAGATGGAACGATTTTTGGGTGCAAAAGCTGTTTTGTTTGGTTGGCAAGAAAATTGCCAAAGTTGTTTGGAAATTATTTGCCAAGGTGGAGATTATTATTTGCCAACTTGCTCCAATTGCTCCACTTTGATTGCTTTATCCCAAAAATTATGGAAAGTTGCTTTCTTGTTCCCTTGATATTTTCCTTTGGGTTAATATATAGAAAAGAGAAGTTGAAGTAGAAGAGTAGAGAGGAATTTTGGCTCTTCGTAGAATATGCAGGAGGAATTTGGCTCTCTCTCTCTACCGAGAGAGAGATGGAATTTGGATTTGATTTCCTCCATTTGAATTTGCAAGTGGAAATTTGGAAGAAGAAAATTCGTGTACCGTAAGGTACAATTTGTGAACTCAATATTTGGTTGATGAGTTTTGTTTCTTTGTATGAAAAATATATTGTATTTTTCATTTGAGTGTTCTTGGTAGAACATTTTGTAACCCATATTGTATTTGTACATTTGAATATATGGAGGAAGGAATGTCGGTGGACTAGGGGCGATTCGCCGATACCACGTATATCGTTGTTATCTTCTTATTGTTCTTGTTTTTTTCTTCTCCATCTTTGTTCGGTTGCCTTCTTTGTAATTAGTGATCTGTAGCATAAGCATAGAATCGCAACAATTTGGTATCAGATGAGAAGGTTTTGGCAGATCTAGATATTTGGATTTTGGTGGAGAAAAGTTCTATTTTCTCACCAAAAGTTGTTTAAATCTTTGAATACAAAGATGGCAGAAAATTTGGATGGGCTTGAAGAAAAGTTGCATTGCGGTGGAGTTGAAGATGAAGAAGATGGAACGATTTTTGGGTGCAAAAGCTGTTTTGTTTGGTTGGCAAGAAAATTGCCAAAGTTGTTTAAAAATTATTTGCCAAGGTGGAGATTATTATTTGCCAACTTGCTCCAATTGCTCCACTTTGATTGCTTTATCCCAAAAATTATGGAAAGTTGCTTTTTTGTTCCCTTGATATTTTCCTTTAGGTTAATATATAGAAAAGAGAAGTTGAAGTAGAAGAGTAGAGAGGAATTTTGGCTCTTCGTAGAATATGCAGGAGGAATTTGGCTTTCTCTCTCTACCGAGAGAGAGATGGAATTTGGATTTGATTTCCTCCATTTGAATTTGCAAGTGGAAATTTGGAAGAAAAAAATTCGTGTACCGTAAGGTACAATTTGTGAACTCAATATTTGGTTGATGAGTTTTGTTTCTTTGTATGAAAAATATATTGTATTTTTCATTTGAGTGTTCTTGGTAGAACATTTTGTAACCCATATTGTATTTGTACATTTGAATATATGGAGGAAGGAATGTCGGTGGACTAGGGGTGATTCGCCGATACCACGTATATCGTTGTTGTCTTCTTATTGTTCTTGTTTTTTTCTTCTCCATCTTTGTTCGGTTGCCTTCTTTGTAATTAGTGATCTGTAGCATAAGCATAGAATCGCAACAAAACTGTTGACCCGATACTTTTTAAAAGTCTTAACCTTATGATATGGCCCTTGAACTAGCAGCCACAACATCGCCTTTGACTTTGTCTCTTTAGAAGTCGCCAACTGTTCAATACAAATAAATAATAATAGTAAACGTGTTAACCAAGGACATGTTATAATAATCAAACGTTGTTAATTACTAACATTCTGTTATAATCTAAAGTTGTTAACAAAGATCACCTTATCATATGCCCAAGGGATGAAAGAAGTTTGTTCTTGAATTTTTGTCATTTTAACCCTTTTTCCTTTGCTATTAGATGCCAAGTGTTGTTTATACTCACTGCAATATAATTTCAAAGTCTTTTGTAATTAAAAGTTAAATGACTAATATATTTTTAAGTCTAGATATGTAAAATATTAAACCTGTAGTACTCTTCTAATCCATCTACATGAAGTCGAAATAATACCCACCGATGTATTTGTTGAAATTGATGTGTTTCCAAAGTTACCATCTTATCATCTAGTAAAGGCCATGTGTCCGAAAACTCGCCATCTTCTTCTAAAAATGCTTAATGGGTTCGTTTGTGATTTCCTTCAAGTGGATTTGGCATATACTCCATGCAATACCTCACAGATTCAGCGACGATATAAGATTCTGTAATTGAGCCTTCAATATACCGCTTATTACTAGGAATATCTTTAAATTCCTTCATTTGTCTGTAGGTGAAGGAACAAACATGTTTATATATAACTTATTTTAACACTACTTTAAACTTATAAAGAAAAAAAATGAAGAACATAGTATGAAAAATTCACCGCTCAAAAGGATACATCCATCTAGCTCCAGTAGGTCCACAAATCAAGACTTCATCAGTAAAATGCATAAGAAGGTGGATACTAGTATCAAAAAATGATGGCAAAAAATGTTTTTCCAAAACACATAATGCCTCTGCAACCATATACTTCGCTCTTTGGAGATCCTTTCGAAATAAGACCTTTGAGCATAATATGTTAAAAAATAAACTCAATTGTTGGATAGCTCGCCGTAAATCTTTATGTTTTGGGAAGGCATATTGAAGCAATACAGGTAACAAATATTCTATGATTACATGATAATTATGCGATTTCAATGAATGCAAACCGGGAGGATTAAGATTGACAATGTTACTTAAGTTAGACGAAAAACTAAAAGGGAGCTTTAAGTTTTTCAAAATTTGACAGAAATGCTTTTTCTCTTCTTTGCTTAAGAGAAATGTTGCTTGCGGTTTTATTTCTTTCCCCAATCCGTTTATCTACTTGCATGCACTGCCCACTATGTATTCCTAACTCTTTCATATCCATTCTTGCATTTATTGTATATTTTGTTTTAGCTTTGTCGACTAAGATTGTGCATATTAGGTGCTCGGCAACATTATTCTCCGTGTGCATCACGTCAAGAACATGGCGAACTTGATGTGAAATCCAGTATTCCAAGTCAAAAAAGATTGACCTTTTGTACCACGCCAACAACTTTTGTGATTTTTTCAGGTGTGTACTCAATCTCACTTAATTTTCGCAAAAGACCTTCTTCGTTGAGTCCTGTATAAGCCTTTTTGTTTTCTATTGTCCTAAGTCCCAAACTCCCACCATTTGTAAACGGGTGATCTGTGTTAAGAAACATTCGGTAGTTTATGTAAACTATTTTTTTGCTACTCCCTAGTCAAATGGATGGCGTGTCATCACCACAAAGAGGACAAGCTTTATAACCATGTGTTACACACCCTGATAAATTCCCATAGGCAGGGAAGTCATGAATCCCCCACAAGACTATGGCTCTTAACGTAAATTGTTGCTTTTTGTACATATCGTAAGCCGAAACACCTTCTTGCCATAGTATCATCAACTCTTCAACTAGTGGCTGAAGAAAAAACATCTATATCTTGACCTGGTGCCTTTGGACCAGGTATCAACAAAGACAACAATTGGAACTCTCTTTTCATGCATAATGATGGTGGGAGATTATACGGAACCGTGATTACAGGCCAATAGCTATAACTAGCGGGCTGAATACCGTGAGGATTAAACCTATCAGTTGCGATTGCAAGACAAATATTACGCCCTTCTTTGGCAAAATCTGGCCATTTTTCCTTTACTATCCTCCATTGAGATGAATCAGATGAGTGTCTTTGATAATCCCATGAGTTAGTAGCTCAATCGTGCCATGTCATCTCTCGTGCTATCCATTCTATAGAGTATAATCTCACTAGTCTTGGAATTAGAAGGAAGTGTCTTAAAACTTTCAAAGGTTCTTTACAAGTTCTCCCCATTTTCTTCTTGGATATAGCATATCGCCCTTCTCCGCATTGATGACATTCTGTTTTATCTTCATTCTCTTTCCAATATAAAACACAATTATTGACACAAGCATGAATGAAAGAGGCCTTCATTCCTAAATCTTTCATCATACTCTTCATGCGTGGATATTTCTCTGGCAAATTATTTCCTTTAGGGAGCCACTTTTTCAAGACAGACAAAAGCGTCGCCACACTATTACCTGACTAACCAAATTGCTTATTTAGGTTATGTAGCTCCACAATTGCAGAAAGAGTTATCTCAGGACCCTCACAAGAAGGATACAATTTCTATGTCGCTAATCTTTTATATTCATTATACTTTGCATTAGGAACATCGCGTTCTTCAAAAGCACCCGTTTGACCAACATCTCCATCAACATTAGTTTCATCTTGCATTCCGTAACATGCATCAACAAGGTTCCCCATCTCGACCCCTATATCCCCTACGTCTTCTTCACCGATGTTACCCTCTAATTCAACATGATCTATAGATGGGTGTTGAGCTATCGGAATTGACGAGGGCATTTCACCATGTAAAAGCCACTTAGTGTATGTCCTATTTATGCCATTTATAATCAAATGATTTTGGAATTTTAGTACAGGAAAACGCAACTTGTTTCGACATTTCACACACGGACAAATAATTGTTGACAACTTTTCAACATCATTTGCAAGCGCAAACTTTATAAAATCTTCAACTCCTTGTCTATACACATCGTTAATCCTATTCCTTTCATTCATCCACTCTTTGTTAGTTACTTTTGACATTCTGCAATATCACACAAGAAATATAGAAAAACAGTCCATAAAAAAGCTACAAACAGTCCAAAATTATCAACAAAATTGCTCAAAATAATAACACACAAGCATGTTCAAAGCTGTCCACCAAAGTGGCGCAAAACAATTAAATAACATGCTCAACACAATCTAAATAAAATGGCTTAAAACAATCCATAAAAAGGCTAAAAACAATTTAAAACTATCCACAAAACTGCTCAAAATAATAGCACACAAACTTGCTTAAAACTGTCTACCAAAATGGCACAAAACAGTTAAATAAAGTGCTCAACACAGTTCAAATAAAATGGATAAAAACAGATTATACAAATGCTAAAAAACAGTCCAAATTTAGCCATAAAACTGCTTAAAATAATAGTACACAGACTTGCTTATACTTCCACCAAAGTGGCCCAAAACACTGAAATAAAGTGCTCAAAACAGTCTAAATAAAATGGCTGAGAATAATCTATAATAATGTTAAAAACAGTCTAAAACTATCCACAAAATTGCTCAAACTAATAGCACACAAACTTGCTCAAAACTGTCCACCAAAAGTGGCGCAAAACAATTAAATAATGTGCCCAGCACACTTCAAATAAGATGGCTGAAAATAGTCCATAAAAAGGCTAAAAACAGTCCAAATATAAAAAAAAGGCTATAAAATGGCTTAAATCAATATATATATATATATTCAAAATGTATCTTTTTAATTTGTACAACAACTAACTTGAATTGAAACAGTGCTTGAGGTAGTGCAGATTTACCAAAGTAACATATATATATAGGTCCCGAAGCTGGGTCCCCAGTTGTATTAGTATGTACTTAAACACACACATGAATATATATACATAAGTAGACTAGTGTTATTGCCAGAAAAAAAATCTCATATATATTTTTCCTTCATGAAATTTTTTTGCCCCATTCGAATTAAGTTAGAAAAAAAAATCCACTAGATTAGTGCTATTGCCATCATGGTGTGCTTGTTCAATTAATACACCAGAGTCAATAAAAATACTACATGCTTTCTTATATTACTGGTTCTAGCTTATACACTAACTGCACTAAGTATCTTTTTATTCTATATATATTTTTAATGCACCTAATATTAAAAAGGATGTTAGACACGAGGTTTTAGTGTAATGGTCACTTTACCATAGTTCAACTCTAAAAAGTCTTAATTCCCAACTCTTTTTCAAAATAAAGCACTAGGTCTCTATGTGTAAAGTATGTATATGAAAAAATAGTATATAAAAAAATAATGATTATTTACTATAGGTACTCTTATAGGGATGTCCATAATAAATACATAACTTAATATATAGCATGTGCCTGGTTGAGATATGGGGGAAGGCAAAAATAGTAGGGACCAAATATAACAGGGACAAAACTTAATATATATCATACGACCAGGGACAAAAATAGAAGCTCTGGCTAACCACATTTAAATTTACAAATTAAAGGGACCTAATCCATATACTTTGCACATAGGTACTATAATGAAACAACAAAAAGTAATAAATAAGAAAACTTGAAAAAAATAAAAGGCAAACATAATCATGAGATAGAGATGCGGCCAAAAGAGAATGCACCATTACAGTAAACATAAAGAGTGGACCTTTGTACAACAGTTTGATTCAATTAATAAAATATTTTTGAAATAATTAATGAATGCATTAATTAATATTATTGCTTACTTTGAAGCCAAATTACTAACATTAATTTGACAGGTATTTATATATGTGCTATTCTAATCTTGCCTTTTCAACCTTTTTCATAGGTTGATTCTTTTCCTCCCATGAAGAAGATGATATTCCATTAATATTTATTTAATTCGTTTGGGCTTCTTTTCTTGTACTACATATATATATATATATATATATGTACCTGTGCATAGAAAGATGGTGCCATAGTGGGTTCCCAGCGGTGTTAGAGACCTTTAGGGTGGGATAAGTTGGACCAAATATTTAAAGGGTTCCAAAGGCTCAAGAGGAAAATAATGCATAAGTTCTTTGATCTGCGCATAGAAGATAGCTAGGAATATCCTTGACTTGCAAAATTAGATTGTACAGCACAAAGGAATTATAAAAACAAAAGAAAAACGGATCCATACAAGAGGCAAAAGTTTGAAAAACATGATGGAAAAGACAGTTATTTAAAAGAAAGTTTCAGATCGTAAAGAATCATAGCTACAAGAATAAGAATACGAGGAAGAAGAACAAGGCGAATTAACATAACTAATTGTGAGCGATTTGTTAGAACACTCATAGCACATATTCAAGAAAAACCATAGCACCACCGAAATAGAGCATAATAAAAAAAAACACAACATAACACCACCATGTACACCACCGAACATCACAACCAACAACAGATATGGAAATAGACACACAACAGTACTGATTCAAATACACATTTTTTCTCATTTATATAAACAATTATAGGACAGGACATGGATCAATTGTAACTTATTTTTATATTTAGAAAACAACCCATTTATTGAATGTCCCAATCACTCAGTTTGGTAATTAACTACTAAACACATTAAATGGGGCAAACAAAACCCTAAATCTAACATAATAATAATAATAATAATAATAATAATAATAATAATAATAATAATAATAAGAAGAAGAAGAAGAAGAAGAAGAAGAAGAAGAAGTACCTTTAGCTAGATCATCAACGACCAGTGATAGAGACGAGAATCGGTGGGATGACTTCAGTTTCAGCGAGAGAGACCTAGAGCAGGAGATATTTAAGCACAAGAGGGGAATGAATATTTGGGGCTGAGGAGTATTCAAACAAATTAAATGGGGCAAAAAACCCCCCTAAATCTGACATAAGTAAGGGTTTCGATCTATAGATTGAAGAAGAAGAAGAAGAAGAAATTAACCTTCAGCGGGACCACCGACGACCGGTGACAGAGACAACCATCGACGGGCTGACTCCGACGAGTGTGTAAGGGTATGGTTTTGGCGAGAGAGACCTGGGAGGGGAAATAGAGAAGAAGATGTCTGAGTATAGCGGGAGATGTTGGAATATAGGAGGGGAATGAAAATTTGGACAAAATGTTTTTTTTTAAGTATTCAATTTATTGAAAATGAGAAAATATTTTAAGTTATTGGTTATTTATAATAAAAATGTATGGGCCACATGTAAAAACCGTTACTATTTCTGTTATAGAAATAAAAATATATTCGGACATAATTAATTGAATATAGTAACGGCTATTGTTAATTCTGTAACAGACTTTGTACATTACAAACCAATTACGGATATAAACCGTTACAGGTAAAAAAATTGACCGTTACTAATTTCCTGTTTTGGTGTAGTGTCGGGAGTATTAAGAAGTGATAATGGCTGTGGCAATAATGGGTTAAGTATATAGTTTATTTCTTTTAAAAATAAATAAGATAAATATATAAAAAATATATAAACCAAAATACTTAAAACTAACCGAACCCTAATTTCTCTCTCCGCACCATCCACACTTGCACCTAGCCGCAGCACACTCTTCTCTCTACTCTCTTGATTACTTTCACCTCCCTCCATCTCCACAGTAGCCGCCGCACCATCCACACTTCCACCGTAGCCGCTGCACTTCTTCTTCCCCTCGTCTCCCACTGCTTCAAAGGTAAGTAACTTCTTTATACTCTTAATTCATATATTTGAATTAAGTATAATATATATAGATTGATGAATCTAGTGTTCAACTTTGAGGTTTTTCTGTTCGAACACTGTTTCTCTCCCCATCGTCTCCCACTGTTTCTCTGTTTTTAACAACGATTTAGATAGTTTTATGTTGTAAAGCTTCTAAAAGATCTGTTCTTTATGTTTGGTTGCTGAGATAACGGAAGAAATTGCTATATAGACACACTCATTGAGCTTTTCTATATATTTATTTTCGGTTAATTTATAGTGGATTTTGCCTCCTCCAAAATTAGAATTTCTCACGCACACATATATATATGCATATTCAACTATGTGTTTGTGTATATGATAATCATGATTGATTCGTTTCCATTGTTGCTCTAGATAGATCATAATAAGGTTATGTGCTTGTTTTTGATCCTCCATAATTAGGCCACAATTAGATTCATTTGGCAACAATTAATACAACGAAAACAAAAGATGAATGTACAGCTCAAACAGAAAAAATGGAAAATTTGGAAAAAGATCTACACTTTTCTATCTGTTCTTGGCAACAACAGAGCCTAATCAATGCCAAATTCAATAGAATTAGAGTCTTCATGAATTATTATTATTTTTTTTTTGCTCTTTCTCGAGTTTTTCAATCTTCACTAATATTTTTTTTTATGTTGTTATAGATGGTTGCAAATGAAGGGGCGACTGTATTCAATATCTCACCATCAGATCTCCTTCCTCTTTAACATTTGACAAACGAGCTACTTCCTGCGCCAACCAATTTGCTTCGGATTTTTGTCGTCATCTTTCAGCTGTTCATTCTCACTTTGCCTCATTGATTTGTTTATACAGTTCTATTTTCTCTTCTCAAATTTGTAAAATTTTTGGAGCTCAGTTTAGTTTATGATAATTGCCGAGTTCTTCGAAATCTAAGAAAATAATAAAAGCTTCGAATTTTTTTGAAGAGTATTCTCTTAATTTCTATAGAACCCTAGTATTCTCTTCAAAAATGGCGTCTTCGAAAATGGTGTCTAGGTTAAGCTCTAGAATCCAACCTTTGCTTCTAAAACTGAACAACAAGAAAACTTCATCCTCCTCCTCAATCTCGCCTAATAATACATCATCAATCTTCAACTCTACCTTTCCCTCTCAGGCCTCGGCTTCATCTACACGGAATTGTATTTCTCGGTTAGATCTTCATCATTACCCTTTTCTACACCATCTCTATCTATTGATTTATTATATATGTGTATTTTTGGTTATGATTTAGGTTACTAGTTGGCGTTAAGAGTTAAAATTTTGTTTTTTTAGCTTTTGAATGGTGAACACTGGAATACTGAATTCTGAATGCTTAATGATGAACAGATTCTCTGAGAAACCGTGTCTGGTTTTATTTAGCTCTGATTGTTGAATAAATGACATTTTATACATCAATACCTAATGACTGGAAAGATAGGGGTGCCATTGGAATATAATTTTATTAAAATTAAATTAAGCATTCAGTGTAAGAGTTAGGGGTTGTTTGATTTGGCCACTTAAATCTGAAAACTTAAAAGTTTTCTGATTTAAGTGGTTTCAAAGTTGTTTGTTTGCCAAAAAAATTAAGTGGTTTGCCACTTAAAACTGAAAATTTGGAGCAAAAATTTTAAGTGGCAAATTTGCCACTTAAAATTGAAAACTTAAAATACCTTATTGTAAAATAACTATTTTACCCTCTTTGTTTCTCATTTTACATGTGATTTAAATAAACTTACAAGGGCAAAATTGTCGTATTAAACAATAGTCAGTTTTCAGATGTGTTATATTTAAACAAACAACATTTTTTCAGATACAGTTTTCAGAAGTAAACAAACAATTTTTTCAGTTTTCAGTTGTTTTATCAAACGACACCTTAGCCCCTTAATGCTCCAATTCAGCATTAAGAGGGTGAAAGCAAATACTAAATTTGAATACGTATGAAAATTCAGCGTTCAGCAGCAAGAAGCCAAGAAGTAAAATTGATGTTTGTTTTCTCACCTCTTAAATTTGAATGCATATAAAAATTCAGGCTTCAGCAGTAAGAGGTTCATTCAGATGAGAAACAAACAAAATTTTCAGAGGGTATAATATTTAGAGTTCAACATTCAATTTCAGCATTAGGATATATAAATGTGTATTTATTTGCTTATGCCATTATGGTTACGTTACCAGTGGAGTTGATCTTTATTACTAGGCTTTTCTGCTCTCTCTCTAATGATTATAGGTGTATTTTAGTTTATAAATGTGTATATAAACGTGGCTGTGATTAGGTTACCAGTGGAGTTGAGCAGCTTGTTAACGATGCTGCCATTGCACAGTGCGATAGCATCAGCACGGTTACAATCGATGTTGTCCATAGAGTCTCAGAGTTGGGGTTTAATTCCTCAAGGTGCGCTTTCAATTTTTTTATGCGTTTATTGTTCTGGAGATATTTAACTGATTAGTCCTTTCTTCAATTTATAGTGTTATAGAATAAGGGTGTTTGGATTGCTCATTTTCCTTTGAAATTGCCCAAGATTTTATATTTTCAATCTCCAATGGTTTTGATTGCATTAATTTTTTCAGCAACCAATTTGCATGGTACAACATGCTTTACTCACTTTTTATGAAGTTCCATCAAAATTCAACTAAAACAAATCGAAGAAACTCTACTATCTTCCACGTAAACTCTAAACAAATCAAATGAAACCCAATTTTCTTTGAATTCAGTGGAGATCAGTAGATTCAGATCAAATTGAAGTACTGAAGAGAAACCCTTTAAGCCACTATGAAGTTAGCGAAGAATAATTGAATTCGTTCTACCTTTATTTGGATTAAATTGCTTGATTATAATCATTAATTTCGGTATAAATGTGGGCGTGTCTTACAACACTTGCAAGTGCGCACAGAGATTTTATTAGTTCTTCACATATTCCTATGTGTGAATGTTGTTTTGTTAATGCCTGCCTGATCTTATCAACTAATATTTGCATCGTATTGTTGCCACTGCTGGAAGTGGCACAGGAATGACACTAGACTCTGAAGTGGAAAGCAACCTTAAAAGAACATAGAAGTATAATGGGGAATATAGCATTCCTCTGTTTTCTGATGTATCAACTGTGAACTGTCACAAAGGCAACCACTCTTGACTTTCTTTTCTTAGTTGGGCTGGATTCTGTAATCAAACATTTTCGACTGCGTTGTCATTTAGTTCAAAGTTATCGTTTATATGGAGGTGTAATTATCTCTACAGTAGTAATTTGAATATATGCACTTGATAGGTGACCAATGAAGGGGACAGTAGGAAGGGGAGGCACGAGGTGCCTTGGAAGGAGGTAGTGACAGCATTAGAGAGATAGAACTTGTAGTTTTATGTTGTAAAGATAAATAGAGAAGATGATGGCATCTTTTATCTGAAAGTAAAATTGAGGGGCAAGTCTTCGAAAGGGAAATTACTTTAGAGGTGTTCTTTTTCCAATATATTGGTTAATGTGAATGGAGATCAATGCTTGAACTTTGGAAACAAAAACGGGATGAGTTATGCAATCACAATTTAGAATACTGGAGGAATTGAGGGAATCAAATTTATGGCATACTTTTGCATACTTTTTGTAATGGATACCACTGAGGTTTAGGGCTTTTAGTAGCATGGCTTCATTGTAGGTTTTGGAAGTAGATTTAAGTGGTTTGTTGCTAGCCGAATCTTATCTATTTTGTGGGATTAGTGTTGGGTGGATTGTACTTTTCATTTATGATGGAGAGCTGGACATCTTGTTCGGCTGGAGAGAGTATGCATATTGCATGCTCATGCAGAGGTTTGTTCTTCCTATTCACGGTCTCCTTCACAAATTTGCATTATTATCTCGCAGGAATTGCCCCATTTGCATATATAAATTGCAAATGTTTCATTGCAATCAGTTCTCTATCCTAATACACTCTCATTTGTTAATTTTGTAGGCATCTCAATGCCTTTATGATGGCAGATCTTTGGCGATCTCATGAAGCAGATTCTCAACATAATAGGAAACTAGGGCACACCTTTTTCTGACTTCAGAGGAAAACTTTTGAACTATTTTTTTTTTATTTTTAAAGAAATGATATTTATTTAGTAACTTTTAATAACATCTATGTCTTCAAGTTGTGATTTATTTATTTATATGGTTCATTAGAACTGTTTTTGT
The DNA here is from genome assembly GCA_021464415.1 of Lonicera japonica. Lineage (NCBI taxonomy): Eukaryota > Viridiplantae > Streptophyta > Magnoliopsida > Dipsacales > Caprifoliaceae > Lonicera > Lonicera japonica. The sequence goes on from CM038468.1 coordinate 38,861,689, forward strand.
ATGACTGTCCTGGCGAAATGAGATTTGAAACTTGATATCCCTCTCCCTCAATTAAGTGCGTGCTTAGCTCGACTTTTCTTTCTTACCCAGAAGGAGTAGTCGGTAGTTCCGTGTATAAAGTTTGAGTTTTGACAAATGAACATGATTTGATTTAATGAATTATCAATTTAAGATTCTTTGAATGCATAAAACTTGAACCAAAAGAGGTGTAAGTTACATGATTTGCTTGTAGAAATTCTTCTAGTATATGCTATTCTATGAATAACCAGCAAGTGTATTCCACCTTTTAAACTTGTTTTTATGTCATCTCAAAGCCAGTTTCTGGGTAGCTTGCTGTCTTTGACCATTATGAGATCAAACACATTCCCGGGTTAAATGAATGCAACAAGTAAAACAAGGGAATCTCTCTCTTAAAAACCATTTTTACTGTAAGGGTCTCAGGTGAATTTATTTAGGGAATTTATACAAGAAATGTTATGTAGTCTAAAAGGTGTTTCAAAAGTTGTAATCCAAGTGGTTAAATATGCTTAGGTTAGTACCGAGAGTTGAGTCCTGCAGAAAGAATATTTTTATGGAAAAATAATATTAGAGCTTCTTCAATGGAATAACTAAAATTGAAAATTATGGAAAAATAATATTAGAGCATCTTCAATGGAATAACCAAAATTGAATAGTTTCATTTATTAAGTTGTTAAAATTAACATCCACAATGATTATTTTTTCTTAATAACCAAATTAGTGGAGTCCATTATATTAATTGGCTACAAATTAAGGGGAAAAAAAAAAGGAGGGAAAGATGATTTAAATTTGAAAAACTTCTCTTTTACTCAATAAAATTAGTGGGTCATTTATTTTGGTTATTGAAGAAGATTGTTAATTTTGATTATAAAGATAGCGGATTTGGTTATTAGTTAAAAGATTGCTAACATTTGATTATACTATTAGGGTACTGTTTTTAACCAATATTATTAAAATTGATTATAATTATTATTTTGATTATACCATTGGAGATATTCTTACAAGAAAAAAAAAAGAAGAAGAAAATAACAACAATTTAATGTGTTATTGTTGCATTTTTGGTCAACTTTCATAGTTCTCTTTTTCCATCATGGCATTTTGGTTTTAATTGTAAACATTTATAATTTACGAGAAATCGTATGTAATAGGTAGTAAAATTGTCTACTTCTATTTGATGATAACATGTGGTAATATTAAATGTATTTTTTTATTTTATCATATTTTATTTTGGTTATATCATTCCATCTTCCTCATATCTCTATGTTTTACCATCAAGTCTTTTCTATTTTTTTTATTGTTATTTCATTTACCTCTCTTAACATAGTTTATTTACCAAACTTTTACACAAATATTACATATCTAAGTATCTTAAAATATTGTCATTAAACAAAAATTTTACAGATTTTACACCAAACAAGAATATACGTACAATATTGCTAGAGATTTTCTTTCAAAATGTTTTGTAGTTCACATGGTCATAAAAAAATTAATGTGAATTTTAGTTACACTGGTGTAGTTAAATTATATTATAACACTACTAACTAATAATCATGTTATTATCAAAGGTTATGTGTAAAATATTAAAAGTATATAATTAGCTTTAATACTCCATGACATATTAATATTAAAAAAAGTTATTGTTAAAAATAAATAGTTACTACAAAATGATTAATACTTAAGTTGTTATTTAATATTTTAAGTATAATATTACCGTAAATTTATCTTTTAGAACATCTACACATCAATATGCTTATTCTTACAAAAGAAAAGTATATATGCATTGGTTACTTAGTGGGACTCATTTTTTAATATCGCATCTATAACTTGATCTCACACAGAATTTATTATTCTGGCAATACTGTCTTCCTAATTTTATCTTAATTTAGGAGTGTTTCTACTGAGCACATCAATGCACAATAAAATAATTGCTTTTACCTCTTCATATCTTTAAGCAAATAGACATTTCATTGTCATGTTTTTTTCTTTTATTTTAATTGTCTTTTTTTTTTAACAATATTTTATTTTAGTTGTTTCCTGAGAGAAAAAAGTCCATCAATTCATGCACTTTGTACATCTTATATATAGTATGGTTGTTACTGTATGTTGTTTCATCTTCCTATAATACCACGTGGCTTTATTCCAAAGTGTACGTTGAAATAAAACCTAGGGCATTTAGTTTCGAGTGTGGTTACCTTTACCACTAGGACAATTGCACTTACTCAAATGTGACATAGTGGTGCAAGGAGGGACAATGCATATGAACAAAATTAAAATTATCTTAAACTTAGTGGTTGGAGGGCAAGGAGGGACAATGCTCTTGCAAAAACATCTTATAATAAGGTATAACAAGTTAATAGAAACATTATCCACCATATTTTTGTCTCTGGTCACAAGTGCTTTCAGCAGGAATCAAACTTCTGCAGTGCATAAACGATTCGCCTACTTAAAGTGCAAATTACCACCTACTTGACACTTTATAACTAAATCATATTTTAATCTCATTAAGTGAATTAATAGTTCTTTAATTTCCCCGTTGGAATAGACCTTGTATTATGTGGATTGTGCGGAATTTTTTTTTCAAAAAATTAAGAAACTACCTCCCAACCCCAGGCCTAAAACAAAAGTAAGAAAATGTAAGGTACCAAACATAATTTGACAACTCTTATTTGACCCATATGCTATAGTACATGAGGCCCACTTGCACAATGAAATTATATATGTTTTTATTTTTATTTTTTGGGTCATAGAAATTATATATGTTGAAAAGAAGCTCAATGGGGTTTTCTAGGTTAATCATTAATCTATGAAATGAGTTCTAAGTACGGATACTTTGGGATCAAAATTTGGTTGTGGCCTCGCAGGAAGTCGTTTAACATCTGGTTTGAGCACCGTTTGTACAGTTATAGGCTTAATGTGGAAAGTAATAAATCCAATATTTTTTGGCGAAATGTCTATCATATTTGTTCATGTTTTCAATTAAATTTTAACAACTTATGACAGGTTATCGCTGATGTTTAATAAAAAATTTAGACGAATAAGAACCCCGCTTGAATTCTAGTATTTTTCAACAAAACACTAATTTTTAACATAGAAACAATCTTTCTTTCAAAAAAAAAATATAGAAACAATTTATTTTGTATTGCGAGCTTTGGTACACTAATTAATATTTGTAGAATTTAATTTAAGTCAGTGAAAGAGTAGGACTTTTTTTGGCAATCCAACTATGTTTTGTAAGCAATAAGGGTACCTGATAATATAAAAGGAATAAGTTTGAATCTCACCCTAAACTTCTTGTTGATAAGAACAAAAGTGGCATCAAAATAGAATCCCTTAGACAAAGAGGAATTTGAATGTCACTCTTACTTTAACTCAGTACTACATAAATTTCCCAAATAAATATATTTACGGAGATATTACAAAAGTTTATCCTGAAATTAACAGAAAATTGGAAATAACCCTTCACCTTCTACCTGATAAAAAAGAAACAATTCATCTTCAATAGCTAAACTCAGTGCTCGTAATGTTCAAGTTTTTTTGCTTTTTGGGAATTCAAAAATTGGTAAATTCGCATGTGAAGTTTACAAGAATTTGAATCTAATTTTGTCAACTCCTCTGCCGATTGAATCACGGTAGTCAGTAGAAGGCATGACTTTAACTGAATCAAGGAGAGACTTAATCTGTTGTGTATAAGTTAATTTTCCCGAATTGTTGGAGAAAAAAATGTATCAAAATGAATAATAAGATTCTGTTCAATAATAAGATAGAAAATCTATACTAGTTATGAAAGTGTGAATAAAGGGATTGTATTTGAACTTTTATTAATTGGTTAGTAATAAATCGTTCTCTCTCTCTCTCTCTCTCTCTCTCTCTCTCTCTCCCCGAGTCAAAATTATACGATTTTTTATCTTTTGCTTAGAAATATATTTTCTACTCAAAATTCTACCCTATTTGGTTTTTGGTTATTAGCTAATTTTGTATATTTTTTTTTTTGAGTTAAAATCCTACCCTATTTGGTGTTTAATATAATTTAAGAATATTTATTCTACTCAAAATCTTATTATATTTAGTGTTTTATTTAGGAACTAATTATAAATCATACTCCATTTTGTTAAGTTCACCTACTCTATTTAGTTTTAAAGCAATCCAATAGTCTTTAATTTAAAGTACTCCTAATTTGTATTTTATTTCTATAAGGATTATAATATAGCACATTATAAATTAACATCTAAAATATTCTATTTATATTAGCATTCTTACAGAATTATCAGTTTTAATTTTTGTGAACCATTATAATTCTTCAACCAATATATTTGAACCATTAAAATAGTAATTTATTTAAGTATTATCATGTCTATAACAAATATTTATTGGAGTGGTATTTTTAACAAAGTTATAGTTACCTTCTTTTATTTGGATTGTATTTTCAGTTAACAAGTCCGATTGTTTTGGATTCACCGGGAATTAACGAAATTTAAATAAGATTGGATTTGGTGTGTTATAAATAGAACACGTGTTTAATTTGTGCTTTTGTTTTCACTTTTGACGTTAATAAATATTTTTCAATTACTTGACAAGCAAATATTTTCTTGCATAGTACATAAAATTTGCATACTTAATTATGTTTATTCAAATACCAAATTTTGTTAACAGTTTAAAAGTTCTTTAATTATGTGTATTGTATATAATATCAAATTATGTTTATATGTGCTATCTTATTTTCTTGTTTTGGAATTGTAGTATCCATTTTTCTTAAAAGTAATAGATATTAATGAACTACAAATACAGAAAAGATTAGTTTCAAATAAATTAAAAGTATAAATATACGATTAACTATATCTAACTTATGATGTACTAAAATATAATGATCTATAGATTTTTTATATTCCTTTGAAGAATAAATAATTTTTTGCATGGAATTTCAAATTTCCATGTTAGAATTTGTCCTACAAATGTAACAAAATTTAACAATAGATAGAGGGTAGTTATATCGTTAAAACAGTGTCCATCGTGCCAAAAAAAAATGTGTTTTTTTGTAAAGTATTAAGTATACAAAATCAGATGCTCCATAATTTACTTTGTAGAGACTTGAAGAGTTTTAGCACCATTTTTCTAACTAAATTTAAATACTAAATTGATAAATTATAAGGCAGAAAAAGAAAAGATGAAAGAAAGAAAGAAAAGAAAAAGTATGAACTACTTAAGGAAAATTAATATTTATCATAATCTTATTATTTTATTTCTTCTAAAAATGATATTAATATAGAATTGTTTTACCATTACAAGTCAAATTTTTTTAGAAAAATAATTTAATTTGCATTTGCATTTACAATTCAAATTTTAATTAATTTTTATTTATTTATGTATAGTTATTTGTAAATTTAATTTATATTTTTAAAGATTATCATAATTATGTGCAACACATGTGCATGATGATGAGTAATAACAAAAATAACAAAAAATCGAAAAATAAATCTCCACCTAATGCAGATCGAACCAATATCTATAATAACAAAGTAAAGTTGATTTTGAAATAAATGAACAGTATCTTGCTCAAATTAAAATAATCTCAATCATCCAATTTTTTAGATAACCACATCCAATCATTTTCTTCACCCAAAGCTCATTTTTTCACCATATTCCCGATATCACTCTAAAAAACAAACCATTCATCTTCATAATCTCTCTAAAAAAATAATAATTTTACTCTAGCAAGAACTCAAAGCTTAAGAACCATTACAGCATAATCGAGTAAGTATGTTGTAGTAGGTATATTAATTTTATAAAAGGGCCATAGGCACAGATTACCCTTAGTTTTGTATATAATATTATCTCAATTTACAATAACAAAGTAGAATTGATTTTGAAATGAATGAAGAGTATCCCACAAATTAAAATGATTTCAATCATCCATTTTTTGAGATAACCACATCCACTCATTTTATTCACCCACAACAAAAGCTCATTTTTTCACCATATTCTCGCTCTAAAAAACAAACCATTCATCTTCATTTTCTCACTCTAAAAACCAAACCATCTATCCATCTTTACTATATTTACTATTGTAAGTACTTGAAGCTTGGTAGCCATCACCACATGATTGAGTAAGTAAGTCATCGTAGGTACATTGCCAAATTTATAAACGTGTTGTAGGCATGGGTTATTCCTAGTTTCGTATATAATATAATCTTAATATATAGTAACAAAGTAGAGTTGATTTTGAAATGAATGAATAGTATCCCGCTCAAATTAAAATGATCGCAGCCATTCATTTTTGAGATAAACCTATTCACTTATTTTCCTTGGCCACAACAAAAACTCATTTTTCTTTACCATATTCTCACTATAAAAAATAGACCATTCATCTTCATTTTCTCTCTCTGAAAACAAACAATCTTTACTCTAGTAAGAACTTGAAACTTAGCAACCATCACTGCGTGATTGAATAAGTATGTCGTTGTAAGTATGTAGTCAATTTCATAAAAATATCGTAGGCATGGATTACCCCTGTTTCGTATACAATACTAAGTATTGCATGTGTCGGACAGTACGTTAAAATAAAAAAAAAATTAACAAATTTAAATTAAATAATTTAATTGCAAAATTAAATATTTTTGTCGTTGTACTAATAATAGATTAAATCACATTTAAATTTTTGTATGCGGTGATCTATGATATGGTTAAATAAACCAATTATATATAACAACTACTTTTATTATTTTGTAATATGATTTTTCATACATGCATTTGTGTAAAAATTATAGTTTTGTCAATATATATTTCGAATAGCTATACAGGCATTGAATATATGTTTTTTCACATTCGATGCTAATATTTTTAATTCTCAATAATTTTTTTATATCATGATTCCTTTCGACCGGAAGAATACCTAGAGAAAGAAAGTGGGTACTGTGTAATTTAACTATATAATTTTTTTAAATATAATATTATAATAAGAATAAATCTTATTTTATAAATTTTGATGAATAAATTTTAAATTTTTAAATATTATTAAATTTTGATTTTTAAATTTAAAATTATAGTATTTTAAATTTTTTGAAAATTAATGAAATAAAAATAGGAAAGAATATTTATGTGTGAAATATAATTATGATTTGGTATTTTTATGTGAGTAAAAAATACAAGTTAAAAACTTACAAAAATGTTAAATTATGGACCAAATTATAAATGTTGACTCTCTGTTCCACAATCTCAATTTATATCACTGCAACGACAAGCACATCAGTGAGACTGTAAAAATCACCATGGCTTATGCAATATTGAAACGATCGTCCATTACGAAGTCAATCGCCGGAATCGGAAATTCAATTAGGGCATACGCCTCCGTTGCTGTCGGCACTGACCTAGTTTCGGCGGCACCGAGTGTAGCTCTCCAGAAAGCTCGAAGCTGGGACGAAGGTGTCTCCTCTGGTTTCTCCACTACCCCTCTCAAAGACATTTTCAAGGTCTCTTTAAATTAGCATTTGCTTAACTAACCATTTTCTAACTTGTCTTTTGTTTCTGTATCTGATTTAGGGTTTTGCTGATTTTCAATTTTTGTTTTGTTTTAATTTTCAGGACAAGAAAGTTGTAATCTTTGGGCTCCCTGTAAGTTCCTTCTAGATTGTTAGGGTTTAAATCTTCATATTTTTGGCTTTGTTTTCCGTTTTGTTTATGTCTGTATTTTATTTTAATAATAATATTATTCTTTGTTGCTTTCTAGTTTTGAACAGAATTTTGGTTGGGTATTTAATTACGTTACTTACAATTCATGTGTTTTGGACCCATATACAAAGACAAGAAATTTGTTATATGTAATTTGTCTTTTGAAATAACACATTTCCACTTGTAAGGGCTGTTGATGGATATGCCATAGAATGTTTACCCTATTTTCATTTTCATTTTCTCTTTTAAACTCCCAATTTTGGGTTAAGTTGGAGAGATGATGGCATAGAGACTTGGGGTGCTTTTGTTTTTTTACCCTTTGAATATTGAATCCGAGCTTTGAAGATGCTATTTGTTTTTATTTTGAACGAGCCTTGAATATTAGGTGTTTGTTTAAATCCATTGTTTAACTTCAACATTGAGCATTCAGCGGGGCTGATACCTCTTAATGTTGAATGCTTAATCATTAGAAAAATAGCCATTAACCTCTCAGTGATCTAGAAAAACAAACAACTTATTGCACCTTTGAATGCCTTAAATGCTCCTATTAAGCATTCAGAGGCAAAATTAGACCTTTGAGAGGTTTGAGGCAAGGTTGACCGTTGACCCCGTGTTGCCTTTATCTGTTCATCGGTTCACTCTTGTTGTAAATGTCTTGAGTCTCCTTAAGGTGGGTTTGGTGGACGGGTGGAACTTTGGAATGAGTGCAAACTTGCAGGGATGAGGGTTTTGACATCTTCATATTTTCTGGCTTCAGTTGCTGGTTGTCTAACCCAGCAGTGTCCTTTGGATTACGTCCAGATGGAGAGTACTAGGGCTGTTTCTTTTTGTGAATCCACTTTGGAAAGGGTGTCATCACGGCTGGATGGGTGTAAGGGGGTGTATTACACTTAAGCGGTGTTGCAAAACTCTGATTCAGGCCTCTGCTTGAGTATCATTCCTCTTTATTCTTTGTTTCTTTCTTAGGATTCCTGTGGTAATGAGTTGAGAGGACTGAGATATTAATGCGTGATATTTTGTTGTCTGGCATTAGTGATGTGAACAGGGATCATTTGGTTATTGTTCCTTAGTCTCGACCCCTTTTCTGAAGGGGGTTTGGAGTTGGGGAATTTGGTATTCTGAAAAAAATCTCTTTAGTGGGAAGTGGCTTGGCAGTTTCCAAGGGAATTCGTATTCTAAGAAGAATTTCGGGTTGACCTTTCCTCTCCTTTGGGACTGTATAGTTTGTTTTTTCTTTTCATTGTGCTTCTATGCAAACATTTAGCAGTAACTCAATACATATACTTGCTGAGATTGGGTTGCGATCATTCATCGGTATGATCTCTTGGTGTTTCCTTCTTTTTTTAAAGTTTTTTTTTCTCCTTTTGTGGACATCTAGTCCTCCATTTATTACTATTCTTTCAATAAATTTTATTCTTATTGAGGGAAAAACCTTTTGAAACACAATAATGCTTCCATAGACCATATTTTCGGTTATGCTTCGCATGGAGGGTAGAAACACAAATGTAGAGATCATATTATTTGGAATTTTCTTTTTTGCCTTTTTTCTTTTGTGGAAAACCTTAAAGAACTTAGATCATAGTTTTAACTCTTAATTAATAATAGCATGACGTGAATTGGCCAGCCATCTCCTCTGTAGAGGCTGAGGTGAGTGCGTGAGAGGGATTTTACTGATGTCAAAGGACAAGGAGAGTTTGGGTAGATTAACTTCCACTAAGATGTCTATGTCTCTATGAGGTACCCAACCAACAACTTGTTCATTGATTACTACATAAATCACCCACATTTTTAAATGGATTTGGTCTTTGGAACAACAAGGCTCTACATTGATAGCTATACTCATTTATCGGTTCTTGTGTCAAGGATTTACTTTTCCGTTTCTTTCTAAGTTTTGACGAGCAATTATGCTTGCTTTAATTTGTCTCCAGGGTGCGTATACAGGGGTTTGTTCACAGCAGCATGTGCCGAGTTACAAGAATAACATTGACAAGTTCAAGACTAAAGGCATTGATTCTGTGATATGTGTAGCTGTTAATGATCCATATGTTTTGAATGGTTGGGCAGAGAAACTTGAAGCCAAGGATGCTGTAAGTTGTTCTCTCATGTTTTGTTTCATTTGACTTTTCGTGCTTTCTTGGAATCTAAAAATTGGTAAAGACATGCAATTGATATGGAGTTTTTGCGTCACCGATTCCTATTTCTTTGTCGAAGAAACTTTATACACGAAACTATCAGTTTCTCTTTCTAAGAAAGAATATAAATTCATACCAAAGAAGCACTCGAAGTATTATTTTTTTTGATAAGAAACGAAAGATTTATTGCTATTCAAAGAAAGTTACATCAAAGAAAAAGCAATAAAGATAGCAGTGGATGAGAAAACCACTACAAAGATGAAAACATCCAAGTTTGATCTGGTTGTTTGTTTTAATTCAGTCTTTAGTTAATTTTGTTGTAAGTAATTGGATTAAAGGAATATTAATTGGTTGGTGTTTGCTTCTGCCTCCTAGACTCTTGACAAACTTGCAGAAATGTAAACTTGTGGAACAGTGGAAGGCAGGAACTTGAGTCACATTTCGATGCCCTCTTGGAAGACAGTTTCTTCATCTTATAACATCCCTCTACTTTCCTAATCAAAGCAAAAAGACTATTCCTTTTTGTCTGACTTTTTTTTTTTCACATCTTAAAAGTTTTTTGATAGAAAACATAATTTTTTATTAAGCCAAAAGGAGAAATACAGCTACATCAATGAGATGGTCAGAGAACTGAGGTTAAGACATCCACCGAAAGCTCTAACAACCTGAAGAAGAACAACACTAGCTGCCTAGGAACAAAACAAACAGACCATCCCCCCCCCACCTCCACCCCAACCCACTACACTGATACAATCTAAAGAGAACAAAAAACGATCTGAAACATCAAATATCCCCGAGGCTTTTGCCCACTGCCCAACCAGAAAACAAGAAAACTCCCAAATATCCGACAGATCACTGCTCCTATCTTCAAATATCCTCCGGTTGCGTTTAGACCATATCAGCCAAGCTATAGCCAAAATAGATAATCGCCACAATTGCCTGACTTTCTTACCATTCTTCTTGAAATACCATTTAATAATAAGGAAGTCGCTCTATTTCTCTGGAAAAACTCCTATCAAACCAAACAATCCTAGCGCCTTTGACCAAATATACTTAACAAACTCACAAGAAGCAAAATATGATCAATACTCTCATTTGCCCTCCTACACAAAGCACACCATGATGGAGAGAGGGACATAAAAGGCCTCCTAACTTGAACCATGTCACATGTACTCACCTTCCCCAAAGTAGCTAGTCATGCAAACACTTTGATCTTGTTAGGAACTGCACCTTTCCAAATAACGCTGAAATGGGGGAAGGTGGAGAATGAAGGACATGAAAGAATTTCAAAGAAGGATTTGCAAGAAAATTCCCCCGACGGATGCCCCACTCAAATTCTTTTGTCCAAAACCTCACGATTATTGCGGATGTTATCAATGGAGTTTAATAAAGAAATGAATTCATCACTCTCTCTATCATTAAAATTTCTAGAAAAGGGCAATCCCCACGAATGACTAGATCAGCTTACCCAAGAGATACTCAATTGGATACACATGTTACGATTCATGGAGAGACAATATAACCGAGGAAAGGATTCTTTAAAGGACAATTACCCACCCATGGGTCTTCCCAAAATCGAATTCTATCACCTTTTCCCACTACCCATTTAGTGTTCTCCCCAAAGGAATCCCACCCTCTTGCTATAGATTTCCAAGGAGATCGAAGGGAAGCATTGAAGTTTAAATTCACATCCCACCCATTAGGATGATTGCCATACTTGCTTACAATAATAGAGTGCCGTAATGAATCTTGTTCCAAAGGAAACCTCCATAACCATTTACCAAGCAAAGCCACATTCCTTTTACTCAAATTCCCCACCCCAAGGCCCCCAAATTTTTTAGGTTTAGAAACAATCTCCCACTTTACTAAATGATCTTTCTTTCCCTCACCCTTCCCCTCCCAAAAGAAATCCCTCATTCTTTTTTCTAAAAGAGATGCCACTTTGGTTGGAATTTTGAATGATGAAAGGAAGTATGTGGGAATGCTACCTAGAACCGATTGGATCAAGACCGACCTACCACCTCTAGAACACACTATCTTCACTGAAGTTTAGCTATAAGAACTAAATATAACAAGAACCCAATACCCTTTCTTTGTTTAATATCAGTGGTGGAAATACTCACGCTGCTAGCTGGGGGAACAGTAATTGTCGTTCACTTGAAGCCAGTTTGTACTAAAATAAGCCAAAAGTTAAGTATGTATTCACTCTCCCCCTCTTGGCATGCTTTGAAAGTAAACCAACACTTGTAGGATATTGTTCTCCTGCACTTCAGAACCATCAGCTACACTTATTTCCTCATCACACAAGAATCTTGAAATGTTAATGATAAAATAGTTTTGTCAACTACTTGGCTTTGCAAGTTGAATCTTTCATAACAGATGCCAACTCCTTTGTGATATGGTTTGTGAAACTGTAGTTGGGTAAATGATCATACATCTGTATCTGTGCGGTTTTTCGTTCCCATTGCTGCTGATATAAACCCAAAGTTAGTTAAATGCCATTTATTTATTGATTAAGATAGTCTTGGCTGACAAATCAGATTGAAACATTCATCGTGGAGAACTATAATTTTTTAATCAGTCTCCTTTTTCTACACAGTTTTTTGCCAAATTGTTGGAAGGATTACTGAAGTAGTACCCTATATTTATCTTTTGATGAATTTCTGTAAGAAGCATTTTTTTTTTCCTCCAACCGGTATTTTGATGATTTGCTGAAAGAAGCATTTTTGCCCTTCTTCCCAATAGATTGAATTTTACGGTGACTTTGATGGGAGCTTCCACAAGAGCTTGGACTTGGGAATTGATCTCTCTGCTGCCTTGCTTGGACCTCGCTCTCATAGGTATGAAAAATAAATTTAATTTGTACGCGCTTGTCCTCAAGTACAAATAGTGAGTTGGTTGTAGCTTGGATTTAGTTTTACAATTGATGTCTTTTGTGCAGATGGTCAGCCTATGTGGTTGATGGGAAGGTCAAGGTTTTTAACTTGGAGAAAGCTCCATCCGAGTTCAAGGTTTCAGGTGGAGAGGTAATTTTGGATCAGATCTAGAGCTGTTTATGTTTTATATCAAAATGGAGGTGGAGGTGGAGGTGTAGTTAAGTCTAGCCCTGCTACATGTTTCTGTCCTACTTTGCCAACATGGTTCAATAATGCATACATATATATATGCTGATTCCAGATGAATATAGTACTTTCCAATATTGTAAATTTTGTTTGCCTTCCCTTGTAACTTGCCCACATCCCAATTGATAATTGGATTTTGCAACCATATTCTCTTCTCCAAATGTGATGGCATCCCCCCAGCTGGTGATCAGTGGGGGGACTATAATACAATTGGATTTAAAAAATATATAAATCATATTATATATATACACACGCAAAATAAAAAGAAAATAATAATAACGGGTTTGGGCTTAGGTAGTTGTGCGCTACAGCACGCTTTGTACTTTCGCATAGCAAAGCATTAAACTTCAACTTCTTACGGTTTCAAAACTGTGACAAATTCTAGAGACTTAATTTTTGTCACAGTTTTTTGAACCGTTATTTTTTGTTGGCCAACTTGTTTTCCTGATCATTTTTCCTATCATGGTAACTAATGTCATATGACAATCTAGTGTAAGTGCCTTGATCCTTCTATCTATTGACATATATGTGCTTGTAATAGCACTTAGATGCTCTTAATTACGCTCTAGAGAATGTCGTTTTGGAGAATTGTAAGGGAAGTCAAACTGAGACTGCATTCAGTTTCCTCTCAGATTAGACTGAGTTATGGACTCTCTTTTGCCTTCAGTTTTGGGGAGTGCATAGTCACCCTGCTCAGCCATCTGTGGCTGAATCTTACTATTCTTCAAACCCTCCAGAAACAAAAGTGAACGCAGATAGTTCAGTAGCAATAGAGGCTGCTGCGGCTGCGATAGCATAGCAAGGGACTTTATCGGCCATCTTCTTTGGGCTTTCAGGAAGTCAGTTGAGTGGAGAGAGAATTTGAAGGTGGAACTTTATGCAATCGTGATAATTTGCTTTTGTCGCGGTGATAATCACTATTTCACTACAAAATGCCGAAAACTGGTTAAATTCCCCTTTCCCTAGCCCCACCCTGAATGAGTGCACATGGAATTTCCTTGTTTGTTAGGGTCAATAAGTATTTTGGATCTAGGTACCCAAATATTCTCTTAACTATGGTACTAACATCATACATTCCCAAACATGAATCATCTCATCACAAATATTAGAGTATCTCCAATGAAAAAATGGATTAGACACATCCAAACCATGGACATGATTTTGTTTTTTTTTTTGTCATAAATTTTTTCTTGATGGACACATTTTAAAGAAAATATCTCCGATAGGATTGTCTATTAAAAAATTAATGAAAAACTAATTAATGGATAAGTCTTAAAAATATATCTCCAATAAGATTGTCTATTAAAAAAAATCTTGAAAATTTAATTAATAATTTTATGCAATGTAGATTGTGTCAGTTGATGATTTTGTCAGCATGACCATCACGGCAATGTATGTTATTATATCAGCATGATCATCTTGGCTAAGAAATACCTTTTGGTATTCTTCAATCTATTCAGCCAATAGGCCAATCTCATTCTCTTGAGTTGGACTTCATGGGATAATTGGTTGGGCTTGGTTGAATTCTTGGGTCCATAAAGTTACATAAGTCGAAATGGTTTTTGTTTTTGAGCTCCCTCATTTTCAATGATATAATTTTTGTAAAAAAATAATATATAAAATAAATTTAAAATATTTGAAAACTTACAAAAGAAATCTCATTAGATAAATAAGATAATATGAAATTAATACATTGTGCAATAGAGCCTCTAAAAATAGAGGGGCATCTTCACATTATATGTTCTCATTTTTGCTATATAAGATTGAGGGTCATTATTGATGGTTGCACCGGAAAGCTTGTTTGTAGTTGTTTGTCTATCCATTCTATTTAGTATTTCATTTTTATCAAATTCATAGCTTGCAGTAGAGATGTTCTTATAGTATCATCTAAGGAATCAAGTCGTCACAATTATTATAATGATATCTTGGGTAACTAATTTACTTTGAGGTATTACAAAATGGTAAAGAAAAAATTTTATCGGTACAAAAACTTCTGTTCGTTTAGTGTCAAAATTCCAAAATTAATATTACCATTCGTTTATCGTTCAATACAGTGTTACATGGTATTTATCTTGTCTTACAGAAAAAAAATAATGTTTAAATGCGTCTGAGTGTAAATCTACAGATTCATTTGACGGTACCAGCAATATTCTTTATAGCAAGATCAACATAACGAAAGTAATATATCCACCTGCTAATACTCTTGTAACCCGTTAGCATCCTTCCTATTCTCGTAATAAGGAGGTCCTTGGTTTGACCTACATAGATTTAGTTGTCGAACCCCATTAATTGATCCATCCGTATTGTGACGGTTGTAAATATCTAGATTCATCACTGTGTAAAAAATAATTGTATTGTACGAAAAAATTATGTCATAAAATTATCGCTTTATATAAAAATAAAATAAGGCTTCCGCAAATTCATTTGTCTAGCAGTTTATTTACTCAGTTGCAATTTCTTCGTACACCGCTTAATAACCCTACAAGGAAAATGTTGAAGTAAGCCTTTTGGGCTCGTAGAGATAAACTCTTCACATAAATGAGTATCAGTTGTTGGAAGTTTTTTCTTTGTATTTATGGGTGCTTTAACTGTAGGACACACGTTAACTTAATATATGAAAAGGAAAATTATGACCCCGACCATTTCATATAATGATTCCTTTTTTACTTGGCAAGATGGAAAATTACAGGAAAAATAATGTATTTTTGTGAGTAGTTAAAAAATAAGTCGATAAATGTGTTGAGATGTTTTCTTACTTTTTTTCATGAAATTTATTTTTCCGGGTGGTGGCGAAGAATTTTTTTTTACACATCTACTTGTAAAAATGAACATTAGATAAAGATATCTTACTACATCGGGTTGTAATGTGATGTGTGTGATATTTAACCTAAAGATGTGAGTCTACAGAGTATAACATTTGTTGTGTTAAAGTCCCACATCGGGTTGTAGTGTTTATGTGCATATGCATATATTGGGTTCTAACTCCTGCATAAGTTATTGGCTTTTGAAGATTGTTGTGTTCGGTTAATGTGTATGTGTGTGTGTTATAACCTATCAAAAAAAAATTGATATTGCTATCATTTTCTATCTTAAAACGGACCCTTAAGAATATTAATTTTAATGCAATCAACTATTAAAATAAAACTATTTACAACCGCAAATTTCGATACCTTGAAACAATTTTGAAGATGAACAAGTCTCTGAAGATGGAGCTTTGTTAGTCCCAAGTCATACTTAATTGCCAAAACTCGGCGTCGCGGCGTCCTCTTGGTTGGATCATCTTCATTCCCACCATTATCACCATGTGTTACTCCCAACTGGTTATACGCCTGCGCTTCATTCCCACCATTATCACCATGTGTTACTCCCAACTGGTTATACGCCTGCGCTTCGCTTTTGTTGTCTAGACTAATACTTGCATCATTTCTCCCACCATTATCGCCACATATTACCTCCAATTGACATAGCTGGTCTTCCCTTTCGGTCGAGTCATAAATTATATCAGGTCGTATCACCAACGGGTTATACACCTGCGCTCCGCCTTCATCGTCTTAACTAATAATAGCATCATTTTGCCGACCATTGACACCATAAGTCACCTCCAACTAGTTATATGGCTGCTCCTTGCTCTCATCGTCTAAACTAGTAGTTGCATCATTTTGCCCACCATCGTCACCATTGGCGGAGCCAAAATTCTTGTTCAGATGGGGCCAAATTAAAACATAACAAGAATTTTTTGCATATGCTATAATAAGACCAAAATCAACTTATTATAACCAACAAACACATATGTTAATCTAAATATTAATTTATCAAATAACAATCTAATAAGCAAATTAACCTCAATAATTAAATTTAATATAAATATTTAACAATTTAAGAAGCAAATCAACCTCAATAATCAAATTTAATATCAATATTTAACAATCTAAGAAGTAAATCAACATTAATAAATAATAACAAACAAACAAATATATTAACAATTTAAAAAGCAAATTAACATTAAAACACCTAATTCTTAATATTCAAAATTTTAAAACAAAATGTATAAAATTATAAAAAAGAAATCTAACTTAAAATACCGGAACAAATGAAGATGGAAAGAGGAGCTATTGCCTTGATTGCTACTGCCAAAATAAAATGGAAACTGTGTTTAAAAAAAAAAAATTAACGGCAGTGAAGAACCGAAGAAGAAAGGGGAGAAAGTGAGAGATGATTGCAGGCTTCTTTCTATCATTTAACTTATAATATATAACCTAATATATATTACACACTTGCACATTAAAGTTATACAGCTAATTACACAAGCCTCTCCCGCCCAAAAATTACACAACCACCTTACCAAACTCTGCTTACTTAATCCATATTACAACCCTTAACCCTAAACTTATAAACTTAATTGCACATTGCATTTCTTGTCCAAAATTACACAGTAGCCCCTGATCTTTCCCTTCTCGAACATGAACCCCTGAACTCTCTAAAAAATTCCAGAAAGTTCACGTAGGGCCAGTTCCCTCTGCCAACCATTGTCATGGGTCACCGACTGGTTAGATGGCTGTTCCTTGCTCTCATCGTCTAAACTAGTAGATGCATCATTTTGCCCAACATTTTCACTCTCTTCCACTGTATAAGCCCCCTCGTCATTAAAAAATTCCATCTCAATAATAGAAGAAGAATCGGGTCTCTCTTGGAATGCTAATGCCTGCTCAAGATCTGTCACGACGCCAGACATTTTAGGGCGTTTCTTTGGATAATTATGTAAACACCGGTCGGCAAGTTCCACAAACGTCGTCAATGAATTCGGAAAGATTTCCCACTTCAAATTGGGATCAATAATCTGACTCACTCTTTTTTCTTTGATACATTGTTGGGCCCATCTCGCTAGACTTCTTTGCTCCCACTGGAGTCTTGGATCAAGTGCTGGCCTCCCACACAATACTTCCATCAATACAACCCCAAACGAGTACACATCTGATTTTCTCGTCAATCTAAGGGTCAAGAGATACTCAGGATCGAGATACCCAAACGTGCCCTTAACCTTGGTGCTGACATCGGTCAATCCCTGATCTGTAGAACCTATTTTGGACAAACCAAAGTCCGAAATCTTAGCTGCCCAATTTTCATCGATCAATATGTTGGAACTCTTCACATCTCGGTGTATGACTGTGTGTAAGACCCCTGTACCAGTATGTAGGTAGTCTAGCCCACGTGCAGCCCCTATGCAGATCTTGAGGCGTCGCACCCAGGATAAAGGAGAATTACCATCTCCACCGACTTTTTTGTGCAGATGATCAGCAAGTGTTCCACGAATCATATATTCGTAAACAAGAATCATCTCATTAGAGTCATCACAGTAACCGATCAAAGATACGAGATGACAGTGTCGAAATTTCGATAGCATATCAATCTCCGTGCGGAACTCATTGACTCCTTGCTTTGACATGGGGTTCGATCGCTTTACGGCAACAGTACTTGCCCCATCGTCGATGACACCTTTGTAGACCTTTCCAAATCCGCCCTCACCGATAATTGATGCATCGTCAAAGTTATTAGTGGCAGATTGGATCTCAGCAAATGAAAACCGACGGCATATTTGTTCCCCCAGCATCATGATTGTGGCTCTGTGAATTCTAATGGATCTTGATTATTTAGTAACAAAAGCTTGGGTATGAGAGAGAGAGCTGCTTGTTGTGTACCAGAATAAATAACAGTGACAATAAAATAATTAAGACAGCTAATGAAGTTAATATGTTGGCTGGTACCGACATGTTTGTCTTGACTAGTCAACCCTTTGGCCGACGACGACTTTCCTATTGCTTATAACATTTTCAATGAATTACGTAAAAATAGTTAATTTAATATTATCTACAATTTATATATTATGTAATTTTTTTAATAGTTATATAAAATTAATGTCAACTAAACTTTTGTGTATAATAATTGTATATTTTGCACATCTAATTTACAAAGCTGAATAAAATTCTCTCCACTCACTCATTCACTCAATTGCATGACTCACATTCTCTCTCAATTCACTTATTCTTTTTCATACACTCATTCTCTCTCCTCATTTATATAGTTTCTTATTCTTTAGGTGGCTATTTGTTATTGAACCATTTTTTTTACACATCTTTAATAGAGCTGTGTAAAATTATTAAGTAAATTCTACATGGTAAGTGAGTTTTGCCCAAAAAAATTACATAGACATATTTATTCTCCAATAATCAATATTAATACTCATGTGTAAAAAGAAGTGGTTCAATAAAAAATAAACACCCAAAGAATAAGAAACTACACAAATGAGGAGAGAGAATGAGTGGTGTGATTGAGTTAATGAGGAAAGAGAATAAGTGGGTGGAGAGAGAATCATACTTGACTTTTTAAGAACATATCCAATAGCTTCTTCAAAAATGACTGTACAAAAATAATTTTGTTGACCTATGTAGTACATCTTAAAGAATGTTTTCAATGAGCTCCAAGAGTCTCTTCAAATAGATTATTATTATTTTAATTTTTAATTTTTTAATTAATGTATATACAAATTTCCTCCAACAATGTCATTTTAAATTAGCACAAGGTCCCACTAATAAAATATTAAAATGTATGTTTAAAGAGTGAGAAAGACTCTTCAAACTGGAAATTCTATTTTGCTACTTCTATTAGAGTAAATTTTATGAGTTAATACCATCAATGGCCACTGAACTATTGGCAAATTCTACCAGTGGCCACTATACTTCATTTTGTTACAATCGGACCATTAAATTATTAAAGCGTACTATCAATGGCCACTCCGTTAAATTCCACCGTTAATTTTTGGCGGGAATCGTTATTACTTGAAATATTAGGGGTATTTTGCTCTTTTTACTTTTCTTTTTTTTTTCTCTTTTCTTTTTTCCCCATTATTTTCTTTCTTCTTCCTTCTGCCATTCTTCTCCTTCTTCGCCATTCTTCTTCTCTCTCTACCAGTGGCCTCTTTGACAAAATCAAAGAACAACAAAATACACCAAATCAAATCAATTGCCTAAATTAATCAAATCAAATGCCAATTTCTTAAACAAGTATAAAAATTGAAGAAGTTTGGAAGGAGAAGAAAAAGAATAACCAATCTCCTCATTCATTTCTCTCCCCACAAAATGTCCATCCCAAGAATCACTCTCACTCTCACTCTCCTCCTCGCCATTTGGGCTTTCACCAGCTCCGCCTCCAAGGCCCACCATGCAGCGCCGGCTCCCGCCATGGACTGCTCGAGCGTGATCTTTAACCTTGCTAACTGCCTCTCGTTTGTCAACGCCGGCAGCACAGTGAAAAAGCCCAAATGGTCTTTCTGTTCCGGGCTCAAAACGGTGCTTAAAACTGATGCAGAGAAGAATAAGAAGAAGAAGAAGAAGAAAAAAGAAAAGAGAAGAAGAAGAAGAAGAAGAAAAAGAAAAAGGAAGAAATTATTGGAAAGAGAAGAAGAGATCGGAAGAAGAAGAGAACTGATTGAAAGGAGAAGAAGAGATCGGAAGAAAAAGAGGAAAAAAGAAAAGAAAAGGGAAAAAAGAAAAGAGAAAAAAAAAAAGAAAAGAAAAAAGACCAAAATACCCCTAACATTTCAAGTAATAACGATTCCCGCCAAAAACTAACGGTGAGATTTAACGGAGTGGCCATTGGTAGTACATTTTAATAGTTTAATGATCCGATTATAACAAAATAAAGTATAGTGGCCACTGGTAGAATTTGCCAATAGTTCAGTGGCCATTGATGGTATTTACTCAAATTTTATTGACATGACTCTTCAATAAATTTGCAATTTATTTCTTTGAAGAACCTGTCGGATATGCTCTAAATTGAATATGTAAAATATACAGCCATCATACATAAGAGCTAGTTAGCATTGCTTTTACACAACTATTGGAGCAACAAATTTTTTTACATAATGCGTAAATTTTACATAATGCTGATTTGATTATTTTTATACAACCCTATTGGAAATGCTCTTAGCTATTAGAGAGTAAATAGGTCTGTATAAATGTTTTGTATAAAACTCATTTGCTAAGTAAGATTCACACAATAATTTTGCATAGCCCTATTGAAAATGCTCTTATTTACTTTAGTGGGAAGTGGGCCCATTACCATGACATTTCACCTAACGTGAATTTTTTTTGTGTTTGTATCATGTTTATAAGCATTGCATATTGGACGAAAGTCCATTTATCTTAGTAAATACCCAAAGTTTGAACTCTATTAATAATAATCTTAAGATGGATACGTTGGCTTGAAACTAATGCTAGATTCATTGAGTTAAACAATGCAAGCAATAACTTTTTTAACTTTAGAGGCCAAAATAAATATTGGCCTGTATTTTTCTACTGTAACTGAATAATTGTAATATTATTACGCGTAAAAGTTATTTAGCGAATGCATGCTCAAAACTCCGACAAGACAAGTCTAAATTCTTTTAATGGACAGTTGGATTAGGAACATTTTTAATTAATTTCATTAGGACCATTGAATGGGAAAATTTACGCTTATTTGTGTATATTGTAGATTTTGGTTTAGTATAATAATATAAATTTATCTATCTTGTTTGACATGTTATGTACTAATGTATTACAAAACCAACCCAAAATCATAACCCAAATTTGAACTTTTCAAGTTCTAAGTCTCAGCAGCTGCAAATGCACGATAATCTCTCTTTTTAAATGTATTAGTATTGCATACTAAAAGACCAAATGATACTTCTCAATATTGCTTAAACACTAGGGAACTTGTTGACCTTAAAGTCAATTAATCTTATTTTGATAATTACAATAAGTTAATAAAGTGTTATTTAACTCGGTTGTTCCAATGATGATAGCCATTTTAACCGATATATCTTTCGAGCAAGTGTAACTTCAAACCGAAGCAAATCTCACACAAGCTTTACAAATGCCTCTACTCACAAGAAATGAACTCAAGTGATATACATGTGCTATACAAAGTCAAGAAAAGATCTAGATCATCAAGCAAGTGAAGATATGCACAAGAATGATCTCCACATGTTCTACAAGTTATCAAAACCAAGAAAGGATCAAGAACATCAAACAAGTAAAAATACGCACAAGAAAATCAAGCATCACGAAGACTCGAATTATCATTAAATGGAGTGAATGCTTAGATTTTATGTAAAGATACTTTATTGATCAAATCCCTATAGCTCAAACATATTCTTGCATCTTTTAAAGATTGATTCAAACTAGATTGAAATTGAAAAACATCATTTTACAAAAAAACCAAGTTTCAAAATAAATTCATATTAATTTTAAATGATCATATTTTAAGCTCTAATAAAAATAGGTATCTTAGAAACATATCTTTGAGGTTCAAAAATCATTAGAATTTTATTTGAAACTAAATTGTTAAATTGCAAAAATATTTTTATTTTACATTTAAAATTCGCTCAATTTTTGTCCAGTTTTGATCTAACGGTAAGATGGAGGCCTTCCCGAACTCCGATCATTTTGAAATTTTTAAAGTAGTTAGAAAACATCTCCTGGAACTTTTGACTAAAATTTGAGCATGAGTCAACGGTTAAATTGGCAGAAATTAACAAAACAAATTTGAATTTTGTTTTTGTCAAAACTAGCTGTTGGAACTTTGACAAATGTGCAATTTTGACCCATTAATTAATTAATCCACTACAAACAGCTACAAACTTTTTCAAGCTATAAATATGAGTTTTAAGACTCATTTTTAACAACTTGAATGATTATACAAAATCATTTTTCATATATTCTTATTATTCAAGTATTCTAGCTAAAGCATTGATCAATCTCTTCATTCTTTGAGCTTATATTCATTGATCAATATTGATATCTCTTAGTGTGAGCTTCATTTCTATTTTGTTATACACAAGAGAGATATTGTACATTGGTGTTAGCCACCAAAACTTATTCAAATCATATTTGTGAGAGGTGTATCTCATAGAATAGCAAGAGGGATTTCTTGTGAAAGTATTGAAGGTGTTTTCAATACTTGTGAGAGTGTGTGATAAGAATACACTTGTAGATGTTTGATCTTCACCCGGAAGGAGATCGGTTATAATAAAAATTCTCGGAGAACTAACTGAGCGCGAAGTAGGGGGAACAAGCCGAACCGTGTGGACAAAAAATCTTCGACTTTGTGAGAATCCGCAAATGCGACCCCCCCGGGTCTCGTCCCCGTTGGTGGTGGGGGTCATGGGACGTTGGAACTGATTCCGTCGTTCCATTTGCTGGAGCGTTTTCGTTGATTCATATCAAGTGTCCCTACGTTCTATTTCTAGATGCAAGGGGGGTTCATTCAGAGTCGCCAGTACGTTTTTACGAGAAAACGGACAAAAAAAGGTCGTGTAAGAGGAAAGGCTATAGACAAGCCTTTCTTTACACGTTTGTCTGCGAAACCGGGATTCTTATAGGGTTCGGAAACTATATTACGGTTTGGGAAGGTGTTAAGCACCCATTCCGCCCTTTCGGTCTCTAGTGGTCTTATAAGTTTATTCTATGTTGAAAAACTTGGATGCTTTTACCGACAGTCTACTACTTTCTAAATAAATAAAAAAAACCTAATTTGGGAAAACGGGGAAAGGGATGAAAACCTTTGTGTTCCGAGATCCGATGTTTTTATATTTAAAAGATGTAATGACAAATGACAAAAACCTTTTATTTTTGAAAGAGTATTCCGTATTATTTCCTCAGATAATGACGGTTTTCTCGAGTTGTGATTATTTTGAAAAAGGTTCGGATCTTTATGTCGGGACTAATTCAATATGGAATTTGAACTCTTTGAGGAGAGTTTATCAGACACGTCGCAGTCTATGAAAAAGACAAGATATGTGGATTTTAATTCCTAGATAAGTCTTTATCGGTCCGGGGTTTGAAAACAAGGTTTATCCGGACGATAATGTACTTACTCTTCTGGTTTTGAAAGTAGTTTTATCAGGGTCTTTTGTTTTGAAAACGGTAGACTATTGGTAACTTGACAATAAGTTTATTCAAATAAAACGTGGACAGAATAACAGAAGTAAAACAAGTACACAGATATCTAATCTTAAATACTAGAAGGGACTTTCTTTACCTTCCCGACGAGAATAATAATAAGAAAGAAAATATAATACGGCAGAGGGATCTCTGGCGATAGTAATCTTCTCTTTCTTCAGATATTTCCGAGAAATCGATTCCAGAAACGGAACACGTCGAGTGTTGAAATAGATTCGAGAATTCTTCAGAAATAAGATAATAGTAAAAAAATGCTTGATAAAAATCAGATCTAAAGCACCAAATTCTCGGATTCTAATTGCCGCCCCCCTGAACCCTTGGGGGTGTTGGCCTATTTATACTGCTCGGGAGAGATTGTCGCGCGACATTTCCTTAAAAAAGGAGAATGTCGCGCGACATTGTGATATGTCGCGCGACATACGGGAATGTCGCGCGACAAACGGCTGAAGTGATGGTTCTGACAGATTGATGTGTCAGAAAGTGGTTGGTCTGGTGCAGAGGGGGAATGTCGTGCGACATAGTGGAATTGTCGCGCGACATATCAGGGATTGTCGCGCGACAATGTGATATGTCGTGCGACAATCTCTCTAAAGAACAAGTTTGTCGGGCGACAAACCCTCCTAGTGTAGTACCGGGTCCTCGGGTGGGTCCCGGACCCAAAATAGTAGTTCTCGGAGGTCGTTAGGGTTCTTGCGGGGGTCACGGATCGGGGTGTCTACAGACCCTCTCGACTCAAGCTCCTTGCTTGCAAGGAATTGAGGCGACTGGAAGAGACCTTGATCCATGGCTCCCGCAGGAACTCTAAGAAAGTGTATGCGTATAGAAGTACTTGTGAGTGCCTCCGGAGAGGGCTTGGCGATTGGTTTGCCTCCGCAGAGGGCTTGTGTTACCTCATTGCCTCTTTCGAGGACTTTCATTTGTTCCACTTTGCGCCTCAGATGGGAGGACTACCGTATGCCTCTCTGGGAGGGCTTCGCCTCAGGTGGGAGGACTACCGTTCGTGCCTCTCTGGGAGGGCTTCGCCTCAGGTGGGAGGACTACCGTTCGTGCCTCTCTGGGAGGGCTTCGCCTCAGGTGGGAGGACTACCGTTGCTACACCGTGCCTCTCTGGGAGGGCTTTTTAGATCTTCTCGCCTCATGTGGGAGGACTACCATTGTGCCTTCTCTGGGAGGGCTTCGCCTCAGGTGGGAGGACTACCGTTCGTGCCTCTCTGGGAGGGCTTCGCCTCAGGTGGGAGGACTACCGTTCGTGCCTCTCTGGGAGGGCTTCGCCTTCAGGTGGGAGGACTACCATTGCTACACCGTGCCTTTCTGGGAGGGCTTTTAATCTGTAAGAAGAAAGACAATTGCATCTGGGAGGGCTTCTTGTGAGTACTTTTTGCCTCTGGCGAGGGCTTGTGTTTGTGTTTTGCCTCCGAAGAGGGCTTGTGTTGTGATAAAACATACTTATTGTCTCTCTTAGACCGCTAGAGTGAGAGAGAGAAATCCTCGTGAGGGTGGTAAGAGCTCCTCAAGGTCTAATCTTATTCGGATATCCGTTTTCTTGCGCCTTTCTCGAACTTTACTCTCATGTTTTCCTCGAGCGAGGATACCTCTTTTGGAAGGCAGTTTTCGATTTTCTCTTGTTTCTCGCAGTGCGATGATTCGAGATTTTTTCCAAACCATCTCTCCTTTATCATGCTGAAAAGAAAATTTGTTTGAAAGTTCAACCTCTGATCTCTGTTCTTTTCTTAGTTTTCTCTTTTGGTGGGCCCACATCGTATTCTGTTTTTTCGATGCCCTTATTTCTTCCTCTTTTGGGAAAGACTTTTCCTGGCCTTCTCTGTTTTTGACCAGGAGTCTTTTTGTCCCTTTGTCGTGATCAGGAGCCTTACTCACCCAAAACGAAGCCCTGAGCCGGTTTTGGCCTAGCTGTCACTTTTGGTGTGGCTCTCCCTGTCACTCTGCATTTCTGTTTCTCTCGCTCGCTCTGGGCGCTCATACGGGTTCTTTCTCTTTTCTACTTTTTCAATTTTTTCTATTCCCGTTTTATCGTGGCATTCTGCCTCTTCTC
Source organism: Lonicera japonica (assembly GCA_021464415.1). Taxonomy (NCBI): domain Eukaryota; kingdom Viridiplantae; phylum Streptophyta; class Magnoliopsida; order Dipsacales; family Caprifoliaceae; genus Lonicera; species Lonicera japonica. The sequence goes on from CM038468.1 coordinate 38,887,673, forward strand.
ATTGCTGGTCTTGGTCCTTTCTGTGAGATCAGAGACTACTTTAATCATGGCATTCTTTTCTCGCGTTTTCCGGAGAGATGATTTGGAAGTTTTCTCTTTGGACTTTTTATCATGGGTGTGCGGTTTTTAGCAATTTTCCGAAAACTGCTTCTCCAAAGTGCCTCTGCAGAAGATAAAATGAGACAAAGGTCAAAAAAAAATCAGGGAGGAGGGGGGATTGTCGCGCGACACTTCGGTGTCTGGCTCTTTGTCGCGCGACAATGTGGCCATTTGTCGCGCGACAAACTGACCCATTATATAAACCCCTTGCTGAGCTCATTCCACCTCATTCTCTCCTTTCTCTTTCTCTCTCTAGCTCTCTTTTTCTCTCTTTTCTTCTCTCCCAAGCGCGGAAGCTCTGCCGTGTTTTTGACTTTTCCGACCTTTTCACATATATTCTACCTATATCGATGGACCCTGCTCATCTCGACCGATTGGAGGGTGACCAGGAGGAGGTCACCTTCACTGACGCTCAGGGCGTTCTTCGCTGCAGCCCTCATCACGACGACTGGGCGGACTTGGACTGGTATGATGAGGATGGGATAGACCGCGGTCGGGCGGTGGTCTATCGGGATGCTATCCGAGCTGCTCCGGTCCCGGACGTCCCGTGGCTTTTGATGGAGCCCGTTTCTCACGAGATTCGTCGTCGATCTCTGGTATGTCTTCTTTCGTGCATTTATCTGTTCTGCTTCTTGTCGTTTCCTGTATTCGTTTTAGATAATGTTAGTATGCATGTCTGACTAGGAATAACGCCCGATTTTTAGCGAACACATACTTTTACCTGTGATACCTCTTAGTTTAGAAAATTACATAATGTACCCCCATAACTCTATAACTCTCATAATTACACCAAAGTACCCTCAGGTTTTGAAAATTACATAATTTACCCTTATAACCCCTATAACTCTCATAATTACACCAAAGTACCCTCAGGTTTTGGAAATTACATATTTTACCCTTATAACCCTATAACTCTCATAATTACACCAAAGTACCCTCAGGTTTTTGAAAATTACATAATTTACCCTTATAACCCTATAACTCTCATAATTACACCAAAGTACCCTCAGGTTTTAAAAATTACATAATTTACCCTATAGCCCTATAACTCTCATAATTATACCGAAGTACCCTCAGTTTTTAAAAAATTACACCAAAGTACCCTCAGGTTTTTAGAAAATTACATAATTTACCCCTATAGCCCTATAACTCTCATAATTACACCAAAGTACCCTCAGGTTTTGGAAATTACATAATTTACACCCATAGCCCTATAACTCTCATAATTACACCGAAGTACCCTCAGTTTTTAGAATATTATATAATTTACCCCTATAGCCTTATAACTCTCATAATTACACTAAAGTACCCTCAGGTTTTAGAAAATTACATAATTTACCCCTATAGCCTTATAACTCTCATAATTACACCAAAGTACCCTCAGGTTTTTAGAAAATTACATAATTTACCCCTATAGCCCTATAACTCTCATAATTACACCGAAGTACCCTCATAACCCCATACTCGTTCCTTTGTCTGCAGTGGGTTGGCCGCGGTTGGGGTTCCCCCAACACTATATCTTCGGAGTGGCGACGGGCACCGGCCCCTGTCCAGGAGTTGATTCTCGCGACTCCTTTTGGCTCCCTCTTCGACGCCCTCCCGGAGCGGGTTTCTAGGGCGACAGTTTTGGTGTCGGCATTGGCTTGCCACTGGTGGGATACTACTCATACTTTTCACTGGAGCTGGGGTGAGATGACGATGACACCCCTTGATCTTTTTGCTCTGACCGGGATTCCTTCAGGGGGGGTCCCTATTCAGATCGACGTTCCCCTGCGTCTGACAGCCGAGGGCATTGTTAGTTCATTAGGATGGTTCCCGGAGCGGCGGAGTTCTGGTGACACGATTCCTCGGGGCGTCTTGGTTACGCGTTTAGCCACAGAGAGGGCTCGGCTAGTCGCTTCAGGGGTTCCTATGACCCGTCAGGAGGCGCGTCAGTATGCCCGCGTCCTCCTTCTACTGACACTTCATGATCTATTCGAGGCTCGTGGTGGGGACACGGACTCATCTTTGGTGGTTGCCCTATCTTCGGGACTTCAGCCTCATGTTTGACTACGACTGGGGAGGCTTTATTCTTGCAGTCCTTTACGATGCCATGGACCAGGTCTCTCGTCATTTAGCCCTGAACCTCAAGGGCTTTTCTTTGCTGTGGGAGGTACATTTTTTAGTCTTTCTGTCTTTGGCTTCAGTTCTTTGCTCATTACTTGTTGATCATTGCTGATTTCTTCTATCTTTCCTTTTCAGAGCTGGTTTGTAGCTTATACCCGTCTGGGTCGCGCCCAGGTGGATCTCCTCGTTGAGAACGAGGACCAGTTCCCTTTTCTCCGCCGATTCATCGCGGGGAACTATAGGGCTCCCTATGTATACCGGACTCGGGAGACCGGAGCTGCTGCTGTTCATGATCTGCGGGAGGAGCAGGTAAAATATTTTTAGTTTTCTTGCTTTTCAATAGTCAGATAGAGTAGAATATATAAAATACTGAAATAAAATCTTATTCTCTTTTCAGATTGAGTGGGCCCCTTGGGGTGATCTGGGTCATCATTATGGGTATGGCCGTGCTCTGACCGCCTCGAGGACCAGGCGGCTTATCCGGGATGAGTACGGCCTTCTCTTCTACTTGGGCGAGAGGGTCATCCGTCAGCATACGCCGTCCCAGTGGCCCCGTGTCCCTTTGTTCCCTCCTGTTCTGATGAGGCGGACGGGTGAGAATGATCAGGTGATGGTGCAGGCTTTAGTCGACGGACTTGGTTTCCAGACGTTCGTCGAGGAGGGAGACTACGCTGTTTTTGCTGCCCGTTACCTGATGAGGGAGCCTAAGGGGACTCGGGGACGGGTCTTCTACGAGAGATACCAGACTTTGGGAGGTGATCCCCATTACATACGGGGACAGACTCATTTAGCTAGGGCGGTCCCGGGTCATTTGCCACCTGTCCCTGATCAGAGGGACAACATTCCGGATTCTGAGGATGAGGATCCTGAGGGAGAGAGGGATGTTCCTGCTACGGCTGAGGGCGGTGATCGGCCAGAGGGCGAGGGAGGCGATGCGACAGCAGTTCCGGAGCCGCCACCTCAGGCGACACCTGCGGGGGAGCAGCGCGCTGAGGGCTTCGAGTTTCCCACCGGCCCTTTCGTGTCTCCGGGGGCCTTTTTGCTGCTGCTGAGGCTGCTGAGGGGAGAGCGGGATTTTCTGAGAGGTCCTGGGAGCCCGCGGACCTTGGGGCAGATTTTGATCAGTTTGGGCGGACTCCTCCCGCGGCGGCGACTACTCCTTCTAGTGGAGTACCTCCTTTGGGGGCGACGGCCATGGTGGATCCTCCGGGGGTCCGAACATATGCTACGTTGACCCCTCTACCGACGACTGTCATGGGGCCTCCCGCCCGATCTCCGGGTTTTGGCGGCTCATCCTCTCGTCCACCCTTGTTCCCCATTCGTGAGGAGGGAGGGTCTTCTTCTGCAGCTACTCCTGCAGGGTCATCTATTTCGTGGGTAGATCTACCTCCACTCCCCAGAGATATTTCTTATGTTGGCGCGGGCCATGTCGATATTCTGTCCCGGAGTATCCTCTTCCCGAGGATACTTTTGATTTCTTGGGTGGTCGCTCTGATGATGAGGTATCTTCTTCAACTTCTCCTGATACTTTTATATCTATTTATTTTGACTGTGCTGATTCTCCTCTTATTGTATGTCTTTTTTACAGAGAGTGGGTGTACGGGTGGCGGATCTACGGGCCTGGTATGCCCAATATTTCTACAGCTGGAACCTGCTCCAGTACGTCGGTCGAGACCCTCCAGCCTACATGCGCGACTATCAGAGGGCTATCGACGTCTCCTTACAGCCGGACGACCCCCTGACCTCTTCCCATGCTCGGTCGGAGTCTAGGCGGAGTAGTAGTCGGACTTCTAGGCGATCCCGATCTTCGATGATCCGTCCGACGGCGCCGGTTCAGTCTACGGGTCTTTCCCAGGCGGCAGCTCCTCTTGCTCCCAGCGTCCCAGTTGTTGATCTTACTCCCGAGGAGGGCTCGGGTGATAGCGGGAGCGTGTCAAAATGCGCCCGAGTAGATTAGTTTTCTTTTTCTGCATTTAGTGTTAGTTGGACAGATATGTATTTATTTTTAGACGGATATTTAAAAACTGTTCTTTTATTGGTTTTATAAAATATCTTTATATGTGTTTGATTATACTTTTATTCTCTGTCTGTGCAAGATATATACATATATATATATATAAGAGTTGGTAATTTAAAAGTCATACCTTGTAGTGTAGTGATACTTATGTTTCCTGCAAAAAAAGAACAAAGTGAGAACAAAAAAGCATCCAGAAGTGATTCTTTTGGCAAAGATGACCATTATGTATAAGGAAAAAAGTAGGGTGCCCCCAGATGGGTTTGTCGCGCGATAATCCCTCCTGGTCATGGGTTTGTCGCGCGACACTTCCCCCTGAAAATGGGTTTGTCGCGCGACAAACAGGTACAGGACCCTCTTTTTTGCTATAAATACACCCATCTTCCTTCCTTCATCCCCACACCTCTCCAAAATGTCTTCCTACCGTACCAACTCTGATTTTTCTTATGTTAAAGCTCGAGATGCTCTGATATCTTCTGAAAATGGTTTGAACTTTGGTGCATTTAGTCCTTTGGCGGGCTGGTGCCATCGTCCTGTAGATTTCTCCTTTCTGTTAGGTGCCTTGTATTTCTGGAGTCCTGCGGACCATCTCTTCCGTTTTGGACTAGATGAGCTCTGCCCAACCTATGAGGAGTTCTCCTGGCTGTTACGTTCTGACGTTCGTCTCCCGATGGCAGTTCCTATAGAAGGAATCGGTCCCCGCGACATGCTAATTGCTCTGTTAGCCATTCCCCAAGCGGCCTGCGATGGTTTCATTGTCGACGGGCTCCTTGACCTCCACAAAATGGTGAGGTTCTTTCATCGTTATGAAGATAGGGCCTCTTACGGCGTGGGGCGTACTGCAGCGGCCCTGATTTGCCTGGTTTCTGATATGCTGCTGGTGACAGGTTCTTCCCGTGTTGATCCGACTATCTTGAGTCTGATTTACCAGGCTAGAAATGGGGAGTCTATAGTGCCGATCATTCTTGCAGAGACCTTGAATGGCCTTGATGATGCTCAACAGGGGGCCTCGCCCTTCTTCCGGGGGAGCCCGCGTCTGCTATACATGTGGCTGCTAGAGCGCTTTCGATCGGTGGGTTTCAGCGGAGTTCGGCTCGACAATCCGACTCATTTCTTCCATCGACCTCTCTTTGGTGCTTTGACCATGTCTTCCTCTGATTGGACGGTGTGGTTTTCGAAGAACTTTCGGGCTATCCGGTGGAACATTCCTTGGTGGAAGCTGAGGGCGATGGTACTTAGCACCGGGGGTCAGAACTACGTTCGGCTCCGCGGGCTCTGGTTTACTTCCTTTTATCTCCCTGGGCGTCTTCTTCGGCAGTTTAACATTCCTCAGGAGGTTCCCCTTGGTCTAAACAACTTCTCTTCTGAGTCTAAATTTGTGACCCCACATGTTTCTTTATCGGTAGAGAGGATGTGGCGTGCTCGACTGACTCGTCAGTTTAACTATGCTCGTTTCGGTATTTCCAGGCCCCTCTGGGCTAACATTATCCGCTCTTGCTGGCAATCTCTAGAAGGAGAGCTGATTGATGACCCCTTTCAAATGGAGTGGTTCCGATTCATGGATTCTGAGCCTACAGAGGATGGCATTGTCTTTGCGTACCAGATTTTGGATGAGGCTCGAATTGATTTGGCCGCTGAGGACCCAGTGTGGCCAACCCCTAGGGATTAGTTTCTTCTTTGTATGCTGTACTTCCTTTGTAACTCTCGGTGTTCTGAACCACCTCTTAAATAATATATGAAGGGACTTTTTATGAGAAATAAATTTCTTTACAAAGCTTTAAACCGGGCCTGAAGTCACTTCTCAGGTTGCCTACGTTCCCCCCTTTTTGATTTTTCCAGAAAATACAATATTCGAGTTGGGGCTCAGGTTTACGTAGTTCTTATACATGTCGTGCTTATTGATAATACTTCTTCAGTCGGTCCATGTTGACTGGTGAATGTAGTAACTGCCCGTCTAGGTCAGTGAGTATAGCGGCGCCTCCTGTATTGATTTCTTTGACGATATACGGCCCTGTCCACTTCTGCCCGAACTTTCCCCTCGGATCTCTGGCTGGCTCTCGAATTTCTTTCAACACGATGTCATTTTCATTGATACCCCGAGTCCTCACTCTCTGGTTAAATGCTCGAGCGATTCTCTTCTGATACCCTTGATGGTGGTATGCGGCTTTCAATCTTTTCTCATCTAGTAAGGCTAGCTCGTTATAACGTGCCTGGACCCACTCCAGTTCATTGACCTGATTCTCTAGCATTACTCTGAGGGAAGGGACCTCTAACTCGACAGGGAGGACTGCTTCCATCCCGTATGTAAGCGAGAACGGGGTTGCCCCGGTAGAGACCCTTTCGGTGGTGCGGTATCCCCACAATGCATATGGTAATTTCTCCGGCCAGTCCCGGCAGGTGTCGGTCATCTTGCTTAGGATATTCTTCAAATTCTTGTTGGCGGCTTCAACTGCCCCATTGGTTTGTGGTCTATATGGCGAAGATTTGTGTCGGGTGATACCGTATTCTTCCATGACTGTATTAGCTTCTCCTTCGAAGTGGGTGCCGTTATCTGAGATGATCTCGTGTGGGACCCCATATCGGCAGACAATATTCCTTTTGATGAATCGGGCAACTTTCCTGGCATCCAGGGTTTGGTAAGATTCGGCTTCCACCCATTTGGTGAAGTAGTCGATGGCTACTAGTATGAATTCATGGCCGTTGCTGGCTTTGGGTGAGACTTTCCCAATGACGTCAATTCCCCAAGCTGAAAAAGGCCAGGGAGCAGTCATGTTGTACAACTCTTTTGGAGGAAGCTTCTGGGATTTAGCATAAATTTGGCATTTGTGACAACGGCGTACATGATCAGCGCAGTCAGTTTGTAGGGTAGACCAGAAATACCCTTGCCTGATGATCTTGCGGGCAAGCGTATGCCCGCTCATATGAGGTCCGCAATCGCCCCCATGTATCTGATCCATCATTCTAACCGATTCTTCTTCGGTGAGACATTGAAGATGAGTCCCGTCGTAGTTCCTTTTATACAATCTTCCGGCACAGAGTATGAATCCTGATGCTAGTCTCCTGAGTGTGACCCGCGTTCTCTTGTCTGCTTTCTCGGGATACTGATGGTTCTTCAGCAGGTTCCAGATATCATAAAACCAAACGGTTGAGTCACCGTCTTTTTCAATTTCCACCTCAAGGGTCATGCAGTGCGCGGGTCCTGATTTCTTTTGTACCGTGAGGGTTATTTCTTCCATCCCCTCCGGAATATTGATCATAGATGCCAGGGTTGCCAATGCGTCAGCAAAACTGTTCTGGGACCTGGGGATATAGTAAAACTCCACACGCTCGAACCTTCCTGCGACTTCTTCTAGTCGGGCGAGGTAAGGGACTAATTTCTCATCTCTGATCTTCCATTCCTTCAGAACTTGATGGACCACTAGTGCTGAATCTCCGTATACCTGTATTCTCTTTATACCCCTTTGAAGAGCGATCTCTAACCCGAGTATGCAGGCTTCATATTCGGCCATATTGTTGGTGCAGAAAAAGTCCAGACGATATGACACCGGGGAGTGAGTTTGGTCCGGAGAAACTAACAGGATGCCTATCCCGTTTCCGTTCCGATTGGCGGCCCCGTCAAAGTACAACCTCCAGTCTTCATTGATCTCGACGTTCATGATGGTTTCGTCCGGAAACTCGGCTTCTTCTATCATGTCTCCCAATATCGGATTGTGGGCCAGGTAATCAGCTATGATCTTGCCTTTGACTGCCTTCTGGGTCATGTAGGTGATGTCGAATTCGGAGAGTAGAAATAACCATTTTGCCATTCGATTCGAGAGAGCCGGTTTCTCGAAGAGGTATTTCAACGGATCAATCCGTGATGCCAGGATGACTGGGAAAACTAGCATGTAGTGCCGTAGTTTCTGTGTTACCCAGACGAGAGCGGTACACGATTTCTCCAATGATGTGTAGTTTATCTCGAACGGGGACAGCTTTTTGCTGAGGAAGTAGATGGCCTGCTCCTTCCGGGTATCCGTCAGGTGTTGGGCTAGCATTGCTCCCGTGGATGAGTCAGTGACGGTTAGGTATAGAATTAGTGGTAGTCCGGTCTGAGGCGGGGCTAACACTGGGGGCTTGGAGAGGTACTCTTTGATTTTGTCAAAAGCCTCTTGGCATTGGTCGTTCCATTCTCCTGGTGAAGACTTCCTCAGGAGTTTGAAGATGGGTTCGCAAGTTTGGGTGAGTTGAGAGATAAACCTGCTGATGTACTGCAGATTGCCCAAAAATCCTCGGACTTCCCTCTCGGTACGAGGCTCGGGCATGTCTTGGATAGCTTGAACTTTAGCGGGGTCCACCTCGATTCCTTTCTTACTGACGACATATCCCAGGAGTTTTCCTTTGGTTACCCCGAACACACATTTCTGCGGATTGAGTCTCATCTGATACTGGCGGAGCCGATCAAAGAAGGCTCGCAAGGCTGGTACGTGGCCTTCCCTCTCTTTTGACTTGATTATCATGTCGTCTACATACACCTCTACTTCTTTGTGAATCATGTCGTGAAAGATAGCCGTAGCTGCCCTCTGATATGTTGCCCCTGCGTTCTTCAGCCCAAACGGCATAACGGTGTAGCAGTATGTTCCCCACGGTGTGATAAATGCTGTTTTCTCCTGGTGATCCGGGTGCATCTTGATCTGGTTATATCCGGCAAAACCATCCACAAATGACTTCAGGGCGTGGTTGGCAGTATTATCTACTATCAAATCGATGTTGGGCAATGGAAAATCGTCCTTTGGACAAGCTTTATTTAGATCCCGGTAATCCACACACATGCGGACTTTCCCATTAGCTTTTGGAACAGGCACGATGTTGGCTAACCACGAGGGGTACTCGATCACCCGTAAGAATCCCACACTCAGTTGTTTCATTACTTCTTCTTTCACTTTCAAGGACCATTCTGGCGTAAGTTTCCTCAGCTTCTGTTTGACGGGCCTAAGTTCTGGATTGGTGTGTATTTCGTGCATGACTATCTGACTGTTCAAACCCGGCATATCTGCATAAGACCAGGCGAAGACATCCACATACTCTTTCAGAGTTTGTGTGAATTCTTCTCTCTCTGTCCCACTTAGGCTTGCCCCAATGCGGACCTCTTTTCTTTCCTCCTCTGTTCCGAGGTTAATCACAAGAGTGTCTCCTTCCTCGCTTTGTATACGTTGCTCCTCCCGTTCAGGGTGTTCGTTCATTCTTTCCAATTCCATATAAGCAATTACAGAATTAAAAATAACAGGATAACGCAAAATAGACTCTTCTTTATTGATACTAGTATTTACAGGTACAAGTTTAAAAAGTTCATTTAGGAGTGACTCCTTCCTATCCTTACCCTCACTCTTATCTCTCACCCTTACAATTTCGCTCTTTTCCCTTTCCCCTTGGTAGTCTGGATCAGCGTATATCAAGTGTACAGGGTCGTCTCCTGGCTCATCATCTCCCAGAGCCATGATGTCGAAGAGATCTCCGATCATTTCTTCCTCTTCGCCTTTCATGTCTTCACTTTCTTCCTTCGGCCCGATTGTCAACTTGGTAGCGAAGCTGTGTACGGTGTTTTCTTTGATATATAGGTCCTCTTCATAGAAGATTTCCCACCCAGGAAGGTTCTCTCCGTCGCTGTTTCTCCAAGGCTCCTGGAAGCCGCAAAAGGGGAAGTCCTCTCCTTCTTTGACAAAGAATCCGTTCAGAGAGCTGAAACTCGGATACTGATGCCCTCGACCCCTTTTTTGTTGATCGTCCTCTTCAGTGTGTTGGTACCCCAAACCTTCCCTCTCGTACCTTGCTACTGGTTCCAATGCTTGAAGTAGTCCTGGTTGTCCCATTCCCAGACCGGCTCCAGGCAAGTATTTCATCATTCTCAACATATTTGTAATCTTGGTGCTGAGACCGGGGATATTGTCAGGGGGAAGATACCTGATTGTCTGGGTGCTAAGAGTTTGCACTTGAGGCTCGTAAGAAAAGCCTCCTAACTGTATGCTCTGGCTCCCGATTCCCAAAACTGGTAACTCCATATCCGCCAAGGTCCTTTCAGGATCTCCTTGGATGGTAATTATGTTCCCTTCAAACGGTATCTTGATCTTTTGGTGCAAGGAGGAGGGGAGTGCTCCTATGTCGTGTAGCCATGCTCTTCCCAACAGTAGGTTAAAACTGGAAGGAATGTCTATGATTTGAAAGTCGGCCGGGAAGCTTCCGGGACCAACCATGAGATCAAGTTTCAGAGACCCCAGAACGGCCCTCCTGGTATTATCATAGGCCCTGACGGTTACAGCGGATGGTGAGAGCTCTGAATCTGAGATACCCAAGCATCTGGCAGTCTTTAGGGGGCAGACATTTATGGTCGACCCATTGTCGATGAGAACTTGTGGCAAGATCTTTCCTCGGGTTCGGACGGTGATATGGAGAGCCAGGCTGTGTTTTCTCCCCAACGGAGACAAGTCTTCATCTGAAAATGACAGACTTCTTTGGACTGTGAGTGACCCGATCATGTTTGGCAGTTGTTCGGGCGTGGAGTCCGGCGATATGACAGCCTCATCCAGGAGTTTAATGAAAGCGGCCCTGTGAGGTTTGGAGGCAACCAAGAGGCCCCAAATGGTGATGTGTGCCTGGGTTTTCTTCAACTGTTCCAGTACTCGGTCTTCTCCTACTTTTTTGGAGGCGGTGATTTTTCGGCATCCATCGGTGGTGGCTGGTATACCTTTCCTGAGCGGGTAATCTGTTGTATCCAAAGGGATGTTGGGTCTGATCCCTCTGAAGTTTCTGACGACTCTGGCTCTGCCGACCAACTAAAAGTCCCGGGGGAGGTTTCTGTCATACAGATTGTCTCCTTATGAGGGGGGCGGGGTTTCCATGGTTGTTTTTTCTTGTCCTGGGTCCATCCTATCCCAGCTTTCCCAGGATTGGTTTTGATGGTGAGTGGTTGCGAGATCCCCTGATTTGTCTTTCCTAAGCCCTGCCCAGGTAGGAAGTTCATCTTGGCCATCCATTGGTCAATTATTGGGTTGAGGCCTGGGGCAACTTGTGCTTTTGCCGATAGCATAACGGGTGCCTTATAGGCTGAATCGTCCCGAATGAGTCCTACGGGATCAAAGCCTTCGTCAGTGGTTAAGGCGTTAATTCCTGCAGGTGGAGCATGATTGGGGAGGGGGTTGTTGGTAACATTGGGCCCGCCGGGTGCGGGGATGGTTCCGGCTTCAATGAGGTCCTGGATACGATGGCGGAGAGCTAAACAACGTTCCGTGTCATGGCCTGCCGCCTGATGGTACGCACAGTTCTCATTCATTCTCCAAGTGTTGGGAATAGGATTTGGTGGAGGGCGTGGGTTGAGTGGGGTGACTAGTCCGGCCTTTTGGAGTAGTTCCAGGCTTTTGACCAGAGTAGTGGGGAGGGTGCAGAAATTTCTCCTTTTCTTGACCTCGGTGTTTGAAGAGTCTCCCTGCGTAGGCCAACTCATTGGGGGGACTTGCGGTGACTGCTGAAATGGGTTTTGTTGATATGGGTACGAGCTTAGTTGGTTTACGGCTGGAGTGGCCGTCTTTCTTCCAGTGTAAGAGGCCTTCTTGGTATCCGTGTCCGCCTTTCTGGCCAATTCTTCCTCTACCTGTGACCCCATACTCAACAGGGCTCTGAAGTGTGGGAATACATGCTTTCCCATGCAGTTCAATACAGCTGGAGTAAAATTCTTCTGTATGATTTCTAACTGCTCTTCTTCGTCGGGCCGTTTGGACATTTGGGATGCCATTTCCCTCCAGCGGGTGACAAAGTCGCTGAAGCTTTCTTTCTCGCCTTGCTTGGCCATTTCCAGGTGTTTACGGGTAATTTCCAAATTCTCGTTGGACCCGTACTTGGTCATGAATTCTTTGACGATATCCCCCCAAGTTTTCGTGTGGTGTTTCTCTAGGTCGAAGAACCATCTCAGGGCTGCCCCGTGAGAGTCATGTGAAAAGCCTGAGCCAGCTCCGGCTCTCCACAGCCGGACACTTGCATGGATCTGATGTAGGATTGGAGATGGGTTTTGGGGGGTGTAGTACCAGTGAATTTGGTGATAGAGGGGAGCTTAAATCCTTGAGGTAGTCTGGCTTCTGGGTAGAGGGAAAAGGCGTTCATGTCTGTGATCTCGTCTGCCCCTTTCATCAGAGAAACACCTCTTTGCAGAACCTTCATCTGCTCTTTCAATTTCTTCATTTCTTCGCTCTCTCTTGACACCTCATCGGGCTGTTCCCGGGCTATCATCGATTCTGCGTATACTGCCCGGAGTCGGTTGATGTCTGGGTACTCATTGGGAGGGGCTATTGGGGCTGGTGGAATAGGTCTTGCGGGGACTTGTGGCCATGGTTGATATTGGGGATCGAGGCCTTGCTGAGGTTGTGGCCAGACGATGGGTGGCTCTTGTTGTTGGTATGTGGGGCCTGAATCCGGGGCCCATTGGTTCTGATTGTTGGGGTCGGTTTGAACGGGACCGGCCATGTTGGGGCCCGTTTGGGGTGGATTGGTTCCTTGGATTGGGGGAAGTACTTGTGAAGATTGCCCTTGATTCGGATCTCGATTCGGTGGTAGTTGCTCAAACCCGGGTGGTGCGGTCCGTTCGGCTGACAACTCTTCTATTCGAATCCGGGTGTTCTGTTGCTCACTTGTGAGGCTTGCCAAATTCATGCTGACGGTCATCAACAAACGGTGCATCTCGGCTAAAGTCGGTTGAACTGCAGACGCCTCGGCTAGGCTCTGATTTGTCTCCTGATTCTCTCGTCCATCGGCCATTTCAGGTATGCTTGGTCTCACTAGTCTTCCGGTATGATCTCGACCGGCCCAACCTTCCAGACTGACGTCGCTTTATGGCTGTAGACGAAACCACGTGGCGAAGATGAAGGGAGACTATGATGCGACTCGATTTTTGCCAAAAGAATCACTAAAAATGGTCGAGAGAAAACCTCGGAAAATAGGTGTGGTAAAGTAAGCCGTAAAGTGGTACATCCCCTACAGCTGTATGACAAGTGTTTTAACTGACTCAATCTTAGATGCAGCGCAGGTGTTCGAACGGTTAAGGCTTCAGGCTCCCTCCTTTTTGGCAAGACCTTGCGATATACCCCAAGGGCGGGTACGTGCAAGAATCTTTTGATATACTTCCCGGGTACGTGAGTGTTCTCGTCACTCGATATACCTCGGGGGCGTACTTGGCCAAGGAGAGTGGAAGTAAATGCTTTCGGTTTATGTTGGCCCAAGCAAGCCAACTCCCTACTCACTTATAATACTTCCGAGGGTTTGGGGTAAATTCACACTCGTAGAACCAATGCATGATTTGTGATAGTGCGTGTAAAGTTCGAAAGGTTGGTTTCACAAATATCATTATCTTTATTACGTCTTTTCGAAAAACTCCCATTTTTTAGAAAAAAGGTTTCTTCTCAATCAATTAACATGAGTAGGGAAAGCAGTAAAAGCAAGTTTTCAACAGATAAACAAAGGTCCACATATAAGAGTCTAGTTTTCTAATGAGGTCCCCAGCAGAGTCGCCACTGTGAGAATCCGCAAATGCGACCCCCCGGGTCTCGTCCCGTTGGTGGTGGGGGTCATATGACGTTCGGAACTGATTCCGTCGTTCCATTTGCTGGAGCGTTTTCGTTGATTCATATCAAGTGTCCCTACGTTCTATTTCTAGATGCAAGGGGGGTTCATTCAGAGTCGCCAGTACGTTTTTACGAGAAAACGGACAAAAAAGGTCGTGTAAGAGGAAAGGCTATAGACAAGCCTTTCTTTACACGTTTGTCTGCGAAACCGGGATTCTTATAGGGTTCGGAAACTATATTACGGTTTGGGAAGGTGTTAAGCACCCATTCCGCCCTTTCGGTCTCTAGTGGTCTTATAAGTTTATTCTATGTTGAAAAACTTGGATGCTTTTACCGACAGTCTACTACTTTCTAAATAAATAAAAAAAACCTAATTTGGGAAAACGGGAAAAGGGATGAAAACCTTTGTGTTCCGAGATCCGATGTTTTTATATTTAAAAGATGTAATGACAAATGACAAAAACCTTTTATTTTTGAAAGAGTATTCCGTATTATTTCCTCAGATAATGACGGTTTTCTCGAGTTGTGATTATTTTGAAAAAGGTTCGGATCTTTATGTCGGGACTAATTCAATATGGAATTTGAACTCTTTGAGGAGAGTTTATCAGACACGTCGCAGTCTATGAAAAAGACAAGATATGTGGATTTTAATTCCTAGATAAGTCTTTATCGGTCCGGGGTTTGAAAACAGGGTTTATCCGGACGATAATGTACTTACTCTTCTGGTTTTGAAAGTAGTTTTATCAGGGTCTTTTGTTTTGAAAACGGTAGACTATTGGTAACTTGACAATAAGTTTATTCAAATAAAACGTGGACAGAATAACAGAAGTAAAACAAGTACACAGATATCTAATCTTAAATACTAGAAGGGACTTTCTTTACCTTCCCGACGAGAATAATAATAAGAAAGAAAATATAATACGGCAGAGGGATCTCTGGCGATAGTAATCTTCTCTTTCTTCAGATATTTCCGAGAAATCGATTCCAGAAACGGAACACGTCGAGTGTTGAAATAGATTCGAGAATTCTTCAGAAATAAGATAATAGTAAAAAAATGCTTGATAAAAATCAGATCTAAAGCACCAAATTCTCGGATTCTAATTGCCGCCCCTGAACCCTTGGGGGTGTTGGCCTATTTATACTGCTCGGGAGAGATTGTCGCGCGACATTTCCTTAAAAAAGGAGAATGTCGCGCGACATTGTGATATGTCGCGCGACATACGGGAATGTCGCGCGACAAACGGCTGAAGTGATGGTTCTGACAGATTGATGTGTCAGAAAGTGGTTGGTCTGGTGCAGAGGGGGAATGTCGTGCGACATAGTGGAATTGTCGCGCGACATATCAGGGATTGTCGCGCGACAATGTGATATGTCGTGCGACAATCTCTCTAAAGAACAAGTTTGTCGGGCGACAAACCCTCCTAGTGTAGTACCGGGTCCTCGGGTGGGTCCCGGACCCAAAATAGTAGTTCTCGGAGGTCGTTAGGGTTCTTGCGGGGGTCACGGATCGGGGTGTCTACAGACTTCAAATTGGTTCAATCTTTCTTACTCAATCTCTTTATTTATTTGTTATATTAATTGATTGAAGTTGCTTATATTATTACTTATTCTTGGAATTGATTATTTAATTGATTGTTTTCCTTGATAAATTTATTTAACTAAGTTGCTTTGCTTAAATATTTTAAAAACGTTTTAATTCCACATTAAGTTTTTAAAACCCTAGTCACCCCCCCTCTAGGGTATATTCCGACCTATCAGAACTCTACCAAGATTTGTCATGTTACTTTGAATGGGAATGTTCGTCACCGTGCCAGGATTTTAATGATGCTGAACTATAGTTTGATCTCTACAAAGGGGATTCAAATTTGAGTTGGATGTTATTTTTTGAAAAGAACATACAAAAATTGATTTGAATTATGGGAAATGTTTTCCTGCGTGAACTTCATGCTGATGTAAAGTTTGAGTTCTTATATTATTATATTTTCAAAGTAAATAAATAAATAATCGACCGCCTAGTCCCTTCCAAGGCACTAGGCGCCTTCTAGCCACCCGTTTACCCCCTAGTGGCACCATCTGCAAGTCCAGGAAGGTTGATATTCTTCATGGTGTTAATTGCTGTAATGGATTCACTGAAGAAGACAACCATAGTGTTTCATTTACTAATTTTACCCAAAGTTGTCAGATTAACTCTAGAATCTATTTTTGCCTTCCCCCTAGGAGTTGAATTCAAAATCCATATTTGATGTAAATTAATACGATGACAATTGGAAACTTTGTTTACCACAGAAATGGACTGTCCTCAAGGCTCACATACGGCAAACATAACTTGGGGAGCCCATTGATACCAGTTGTAGGCATCAAATTTTGTGACTCTTCCAGACAAGACGCAACTCGCTTTTCAATAAAGCAAAATCAGACTTGGCGATACAGAGCTTCAAGAGATATATGCTCGAATAAGATAAAATTGGACTTGGACAATGCAAGGTTGAAGATCATTATAGGCCTATACAGATGAGCCCATGCTGAGTCAATACACTCCGATTGCCGAAAAATAAATCGTTGACTCTCAATTATCACTGTTTTTCAAGATTATATTCTGGACCAATTGTAGTAAAATAGTAAGACAGAGGCCTTCCCGAACTCAGATCGCCCTCAAATTTAGAGAGAAGTTACAAGACATCCTGGGAAACACCATGTCCAAAATTTAGCTTGATATCCAATGATGGAATTCCCAATTGTCCGTATGGACAATCTGTAAGCTCGTGATTTCGACCAAGTGTAATCAAATAGTAAGATGGATGCTTTCCCGAACTTTGATCGCCCTCAAATTTGGACAGAGGCTACTTAACATCTTGAGGAACAATATATCCAAAAATCAACTTCATTCAATGGTTAGAACCCTATTTACCGTACTGGCAATCGACCTTCCCGATGTTCAATCGTGCTCAAATTTTAACATCAAGTAGATAACATCTTGAGGAACATCAAATCAAAAAATTAGCTTAATCCAACGGTTAAAAATAAATTAACCGTATGGGAAATCTCATTAACCACACGGGCAATCTGATTTTGCACCCGAAACGGGTTCTGTGGCAACTGAAAAGGCTAATCGGATAGCCCGTACGAGCAATCTGGTCCTCTGTACGGGTAATCGGGCATCGAAGACTAAATTAAGTGCTATATAAGCCAAAGTTAACTTCTTAACGGGGTTTTGCAATTATTAGGTAAAAACACCCACTGCAAAGGTAGAGAAAAGGGGAAAAACTTGTATTTTTATTATATCTTCATTTCTAGACTAGCAAAAAGCTTAGTGTAGAGAGAGAAAACACTGTAATAAATTAAGTACGTGAGTAAAAACTCCGTAACTCATTTATAGTGTTTGTATTCTGACTAATCGACGAACTAAAGCTTGTAACACAAATATATTCTTCTGAAACAAAATTCTGTATTCGGGAAGGTATCATCTAAATTCTAATACAATGTAAATATCATGCATATAAAGATGTATGTGTATATAATTATTCATATCATGTATATAATTGTATAAACTGTCAAAACATGCATAAAATTGTTCTATGCCATGATTCTGCCTGAACTGTGCTAAAGCTTAATAATTGGAATTGCGCCTTAATTCCATGTACAGACCATCCAATTGACCATACGGTTAATCCCATTCCCCGTACGGGTAATCTGCCTTCAAGGCAATTTTTGCATGCCGAATACAGTAGGCTTATTGTATCATATTTAGCAACTCGTATATATTTGGATCAAAACAATAAGAAAAGGATAAAAGATAAATTCAAGTATGTCCATTTAGAAGCCGAAAAGGCGACGCGGATGCTTAACACCTTCCCGCGTCATAACATAGTTCCCGAACTCAAATATGGTTGCGCAGATTGCGTTGTATCATTTTTAAGGTACAAAAACACACTTTTGTCCATTTTTTTGAAAAATGTACTGGCGACTCTAAAACAGTTTCAAATCGAGCCACGCGCTGAATGGCGCCAGGGGGTTCCAATCGGGATTCTCACACCAGTCTTGGCCAAGTGCATTCTTAACCATCGCCCAAAGAATTGGATTATGCAGAAAAGCCAAAAAGGTAATAAGACATCTTAAAAAGTCTCTCGCTCTTTTTTCAACTTTTCAAAAAAGAATTAATAGTATTCTTAATCATTTTCCAATTTTTTTGATATGCACCAGAAGTGTTAACCCATTTTTATCGATAAAACATAGTGTAGGAGCATCAACAAATTCATACAATAGTTGCTTTAAAACTGGTACAATAGCTGAAGTTTAGTTTAAGTAGAGGCAGGTGAGTATGATTTCACATCTAGGGCTAAATGGTATAATCCATTAAGAAGCCAAGTATTCTTGTACTAAATTACAATATAATTTCCTCTATCTCGATTCTTCTGTATCACGAGAAAATATTCAATACAATGATTATAACTACACATGTTATCACAACTCAATTAAATTGCAGAAAAGTGTGCATTTATCTCTCCTTAATCACATGAATCATTGATTTTTGGCAATTTGATTGAATATGTAATAACATGTGGCGTTATAACTAGTGTATTGAATATTTTCTCTTACATCACCACTAAGGAGGAAGTGTTCTCCATTTCCCACTCCAATCCCCTTGTTCATTTGAATAGTTAAAAAGGTTTAGAGAGTTAGAACTACCTTTTAAAAGTAAGTATACATATATTATTTTTTCTTTTTCTTTCTTTTCACAGTAAAATAAAATATATGTGGGCTATTTAAGAGTACTCGTATTAAAAACATTTACAACGTGATTAATTCACCAGTCTTCTAACAGGTATTATCGATCATTGTCCAGTCCATCTTTGAATTCACATAGAAAACTGGAAAATGGTTAAGTCGACAAACATTTTCTAAAGTCTTTAATACTTCTTTCATTGAAGGCCACTTTCTATGGTAACTTGGTAAGTTTCAAGACATTTTAATATAAGTGAAGCTAATTATGATGCTCCTTTTGGAGTTCATATTTTAGACTTGAATCAACTACTTTTTTTTTATTCTTGATATTTTATATATATTTTCTTACAAATTTTTGATTTTTTTTATAGTTTTTTAGTATATTTTTTACTTGTCTCCTCTTTATTACCATTATGAAGTATTATGAAAGTTTTAATGCTAATTACAGTTACTTTACGAAGGAAAAAGAAATCAATAATTTTTATTTTTATAGAATTTTTACTTAAAGCAAAATCAGTTTGGACTGAAACAGAGAGACTGCTCGCTTAGGAGTGTTTAGATAGTTGTGGAATTTCTTTATCATTAGAACCTAGGATGGGCTACTTATTCTTGTAAGTTATTTTTGAGGAGAAATAGTTCTCTGAAAGGGACTTTATTGGCCATCTTCTTTAGGCTTTTAAGAAGACGGTTAAGTGGAGGGAGAATTTGAAGGTAAAACTTTATACAATCGTGATAATTTGCTTTTGTGGCCGTGATAATCATAATTTCACTACAAAATGCCGATAACTGGTTAAGTTTCCTTTTCCCTAGCCCCACCCTAAATCAAGCACATGGAATTTCCTTATTTGTTAAGGTCAATAAGTACTGTGGATCTAGGTACCCAAACATTCCCTTAACTATGGTACTAACACCATACATTCCTAAATATGAATCATCTCATCACAAAAACTAGAGTATCTCCAATTAAAAATTGGATTGGACATATCCAAACCATAGACATATAAGCAATTTTTTTTTGTTGCATAAATTTTTTCTTAATTGTTACATTTTAAACAAAATATCTCCAATATGACTGTCTTAATCATGAAAAACTAATTAATGGATATGTCTTAAAGAAAATGTCTCCAATAGGATTGTCTATTAAAAAATTCATGAAAAATTAATTAAGAATTTTATATGCAATATGGATCACATTTGGTTTACATTTTTGTGGGTGGCAAAAAATTGGGTCCCCCCCATTGAAGATTGATCTTAAGCACAATTCAGTAAAAGTAAAGAGATAAAAAGTGAATAAGACTAAGATTTTGATTATAGGTAAATTCTTTCAGTAGCTCTTTTACTATTTCGGTATTATAGTTTTATTTTGTGTGTGTTTGTATATTAGCTCAAAGGCAGAAAACTTAGAGAATAATACAAGTAAGTTAATAGCTTTCTCTCTCTAGAATTTCTTATCTAAAATTTAGGACACTTGTAATGGGCTTTTCCTATTCTATTTATATGTATAGAATTAGGGTTATATATGCTCTATTATGGTAAACAGTAAAAGACCAAAGAGGGCAAAACTTAAGTGTCACTCCAATACTTTGCATGTGTCATTACCTTTTGTTCATAATCCACGTTTGCACGACCTTTGCGGCTGATGATCTCGTCAGCACGACCATCACAACGATGTTATTACATTAGCATGACCAGGGCGGACCCAGTAATTAAATCCAGGAGGGGCCAAAGTGATAGGCTTCTAAGAATTTTTTGCATATACTGTAATAAGGTGGAAATTAAAATATTTAACTTCTTATACATAAAAAATCAAAATCACATGTTTATTTAGTTACAATATTCCTCTTCGAGACTTTATATTTTGAAAATGTTGATATTTAACATCTTCATTGTCGATAGCTTCAAAGTCATCTTTCTTGATATATGTTACCAAGCAATTATTCATGAAATCATCTCACAATCCATTCTAGAGATTTGAGCAATTTCGTGATGGAGAGCCATAAGTAAAGATTAGAGAAAAAATGAAGCACCGTGGATAAAGACCAGAGAACAAAACAGAACTACCGTAAATGGAGAATGAAGGAGAAAATGAGCTTTAATTGGATCAATATTTTAAAAATACAAAGTTTCGCCCTGCACTTTTTTTTATCGCACATAACACCTTCCGCCTATAATTTTAACATCTTGCGCATGAATGCTGCCTCTGCCACTTTCAATGTTTTCCTAAATACAAGCCCCGCCCTATACTTGTACTTGCGCTTGGCCCCTAACACACATTGCTAGTGAAAAGTAGCCCAAATCTCCGGTGTGATGCACCCCCTGGACCTACTATGTGTCCGCCCCTAAGCATGACCATCTCGGCTAAGAAAGGCCTATTCGGCATTCTTCAATCTGTTCGGCCAATAACCCAATCTTATTCTTTTGAGTTGGACTTAATGTTGGCTAATTAATTGCATTGGAAAGCATGTTTTTAATTGTTTGTCTATCCATCCTATGTGGTATTTCATTTTTATCTAATTAATAGTTTGCATCGAAGATGCTCTTATAGTATCATCTCAAGAAGCACGTCGTCACAATTATTATAGTGATATATAGGGTTACCCAATTTACTTGAGGTATTACAAAGTGGTATAGGAAAATTTTATCAATACAAAAAAACTTTGTTTGTTTAGTATCAAAATCCCATATCCCAAACAAACGCATTTGGATTCCAAAAATGTGCTTGTGTTGTTTGTTTGGAACAAAAGAGACGAGTGTTGTAGTGTTACACGAGTTATGAGTTTGGATTGGAACCCAAATGGACAAGAACTTATCTTGTAAAAAAAATTTAGTTGAATTTAACTTTATCATTCATTTATAGTAAGATATATTCATCTTACAGATAAATTGTGTAAATGCTCCAAAATTAACTTAAATTGCTTTAGAGGGTTGGTTTCGTGCCATTTCACCTAATTTATGGGGGGCTTAACATTTTTCATTATTATAATCTCATATGATTGATTTGTTCTTTTTTATTTATGAGTGTTTAACATGTGCTCTCAGAGTATAGGTTAACATGACTCAATATATAAATAAGAAAAATATGGCTCCCTCTATCTCATATAATAATTTTCTTTTTCACATTCGCACTTGATAAGAATACTAATTTCGATGTAAAAACATCAAAACAAAATTATTTTATGGTTAATAAAATTATTTCACAGTCGCAACATTAAATTATTTTACAATTGCAACATTGGATAACCTGATATTGAAACAATTTAGAAGATGAACAAATCTGTAAAGACGGGAGCCTTGTACAGTCAGTCCTATATCTAAATATAGGAAGTTCCAAATTTCCTGGAATTCTACATCGTT
The DNA here is from genome assembly GCA_021464415.1 of Lonicera japonica. Taxonomy (NCBI): domain Eukaryota; kingdom Viridiplantae; phylum Streptophyta; class Magnoliopsida; order Dipsacales; family Caprifoliaceae; genus Lonicera; species Lonicera japonica. The sequence goes on from CM038468.1 coordinate 38,909,549, forward strand.
CTCGAATTTTACGGAGTTCCAAAATCCTTGGAATCGTTCTCATACATGGTCAAGTTCTAATCCAATGCCAAAATTCTTCGTCGTCGTTTCCTATTGATTGGCTCATCCGTTACAATGCATGCCATTTCTCTTAACCTGAAGAAATTTTGCGTTCAAACCATGTTGGTAATCCTTAGAGCATTACCAATGGTGTATATTATACTGGTGTTCAGTTTTCTCATGTAAGTAGGCAGGGTCTGAACCCTGTTAATAACAATTTTAAGACGGAGATGGTAGTTCGAAACTAATGTCGGATCCATGATTTTGAGTTCAGGACAATAGTCAGCATAATAAGAAACTTAGCTTGGGACAAATTTCAACCAAATTAACTTAACTTTCTTCTTCATCTATTGAACAACATATAGCAAATTTATTTTATTTATTGTACATAAATAAACTATTGTGAATGCTCTTACACAAGCCAAGTTATTGTCAATTTTGGGAGTTTTCCTTTTCTACTTGAAATTTCTAAATATAATATTACACGAGGAGAAACAAATGCTACATCTGCACTTGCTAAAACTCGAATTTAGGACATTCAAATTTGAGTTTGTGTCCCTAGCTTCTCCGGGGGTACAAACCGGATCTTCATCTGATCTGATTTCATTCCAATAATTGTAAATTTTCCTATTACACACGGTTTATATTTATTATCTATATAGGGTCACTTTTTGGTTTGCAACTCAAATTACAGAACTACCTTTTATTGACTGAAAAATATTTTTTTATTGCATGGATCGAAACCCGTGCCCTTCAACGTTTAAACAAGCCTTACCCAATCAAGCAAACAACATCAAATTCACTTACAATATAATTAAATTTTACTTACTATTGTGTGATACATAATATCCCACACATGGAGAGTGCGCTCTGGAACTAATATACATAAAGAGTTTCGTAATTATTAATTATTAGGGTTGTTTGGTTGTGTAACTAGCCTAATTTTATAACATCGTCAAAATCCCAGAACTAATATACAAAACTCGGAGACTCGTTACTTTGAGATGGGGTTCAATCACTTCACGGCAACATAATTGCATTTGGCAATGACCCCTCCATAATCTTTCCAAATATGCCAGTGGTGTTGGATAACTTTTATCTATAACAAAACTATTGTTCGTTTAGTATCAAAATCCCATATCCCAAATGGACACATTTGGTTAAATATATAACTAACATTCGTTTGCAACCGAAGAGATGAGTGTTGTAACGTGTAAGTGTTACGAGTTTAATTGGATTGGAATCCAAATGGATAACAATTGGACTCATTATAAACATTTAGTCGAACTTAATTTTACCATTCGTTTTTGTACAATATAGTGTTACATGATATTTATCTTGTCTTATAGCTAAAAAACGTGTAAATGCCGGCCTCGCCATTTCGCTTAACTTGTCAAAAAATTGTGCCTACTGTGTGTGTGAGCATAAATCCACACATCCATTTGCGGCACCAGCAATACCCTTAATAACCGTGTTGGCGAGAGAGAAATAAACTACCTTTATTCACTTAGTTGCAATTTCTTGTTACACCACTTAATAACCGTGTAAGGAAAATGTTAAAATATGCCCTTTGGGCTCATGTTATGCATTCTAGAAATAGAAAGTTAAAGTATTCACATGAATGAGTATCGGACTATCGGTGTTAGAATTAATACTTGTTGGAAGTTCATTCTTTTTATTTATGGGTACTTAACAAGTCTCGGACACATTAACTTAATATATGAATAGGAAATTTATGACCCCCACCATCTCATATAATGATTCCTTTTTTACTTGCACCTTTTAACCTCGTACCCAAATGAAAAATTGTAAGAAAAACAATGTGTTTTGTGAGAAATTAAAAAATAAGTTTGAGCAATGTAATGAGACGTTCTCTTGCTTTTTTTCTTCATGGAAAAATTTCTTGGTGTGGTGGTGAAGTTAGAAATTTTTTATTTTTTCCACCAAATCCCTAAACTTATTTTTCACATTCTCACATAAATTAATTGATATTGCTATCATTTTCCATCTTGAAACAAACCCTTAAGAATAGTAATTTTAGTCTAATCGACTACTAAAAATAAAACTATTTACAAACGCAAATTTCGATACCTGGATGTTACCTTGATGTTGAAACAATTTTGAAGATGAACTAGCCTCTAAACATGGAGCTTTGCATTTTAGACCTAAGTCATACTTAATTTTCAATAAATCATTCTCGAACGGTGTTAAGTTCAAATCCAACGCCAAAATTTGGCGTTGCAGTGTTGTCTTGGTCGGCTCATCTTCATTCCCACCATTATCACACTGTGTTACTCCCAACTGGCTATACGCCTGTGCTTCGCTTTTGTCGTCTAGACTAATACTTGCATCATTTCTCCCACCATTATCACCGCGTACTACCTCCTGCTGATATATCTGATTTTCCCTGATGTGGTCTTAACATATAAGTTACCACCCCCACCAGACCTGCCGTCTTCCTTCATTGTGTAGACTACTGATAGCATCATTTTGCCCACCATTGTCACCATGAGTCACCTCCAACTGGTTATACGGCTGCTCCTTGCTCTCATCGTCCAAACTAGTAGTTGCATCATTTTGCCCAACATTTTCACTCTCTTCCTTAGTATAAGCCCACTCATCTTTCAAAAATTCCATCTCAATAACAGAAGAAGAATCGGGTCTCACTTGGAATGCTAATGCCTGCTCAAGATCTGTCACGACACCAGACATTGTAGGGCGTTTCTTTGGATAATTATGTAAACACCGGTCGGCGAGTTCCACAAACGTCCTCAATGAATTTGGAAAGATTTCCCACTTCAAATTGGGATCGATAATCTGACTTACTCTTTTATTTGATACATTGTTGGGCCCATCTCGCTAGACTTCTTTGCTCCCACTGGAGTCTTGGATCAAGTGCTGGCCTCCCACACAATACTTCCATCAATACAACCCCAAACGAGTACACATCTGATTTCCTCGTCAATCTAAGGGTCAAGAGATACTCAGGATCGAGATACCCAAACGTGCCCTTAACCTTGGTGCTGACATCGGTCAATCCCTGATTTGTTGAGCCTATTTTGGACAAACCAAAATCCGAAATCTTAGCTGCCCAATTTTCATCGATCAATATGTTAGAACTCTTCACATCTCGGTGTATGACTGTGTGTAAGACCCCTGTACCAGTATGTAGGTAGTCTAGCCCACGTGCAGCCCCTATGCAGATCTTGAGGCGTCGCACCCAGGATAGAGGAGAATTACCATCTCCACCGACTTTTTTGTGCAGATGATCAGCAAGTGTTCCACGAATCATATATTCGTAAACAAGAATCATCTCATTAGAGTCATCACAGTAACCAATCAAAGATACAAGATGGCAGTGTCGAAATTTTGATAGCATATCAATCTCTGTGCGGAACTCGTTGACTCCTTGCTTTGACATGGGATTCGATCGCTTTACGGCAACAGTACTTGCCCCATGGTCGATGACACCTTTGTAGACCTTTCCAAATCCGCCCTGACCGATAATTGATGCATCGTCAAAGTTATTAGTGGCAGATAGGATCTCTTCAAATGAAAAGCGCCGGCATATTTGTTCCCCAAGCATCATGATTGTGGCTCTGTGAATTCTAATGGATCTTGACTATTTAGTAACAAATGCTTGGATTTGAGAGAGAGATGCTTGTTGTGTGCCAGAATAAAATAACAGCGACAACAAAATAATTAAGACAGCTAATAAAGTTAATATGTTGGCTGGTACCTACGTGCTTGTCTTGACCAGTCAACCGGCTGACGATGACTTCCCTATTGCTTATTTGCTTTAGTGGGGAGTGGGCCGCTTACAATGACATTTCACCTAACGTGAAGAATATTTGTGTTTGTACCATGTTCGTAAGTATTGCAAATTGGACCAAAGTCCATTTATCTCAGTAAATACACAGAGTTCGAACTCTGTTAATAATAATTTTAAGATGGATAAGTCGGCTTGAAACTAATGATAGATTCATTGAGTTAAAAAAATACAAGCAATAACTTTTTTAGCTTAGGAGGCTAAAATAAATATTGGCCTCTGTTTTTCTACCATAACGGAATAATTGTTATATTATTACCCGTAAAAGTTATTTGGGAGCAAGGGCAAAGCCACACAGGACCAAGTGCCCTTGTTGGATTTCAACTTTTTTTTATTAAATCTTGGATTTTTTTTTGAAAAAAAAAAATATATAGGGACTTTTGTGCATAAAAGTAAACTTGAAAAAACCTAAATGTAAGGGGCAAAACTTTAGGCGATAATTTGAAAACTTTAAACTTAACAAATCACCGCCCAACATCTTCTTTATCTCTCTATCTTAGCTTCTTCCTTTATTGAAAAAAAATAAATATATATATATATAGAGACTTTAGTGCATAAAAATAAACTTAAATGTACTTGACTGTAAGGGGCGAAACTTTAGTGTGTTTTGAATTTCGACGAAATTTTGAACCCCCCGCCCTCGCTGCTCTAACTCCTAGCTTCGCCACTGTTTAGGAGATGCATGTTCAAAACTTCGTCAATAAAATTCTAAATTCTTTTAATGGACAGTTGGATTGGGAAGTGTTATCTCGTTTGTGTAACTAATTATAACTTTCTTTTTAAAAATTTCTTGGTCCTTGATTAGAATTTTAAGAAAAATATCAACAATAATATTATTAGTAATAAAATAATATTCCCAAAAATCTGTAAGGAACAAGTCCTCACCTTGTCATCCGAGATCCGCCGGTGCTCTAAATTTGTTAGCGGCAGTTTCAATTAATTTCTTTAGGACCATTGAATGGAAAAATCTACGCTCATTTGTGTATAGTGTAGATTTTCGTGAAGTATAATAATATAAATTTATCTTTCTTGTTCTTTCTTGTTTGATGTGTTACGTGGTAATGTATTATAAAACTAACCTAAAACCACAACGCAAATTTGAACTTTTTAAGTTCTGAGTTTCAACAGCTGCAAATGCACGATAGTCTCTCTTCCAGAATGTATTAGTAATTAATGTAGGTTAAAAGACAAAAAAAATATTTCTTAGTATTGCCAAGAACCTAGGGAACTCTATCAAGATTGATCCTGCTACTTCGAATAGGAAAATTGTTAATTCCAAAATAAAGACTAATTGTTTTAAGATTGTTCGCGAAAATGCGGAAATTAACAAAATAAATAGAATAGAAAACCGAGTCTCATGTATCACACGATCTCCTTAAAAAAATTACGCCGCCTCCCACGGTGCTTATGACGTTTGCTATGGCATTTTGTCTCCCAGGATGAAACGGTAAAGAGTGCCTACCTTAGCACTTTTGGTGTCACTCACGGAACGAACTTTGCGTGTGTTTGAACTTTATTACCACCAAACAAAACTAGTCTAGAGAGAAGGAGAGAGGATTTCGTGAGAGAGATGTGTGTGTTGAGATGTGTAGAATGAGGTCTCTAAAGCCTCTAATTTATACAAGGGGGAGGATCTCTAGAATTAATATCCCATTAATAAAAAAAAAATCGTTTAGTGTTAATTACCTCAATTAAACAAAAACGTTTTTTTATAAATTAATAAGAATTAATTCAAACATTTTATTAATCAAATTTGAATTAAAAAAAACCCTTAATTAAGAGTAATTCGAAATTTAAAATGGGTGTCATTAAGGAAAATAAATGAACTGGAAAACTCTAAGTGCAAAACATGACCCCGCCCGGTCATTTTCGGAGCGACATTCGTGTCCGCAGGTGCAGGCACACACAAGCCAAGCCTGTGTCAAGCCAAATTTGATCCGTGATTTACACCCCCCCTGGGCCTGGGTGCGCGAGAGAGAGCCTTATATTTCTTAGAAGCTTATGAGCTAGTGAAAGGTTATCATTTATAAACTCATAAATGTTTTCCCAAAGTTCTAATGTGGGACTAACATTTTCCATTTTATTTTCCATTCAAGTAGCTCACTTTGGGTGACAATTTCTCATTCACCCTAAATCCGTTTTGAGCATACAAATACACGATCTCGATGTACTCATAGAGGAGAACATGAATCTATAATTTTCTTTCACAATCGAGTGTGAAACCCCATTTAAAATTACCCTAAAAAAGGCATCAAAATCATTTTTTTCAACAATTCCCCACATGAATGAAAATTGGTGACCAAAGAAACGATAGACAAGGTGATAAAGTTTGGCGGTTGAAACCTGTATAGGATAGGTAGGTTTTACCCCTTGAACCTTTCCTTATGAAGATATGTTTACTTTACTAACTAAACAGTGGACGCGATGTCCTTGAACTGTTTTGCCATTTGTGTAAAAGACGACATATCTCATACAGGTGTCTTCCTAACACATTTTAGTTCTCACTGTTATGTTCTTTATGGCCATGAACATACACCTGGTTCTGTAAGAGTTCACTAAGAGTTGCGCCCTAAGCAATTCTCTTAGAAACGGCTCTTCTTCCCTCTTACATAAGTGATTTCTTAATTAAAAGTAACATGCATTACTCCGTTCGATTATATGGACACATAGGAATCATTAAAAGCTTACCTTATCCTTTTTCTTACGGGTATCACTGTTTTCATCATAGGAATGAACATGGAAAAAATCCCCACAGTGATCCAACGTAGCCTTTACAATTTAGTTGTCCCTTTTGAACCTAGATTTTGGGATCTCCAGTCACGTAGGTTGAGTATCCATTGTATCGACTTATTTATTCATGGGTTTTAGTCCCATTCCCCTTTATGACTTGTCAACTAACTCTCTATTCAACCCTTTGGTTAACGGATCCGCAATATTATCTTTTGACTTTACAAAGTCGAGTGAGATAACTCCAGTTGAGAGTAGTTGTCTAATGGTATTATGTCTTCGACGAATATGTCTAGACTTACCATTATACATATTGCTTTGTGCCCTACCAATAGCTGATTGACTATCAGAATGTATGCAAATTGGAGGCACAGGTTTTGACCATCTCGGAATATCCTCTAGAAAGTGGCGTAACCATTCAGCCTATTCCCCACATTTGTCTAATGCAATAAATTCAGATTTCATAGTGGACTTAGTAATCACAGTTTGTTTCGAGGATTTGCACGAAACCGCTCCACCCCCTAGCATAAATACATAATCGCTAGTGGATTTGGAATCCTTATCATTAGATATCCAATTTGCATCACTATATTCTTCAAGTACAGCTGGATATCTAGCATAGTGCAGTCCATAATTACGAGTAAATCGTAAGTACTTTAGTACTCTAACAATAGCTCGCCAATGCTCGGCTCCAGGATTACTCGTATATCTACTCAATTTACTAACTGCATAGGTTATATCTGGCCTTGTATAACTCATTAAGTACATTAGACTGCCTATCACTCTTGAGTATTCTACTTGAGAAACACTCTCTCCTTTATTTTTGGATAAATGTAAAGTTAAATCTATCGGTGTTCTTGCCACTCCAGAATTATCTTTATCAAATTTCCCAAGAATATTATCTACATAATGAGACTGACTCAATATGAGCTCTTCTGATGTTCTTATGATTTTAATTCCCAAAATAACATCGACTAGTCCCATATCTTTCATGTCAAACCTTGAATTCAACATGTCCTTTGTAGATTTGATCATCTTATCATTACTTTCAACAATAAGTATGTCATCTACATATAGGCATACAATGACATATCCATTCGCAGTATCTTTGACATAAACGCATTTATCATATTCATTAATTTTAAATCCACTCGCAATCATAGCGTTGTCAAATTTCTCATGCCATTGCTTTGGTGCTTGCTTTAAACCATACAAAGACTTCACAAATTTACAAACTTTCTTTTCTTGACCAGGAGAGGAAAAACCCTCAGGTTGTTCCATATAGATTTCTTCTTCTAAATCTTCATTAAGAAAAGCTGTTTTCACGTCCATTTGATGTACTTTAAGATTACGCAAAGCAGCAATTGCAAGTACCAGTTTAATGGAATTTATTCTCGTTATAGGAGAATATGTTTCAAAGTAATCAAGACCTTCTTTTTGTCTATAACCTTTGATCACAAGCCTTGCTTTATATTTATCAATTGACCTATCTGCTTTCATTTTCTTTTTGAATATCCATTTAGAACCTAGAGGTTTACTACCAGGTGGAAGATCTACTAGTTCCCAAGTATGATTTTGCAAATTAGAATCAATTTCACTTTTGATAGCCTCTTTCCATAAAAGTCCATCATTCGAATTCACAGCTTGTTCATAAATTTGAGGTTCACCTTCTAGCATATACGTTAAAAAATCTGGACCAAAAGATTTTTCCGTTCTTGCCCTTTTACTACGTCTAGGCTCAACCTCAACTTCCTTATGAGCATCGATGTTATTTTCATGTATTCGTTTAGAAGATCTCGTTTCTTCTTCCTTACATGGAAACACATTTTCAAAAAATGATGCATTTCTCGACTCCATGATTGTATTCTCGTGTATATCAGGTATATTAGATTCATACACAAGAAATCGATAAGCGTTACTATTTTGTGCATATCCAACGAAAATGCAATCAAGCGTTTTGGTGCTATTTTCACCGCTTTAGGTGGAGGTGCTACCACTTTAGCAAGACATCCCCACACGCGTAAATAATTGTAAGATGGCTTTCTCCCTTTTCATAACTCATATGGAGTTTCTCCTCTTTCTTTTTGGGCACCTTATTTAAAAGGTAGTTAGCCGAAAGAATGGCTTCTCCTCACATGTTGGGTGACAAACCCGAACTAATCAACATTGCATTCATCATTTCTTTCAATGTTCGATTCTTTTGTTCAGCTACTCCATTTGATTGAGGTGAATAAGGTGCAGTTATTTTATGAATAATTCCATGTTGAGCACAGACCTCAGCAAATGGAAATTCATATTCACCACCTCGGTCACTTCTAAGTACTTTGATTTTCTTATTAAGTTGATTTTTAACTTCATTTTTATAGAGAAAAAATTTCTCTATAGCTTCATCCTTACTTTTGAGTAAATACACATAACAATATTTTGTGCTATCATCTACAAAAGTAATAAAATATTTATTACCACCTCTTGTTTGTGTCATTTTTAAATCACATATATCGCTATGGATTAAATCAAGGGTCCAGTGTTTCTTTCAACATTAAAAAATAATGATCTCGTTTGTTTTGCCTCAACACAAGTTTCACATTTATGTTTTGAATCAATTTGAAAAGATGGTATATGATTTAAGTTAATTAATTTTCGTAAAGAATCATAATTAACATATCCTAATCTACTATGCCACAAATTTGAAAACTCAAGCATATAAGCAGAAGAAGTAGCTTTATTATCATTCTTAATAATAGTCATTACATTTATTTTGAATAAACCACCATTCATATACCTCTTCCCCACATACATTCCACCCTTAGACAAAACTAAATTATCCAACTCAAACACTAGTTGAAAACCATGAGTATTTAGCAATGAACCCGACACCAAGTTCTTGCGGACTTCGGGTACGTAAACCACATTATTCAAAGTTAACTCCTTTCCGGACTTCATCTTTAGAACCACTTTTCCTTCTCCCTTGATTTCAGAGGTAGCCGAATTTCTCATTTACATTTTCTCCCCATTTTTAATAGGTCGAAATGTAGAGTACAAGCTTCTATCAAAGCACACATGACGAGTAGCACCCGTGTCAATTCACAATTCCTTTGGGTTTGAACCCACCAAATTCACCTCAGTCACCACTGTCGAAAGATTAATATCAGTGGTCATTGTACCTTAAGCACATACAAACAAAATATCAAATTCTAGAAACACAAATTTTCAATTAACTAGAATCGTACACTGAATATATATATATATTCTTTTCCCTCAAAACTGTTTTTCCACAAACAAATTTCTTGAATCTGTTTTTCCCTGTTGGAAAAAATGGTTTTGATGCCTTTTTTAGGATAATTTTAAATGGGATTTCACACTCAGTTGTGAAAGAAAATTATAGATTCGTGTTCTCCTCCGTGAGTACATCGAGATCGTGTATTTGTATACTCAAAACGGATTTGGGGTGAATGAGAAATTGTCACCCAAAGTGAGCTACTTGAGATGGAAAATAAAATGAGAAATGTTAGTTCCACATTGGAACTTTGGGAAAATATTTATGAGTTTATAAAGGATAACCTTTCACTAGCTCACAAGCTTCTAAGAAATATAAGGCTCTCTCTCACGCACCCAGGCGCAGGGGGGTGCAAATCATGGATCGAAATTGGCTTCACACAGGCTTGGCTTGTGTGCGCCCGCACCTGCGGACACGAATGTCGCTCCGAAAATGGCCAGCCGCACGGGGTCATGTTTTGCACTTAGAGTTTTCCAATTCATTTATTTTCCTTAATGACACCCATTTTAAATTTCGAATTACTCTTAATTAAGGGGGTTTTTTAAATTCAAATTTGATTAATAAAACATTTGAATTAATTCTTATTAATTTATAAAAAAACGTTTTTGTTTAATTGAGGTAATTAACACTAAACGTTTTTTTTTATTAATGAGATATTAATTCTAGAGATACTCCCCCTTGTATAAATTGGAGGCTTTAGAGACTTCATTCCACACATCTATCTCACGAAATTCTCTCTCCTTCTCTCTAGACTAGTTTTGTTTGGTGGTAATAAAGTTCAAACACACGCAAAGTTCATTCCGTGAGTGACACCAAAAGTGCTAAGGTAGACACTCTTTACCGTTTCATCCTGGGAGACAAACGCCATAGCAAACCTCATAAGCACCTTGGGAGGCGGTGTAATTGTTTTAAGGAGATCGTGTGATACACGAGACTCGATTTTCTATTCTATTTATTTTGTTAATTTTCGCATTTTCGTGAACATGTTCGTCACCGTGCCAAGATTTTAGTGATGTTGATCTGCAATTGGATCTCTAGAAAGGGGATTTGACTTTGAGGTGGATGTTATTTTTTGAAAGGAACAAACAAAAGTCGGTTTGAATGGGAAATGTTTTCCCAGTGAACCTCATGCTGGTGTAAAGTGTAAGTTCTTATATTATTATATTTTCAAAATAAATAAATAAACGATCAACTGCCTAGTTACCAAGGCATAGCCCTAGTGTTTCATTTACTGATTTTACCCAAACCCGTCCAGTTAACTCTAGATTTTACAAAACAAATAGATTATCCTCAAGGCTCGATATGGAAAACATAACTTCGGGAGCCCACTGATACCAGTCTTGGCCAAGAGCATTCTTAGGGGGTGTATTTAATTGAGATTTTAAAAGATTATTTATGAATAATTTAGTCCAGTGGATTTTAAAAGACTATTTAAGAATGTAATGACTTATAAGATTTTTTATACTCAGGATTTTTTATGTTTGGATTTTAAATATTATATCATTAGAATTTATAAGATTTAAAAGGACCACATGGATTTTGTATGTTTAGATTTTATGATGAGTAATGTTTAGTTCAATGATGCACGAATTCTCCAGCATCAGCCTCTACAACCCAAGCTTCTAAATGATGGTGGAATTTTTTCTTACCAAAGGTTCTATAAAACCCGCTACCATTTCTTAATAAAAGAAACGAAAAAAAAGTTAATAAACATTATGATTCTTGTGAAAGGCAGAGAGTGCCAATTTTGATGTTTATGCCTATCAATGAAATTTATTTAAAATATCAATAAAATTATGCAAGCAATCTTCAAAATAAGGTTCAATTAAAAGGCCCCACTTTTAAATGGCAAGAAGGCACTAAAGGGAAAAAAATAAATTGAAATACATAAAAATAGTTCAAATCTCAAATAATATGAAAATGTACGCATACATACATACATACATATATATATGATATATATAGAAAGAGAGAGATGATATTTACATACCCACTTCTAAACAGAAGCACTGGTGAAGTTGAGAAGGGAAATTGGTGAAAGGGGGAGGTAAATGTAGAGAAGAGATTGAGAGAATTGGTAAATCTCTAGCAGAAAACAAAAGTCTCAAGTGAAAAGTCTCATGGGATATGGTGGGATTTTTTATAGGGTTTGGTATTTATACTTTTCACTAAAAAGTCACACAAATTCCTAATTTTAAAAAAATCATTGAAATTAGCAAGTTTTTTAATACCAAAAGACTTTTTGTTACTTGTTTAAAGTCCTAATTGAATACCACTAGATTTGGACACCCTATTTATAATATCCGAATAGTCCTGATTGAATACCACAAGACTTATTTAGATTATTTAAAAATCTTAATTGAATACTACAAGACTTATTTATCCCAAAATAGTCTTTTAAAATCCTAATTGAATACACCCCATCACTTAAAGAATTGTATTCCACAGAAAAGCCAGAAAGGTAATAAAACATCTCAAAAAATCTCTTGCTCTTTTTTTAACTTTTCAAAAAAGAATTATTAATGTTCTCAATCATTTTCCAATTTTTTTGACAAATGCATCCCAAGTGTTAGCCCATTTCTATCGGTAAGACGTAGCATATGAGTGTCAACAGATTCATACAATAATTGCTGTAAAACTAGTATGATGGTTGAAGTTTGGTTTAAGTAGAGGCAGATGAGTGTGATTTCATCTAGGGGCAAAATGGTATAATACATGGAGAAGCCAAGTACTCTTGTACTAAATTACAGTATAATTTCCTCTATCTCGATTCTTCTCTATCACTACTAGGGAGGAAGTGTTATCCATTTCCTGCTCCGATCCCCTTGTTCACTTGAATAGTTATAAAAGTCAAGAGACTTAGAGCTATCTTTCGAAAGTAAGTATACATATATTCTTTTTTTCTTTTTTTTTTCTCTTTCACAATAAAACAAAATATATTTTGGCTGTTTATGAGTACTTGTATTAGAAACATTTACAAAGTGATTAATTCACCAGTGTGTTAATAGGTATTATCAATCATTAGTCCATCTTCACAAAGAAAACTCGAATGTCCACTTTGATTTGAAAATTCCCTATTCGCATATCAGCAACAAAAGGAAAATGGTGAAGTCGACAAACATTTTCTAAAGTCTTAAATACTTCTTTCATTGACTTTCTATGGTAACTTAGTTTGTGAAGCTAATTGTGATCCCTTCTGGAGGTACCCATTTTTCAGCCTCGGATCGACCACTTTCTTCTTATTCTTGATATTTTTCTTATTATTTTTGAAAAAAAATGATTTTTTATATTGAAATTCTCACAGTCCACTTTTTAATTTTTTTTAGTATATTTTCGACTTAACTCTTCTTCATTACCCTTTTGGTCCAATTTTGTCAAGCGGGGTCTAGTTCAAGGATAAAGGGACGTATTTTTTCATAAAATTTGATAGTGACGATCTCTATAATATCTTTACAAAATTTCATCAAGATATTCAAATAAGAAGTAGATGTACTAAAAATTGATACATATATTCATTTTCGACACTTAAAATTTTAGAAGATCATCTCACCAACTTTCGATTTTATTTTTTTGATGAAATTTTGTGAGATTGTCCTACTCGGTCATCTCTACCAAATTTCATAAAAAAAATTCATTCAATAATGATAGATGGAAGAATAATGGAGATGAGTCAAATCCGTATATTTCTATCGTAAAGCAATTGATAGTAAGCTATTATTTTACCGACACAAAACTAAAGTTTTAAAACTTGAATTTAATATCTTAAAATCCTTAGAGCGTCTCCAATCGTCATATATAAATTTTGTGTAAATCCTACGTATCAAAGTGGGATTTACACAAAAATAATAAAAAATTCATTTTGTACTCCAACACCCTGTTTCAGACTTTTGTGTAAATATTAAACTACCAATTAGATACGCACAAGTGAAACTTATCCCATATTTATTCCCATACTTTTCAAATCCATTTATTTCTAGTGTAAAAATTTCTTAAAAGATTACTTGAGACTTTATTTTTATTTTTTTCACAAAATATGCAAATTTTACACAAACTAAAATTTTATACTACAGTTAGAGAAGCTCTTAGATTCTAGCAACGACTAGATTTTAGGTGGATAATAAATTTAAATCTAAAAAGTCAAACAAAGGTTAAGATGGGAAAAATGTACAAAGGAAAAAAAAAACAAAAAAAAAAACCATTTTTATAAAGAGTGGTACTAATCTTTGCTATTAGATTATAGTATTGAGTTGACAAGTTGTAATATATGGTTTTAAATTCGTATATGGTCATTTTTTATTAACATAATGACGTCGAGTTCTTATTACAGCCCGTGCTACTGAATCAAATGCCCCATTTTTTTTTTTTAATGCCAACAATTAAAAATTGTTTTCTCCAACTGGCTCACAAGCTTTCAATAAGAAAAACGAGCGAACTTTTATAAAATATATACTTCCCCGTGAAGTCCCGCGCACCCCCATGGAGAAAAATGAAAATTCCTCCCCCATTCCCAACCCACCCCCACCCACCCTTACCCATTCACCGCGATTAATTTACGTGCTTCTTCTCCGATCTTTCTTCTTCTTCTTCTTCTTCTTCTTCTTCTTCTTCTTCAGTATCCTTGATTTTTATTTTATTTTTCTGATTCAGTGGAGCTCCATTGAGTATATAGTATTATATTAGAAGAATGTTCAGTCCCCCGTCGGAGGACTTATGCCGTCGCTTTTCACTCCTTGAGATTCTAGCGGCCACCAACAATTTCGACAATTCCATGGTTATAGGTAAGGGTGGATTCGGTACGGTTTACAAAGGGGATATCATTGATAATGATGGCGCATATACTACTGTTGCTTTCAAGCGTTTGAATCCCTTGTCCAAGCAAGGTGCTCCTGAGTTTTGGACCGAGATTAATATGCTATCAAATTTTCGACATAGCCACCTCGTTTCTTTGATAGGCTATTGCGATCATCATAACGAGATGATTATTGTTTACGAGTATATGGTCCGTGGAACTCTAGCTGACCATTTGTACAAAATTAGTAGAAATAACAATAGATATAATAATAATAATAATATTGGTAATAGTTCACCTTTATCCTGGGTGCAAAGACTCAAAATATGTATAGGGGCTGCTCGCGGATTGGACTACCTCCATACAGGTACTGCCATCTTGCAGAGAGTCATACATCGAGATGTGAAAAGCTCAAACATTTTGTTGGATGAGAATTGGGAAGCTAAGATTTCGGATTTTGGATTGTCCAGAATTGGCCCTGCTGGGCAGGAGGTCACCCATGTTAGCACTGCGCACATTGCAGGCACATTCGGTTATATGGATCCAGATTATTTCTTGACTCGCAGATTCACGAGGAAATCAGACGTGTATGCGTTTGGGGTGGTATTGTTGGAAGTACTCTGTGAGAGGCCGGCTCTGGATCGAAGCCTTGATGAGGACCAATGGGGTCTTGCTAGATGGGGCCAGCAGTGCATCAAAGAAGGAGCATCACATCAGATTATTGGGCCGAATTTGAAGTGGGAAATCAAGCAAAATTCTCTCACGGAATTTGTGCAAATTGCCGATCAATGCTTGCATAGTCGACCAAAGCAACGTCCTACAATGTCTGAGGTGGTGGCCAGACTTGAGCTTGCGTTGGCATTGCAACTACGCACCGATCTTGTGATCGAGGAGTATTTTTTTGATACTAGCTTGCCTGCTAACGACCAAGAAAATGTGGATTCTCATCCGGAGGACAACCATTCTGATAAAGTTGTACAGCTAGGGGATTCAAGCAGCAGACAGTTTTTCCAACTCGGAGCTCCGGTAGTCTCGGGTAAACGCATACTCTTAAATATGCATTTAAATGTTCATAATAATACTGTTCAACTTATGTCTTGCTGAATATTTTTCAGATATTATGGACGAATGTGTTTCCAAGAAGCACCACCACCAGGCCTTGTGAAATACTCTACAAAAGGAAATTTATATAAGATAAAATGATTGTGTTTTAGGGAATTTTTTGGGTAAAAAGGGCGTAAGTTCTTTTGTCAATACTGAAACAAGTTGAATACAAAGAGGGAAGAAGGAACATTAGGAAAGCAAGCTACAAAAAAAATGTGTTCCACTTGATCAACACTACAGAAGAGTGCTGATTGTCATAGTCCTCAGGGATAACAAATTTTCTAGAGCATGAGTGTAATTATTTCTTGATATCTCTGCCTGCCTTTAGAGAATCAGATTTAATATGCATAAACTTAAAATATTGAAGCTTGTGCTGCATTTTCAAGTATCACGCCTTCAAGAAAATTAGAACTTCATCTTACATGCATACTCCTGTATTGCTATTTAATATAGGTAGAAAATGAGGGGAAAATGGAGAAGTGGTGACAAAAAGATTTCTTTGCTAAAGAGTTTGAAGAGGATGAGGTTTTTGGACTAATGACTCGAACAACCCCTCCTCCCACTAAATGCTAAAAAATGAAGATAATTCTAGAATTTCTGTTCCTGCGTTGATTCCTTGAGCTTTGCTTCTCCCTGTTATTATCTGTATTGTCCATAATTTTTTTTTTTCTATATGTTATAAAGTTATATGTTTAGATTATTACACTAACTCATGGGTTTTTACTCTATTTTTTAAGTACATAATGATGCAAAACCATCGAGTAATGCTAAAAGCAACAACAACAGCGGCCATAATAGCACATTGTTGAACAAAGATGGAGGCAGCGCCCAGGATGTGCCTACAGGTGGGCAAATTGTGACTCCAAATTTGAAAACATTCACATTCGCTGAATTAAAAAGGGCAACTAAGAACTTCACACTGGATGTGTTGGGCATGGGAGGTTTTGGAATTGTTTTCAAAGGTTGGGTTAATGAGAAGACATATTCCCCGTCAAAGGTTGGTATTGGGAAAGCGGTTGCCATTAAGAGGTTAAGGCGAGAGAGCATGCAAGGACTTGCTGAAGGGCTGGTAAATCAACTTTCACGCTATCTATTTTTTTAATTCAGTAGGGAGTTTAGAAAGAAAGAGCAGCTTATTTATTAAAGCGAGAATGGACTTACTGACTGTAGTGTAATACATGCCGTCTTAGAAGATATATCCTTATCATGTCCTTGTATGCTTTTGAAGGAAATATTGATTACATCAGTGTAAACTTCAACTACTTAGGGCATTAGGCTCCGTTTGATAACAAGATGGAAAATAAGTTGAGGAATGTGGTGAGATCTTACTTTTTGGTTTCTTCCATGGAATTTTTTTCTTTGGGTGGTGGTGAAGAAAATCTTTCCACAAAATATGAAAGGAGGGTAAAATAAGCATGAGATGGAGAGCATCTCACTACATCCCTCAACTTATTTTCATCTTCTCACCTAAATTAGTTGTTTTTCTTATCATTTTCCATGTTGCTGTCAAACGGAGCCTTATAATTTATATATTGACATAAGCCTTCATACCAAATGACCAAATGCCTAAGAAGGTATTTGATTCTAGCAAGCCAGAAGCATTAAGTGGCTAGAGCTATTATTGCTCCTTAGTATATCAAGCTTAAATGATTTAACTATCTCTGGACATTCTCCTTCATATAGTTCAATATCCAGGTAGTTGATGCCAAGGTTTGAAGTATTGATAATGTACAATGACCTTGTGGGTCGGGGTAGTGATGAGAGAGATTTAACCCGCTTGGTTAATGGAGTAAACAATCAATAAGCAATCAAACTAAGTAGGCAAAGAGTGAGAATGCAAGCACCTTGGTAACAGAGAGAGAGACAGAGAGAGAAAGAGCAGTGACACCAAGGAAAATGGGTAGTGTAGAGTGTAGAGTGTAGGCAGAGTGAAATTAAAGTTGGGTGGAGATCATATATATTAATGGTGAGTTAAAGCTGAAAATATAGCTCTTGGCAAGTCATCATAGGTTTAGTCACAATTGATGCGAGTGGCTGCCGATGAGATCATCGACAGCTGGTAGGGAAATTTTGGTTGACAATCTTTCCAATAAATAGGTCAGGCAGACCGGCCAAGCCACTTGGCATTCTATAAAAAGGAAGCGCCGGTGGTACTGGTACTACGTTTACCTCAAGGACCAGTTAATAATGGTGTCCAGGGCGAGTTTGAGGATTAACTCATTGGATAAAAGGGGTTCTGTGTAGGGTGCCCCCTGACCCATTGGGCCATGCAAGTGGTAAGGTAAATGCTGCGTCCATCTACAGATAAAAATGATATTTCGTTATCATAAAATGCACAGAAAAGACAAAAAGATTGACAATTTTCTTGTGCATTCGCAAATTTTCTTTAGTTTAAAAAAAGCGAATAAAGTACCTTTAAGATATGGATATAAACGAAGTTGGCCAAAGTTGTGAGAGAGAGGGGTGGGGGAAGATGAAGGGAGAGACAGATTTGTTGCTTCTCCAAAAAGAATGCATGTATAAAATCTGCTGTTATATGAAATAAATTATCCGATAGGCTTTCTCGAGGTAGGAAAAATTATGAAAATAGACAGTAAATTAGTATCGGACAGAGTAAAGGATATTTTCAACATTGTGAAAGAAGAATTTTGTAATTGACTTAAATGGCCCATTCAAAGTGAGCTTTATTTATAAATAAAACAAGTTACATAATGACAAATTTCCTGATATGGTACAAAAACTTATAACCAACACAAACCTCACAACCAACATGATTTAAATCCTAATATCGTAAAAAGACGTAAATACCTCCAACAGTGAAAGCATCTAAAAATAAGTTTCACAAAAACATATAACTAAAGTAAAATCCGTTTTTAGTTTTATACTGATTATGAATTTGTGGATGCAGATGGAAATCGAAATTTTGGGAAAATTTAGTCATCCTAATATTGTGAAGCTCTTAGGGTACTACCGTGGGGAAGACGAGGAATTCCTCCTTGTTTATGAATACATGCAGAATGGAAGCTTTGATCGACACCTTTTCAGAACAGAAGAAAGCCCAGTTTTAGAATGTGAATTGAGCACTCGTAAGCAATACTTAAAAAACTACGGAAATGTATTGATTCAAAAATTGACATAAATAGGGAAGTTAATGATGCGTGTAACATATTGTTGCATTTGCAGAAGGTGCAAAATCACTTCCATGGGACACACGGCTTAAAATAGCAGTAGGAGCAGCTCGAGGCCTTTCTTTCTTGCATGCAACAGAGAATCAAATCATAGTCCGAGATGTTCAGACCAAAAATATATTGCTGGATGGGGTAGATTCAACTATTTTTACTACGTAGCCATTTACAAACAATTAATTCTCAAGTTTTTGTTTGAATTTAATTTTCCAGGATTTTAATGCAAAACTTTCGGGTTTTGGATGTGCAAAGGGACATCCTGAAGATGGGGAGTCCCACGTTTCAACAAGAGTTATCGGTACCTTTGGTTATGCAGCTCCGGAGTACGTAGCCACTGGTAAGTTATTATCTAAGTTTGTAAGTAGGGAGCATCATCATTTAATTTGATTATATAAATGCTAAAAGCGTCTAAGTTTATGTTATTTCGCTCATTCTTAAGACTTAACTCCTCTTATCCTCCCAAGTCTTTACTGTCTAGCTAAGCCTAGCTTTAGGCTAGGCTCTAGCTCAACTTTATTCAAGTTGAGCTTAAACGTAACTATGTGCGGCATAGAGATAGGCCGTTGTGTAAAATCGTTTAGGTTGGATGGTGTTAAATAGGCCCTTTTTAGGAGTTTTATTTTGCAGGACCGAACTATGGCGTGAACAGTGCACGTGAACAGTAGTGCGAATGGTTTTTTTTGTCTGGTAATTTGATTTCTAATAGGACTTGAAGTTTATTCTTCTATTTATTTAGTCCTTTTAAATAGTAATTTGTGTCTAATTAGGATTTCTGGTTTGGTGTGTAGTAGTTTAGTTATTTGTTCAGGCTGTAGTTTGGATCGTTTTTGCCCCTATACAAGGGGTGTTCTAAAAGTTCTTGCCTAGGTGCTAGTTCGCAAGAAAATCAAGGACAAATTAGTTTCATCCAGTGTCTTAAAAAGTGTCCGTGGGCGCACCTTGATGCGCCTAGTCAGAAAAAAGATCTGAAGCCCATTGGGAGGTGCGAAATTGCACACTAGGCCTACGCTTTTTTGCGCTCGGCTTACGCCTTTTGGGTTAGGTGCACGCCTTTTGTGCATTTTTTTTAAGATGCACAATTTCGCAGAAAAATCCCCAAAATAGATTACGTAGTCACGCAACCTGAACTTTCTTCCAGTCGTAACATAGAGAATTTGAAACGAGATAGAGAGAAAAAGTCACTTGCCACGGAGGAACCGAACAGCACACCAATTTTTAAGCCCTAGATTATAGATGGAATTATCGATTTTGCAGTCCTCGATTAGGGCATGATTTGGGTTCGATTGTGTTGGATGGAGTGTGATTTGGGTTTCGAGAAAAATCATTGATTTTTACGCAGAGAGAGGGAGAGTTTGAGAGATTTTTGAGGGGGGAGAGAGTATGAAGCCATCTGATTTGGATGGATTTGGATGGAGTGTGGTGTTTTGGACACGAGTATTAAGGGAGAAAGGTCTTAATTTTGATAAATTACAATAGACCCCTTAAGTTATTTTATTTAACATTTTACCCCTTAAACCAAAAAAAAATTAACAGAAGATGACATTAAAAAAAATATTTTTATGCCTATACTAATTATTTATTTAATTTTTTTTAATGCCTCGCCGCATTGAGTCCTACGTCTCGCCTTTGAACAAGCAAACGCCTAGATTTACACCCTTGCCTTTTAAAAAAATGGTTTCATCAAAAGGAAAAATTATGACATGAAGAGCAGGCACAAAAGAGAAGTATGGTCTGTAATGAGTTGGAGGAGATTTTGGGAATTTGGGATTAAATGGAGACTACTTGGAGGCAGGAGATGAAGTATGGGTTAAAAAGGAAAATACTAAGCTTCTCATAAAGTTGCTGATGGGAGAAGAAAGCACGGTTTTATCAGAAACTTGGGTTATATTCCGGGGAAGTTATCAAAGATCCTTCTTGGGTAGCCGGGTTATCTAGGGGGAAACTAGTGTTCGAGGATGGATAGGGTTTGAGGTAATGCGTAAGTTGAAGAAATTAAAGAAAAACTTAAAGTGTGCAATAAAGAGAGCTCGGAGATTTATGAGATTGAAAGGGAGATATTATGGTTGAACTAAAACAACTTGACCAGTATTATCATGGTCTATGGCTTAATGAGAAGCAATCATGGTCTATGGCTTAATGAGAAGCAGGCGAAAAAGAGAAGTGCAATATGTGATGAGTTGGAGGAAATAGTATGGAAAAAGGGAATTAGTTGATAATTTGGAAAAAGGGAATTAGTTGAAGGCAGAAAGTGAAACATGGGTAAACCAGGTGATTACAATACTAAGTTTCTTCATAAAATGGCTAATGGGAGAAAGAGGCACAATATTATCAAGGACTTTAGTTATAGTCCAGGGAATTTGTCAGAAATCCCTTTTGAATAGCTGGTGGTGTCACTGATTCTTTAGAGTTCTTTACAAGGAGGAGGACCTTTCCAGGCTAATGATTGGGGACTTAGATGGGGATGCAATTGAGGTGGAGAATAGGGTTTGGTTGGAAAGGCCTTTTGAGGAAGAAGCGATGAGGCTGCTTTTGGGATGGATAGGGATAAGGCTCCTGGTGCAGATAGGTTCTCAATTGCTTTCTTTCAAGATTGTTGAGAATTACTGAAGGAGGATGTCGTTAGAATTTCGAGAGTTCCAAAAGTGTTGTTCTATGTAAGATCATTAAGTCCAACTTCATTAACGGTATAGACTGGTGGCTAGATAGACGTTTCAACCACAAGGTTGACTACAATTTTTGACACTACCCATTTCCCCTTTGCAGAGCACTTTCCTAGGTGGATGTTAAGTTTATGTTAAGTTTTGAATGCTGCCCTAGTGGCAAATGAGGTGGTGAAGTATGCGGAGCGGAGGGAGGCGGAAGCTTTTGTTGTGCAAAACCTTATTTAAACCAAGCTATTAATACAATTCGGAGGAATCCAAGAAACAATATGTTACCACAAACAAAGTTACTATGCACCATAGGCTCCACAATAATGAAAACAATAATGGAGAATAAAGAAGAAACAATCACCAACTAACGTAAGCATATAAGGTGGTATCGGCAGTGCCGCACTCCACCATGGTGATAGACTTTATTGAGGGTTATGTTGTTAGTAGGATGGTATCAATGTCTGATCGAAAGTTTGCTAACGATACATCTTTTTCCTGAATAACTTCTGTAGAAGCCTGCACATCATTCTTTTGGTGTTAAGGTGTATTTGGGATTGTGTATGGCCTTGAAGTAATTTTACTGGACTAAACCCATTTGTTTAGTTTCGTTTAGCATCTTTGGCTGGGTGTGGAGTGGAGTAGTTTTGTATGACTTATCCTAGTGTTCAACACTTCCACTTGGTGGGATTCCCACGGCAAGTTATTTTTCGGGCCTTAGTTGTTGAGAGGGAGTAGAAGATTGTAGATTGGAAGAGTCGGTACTTTTCTTTAGGGTGATGCATACCGTTGATTCAGTCTGGTCTATCTGGTATCCCTATTTGTTACATGGAAGATTTTATGGTCTTGTTGCTTGTTTGCAAATATTCGGGTGGTGTGGCTAGAGAGACATGCACGTGTTCAGGGATCAATGCTTGTGAGTTGCGAATTGTTGCCTTTTGGGACTGAGTGGAATTCTTTTTGTGTCTAGTGCCTAATTACACTTTCCCATTTTTGAGGAGATCTTGTCTTCTTTCTCTGCTTTGTATAGCCTTTTCTAATTTATGTTTTCTCTTTTCCGGTAAAAATAAAATAAAAAAGAGTTAAGGACTCGTTAAAGAGCTTCTATATCCAGAGAAATTGGTGTCTCTCCCTATCTTTCAAGGTGGTTAGGTTACTTTGAAACCGAACCGTCCTTGTGCTGTATTCTCCAGGACAGTACCCTTTAAGTTTCCCAAATTTGTATAGTGAGTTCACTAGGCTTTGCTCTTCCCCACGTACTTAAAAATGTTATCAATCAATGTATGAGATGCTTCCAACATTCTGCTTGCCATCAACATGTCACATTTTACTCACTTTTATCAATTCATATTAGAATTTCGAAGCATCAAACTTAAAACTAATTGGCGTAATTTTGAGCCCAAGACGTGGATTGTTTATATTAAGTAGCGTGGAGCTCGTGTGGTTGGGTTTTGGCTTACTCCAACCAGAGGCCACAACTTATATTTATATTAAAACTTAGGATTACAGGGCTAAAGCAAAAATATATAAAAAGACCAAAAAAGGACATAATTAAATCCTAATTTAAGTCTAATCCATTATAATTTTGGGATGTACAAAAGATACCTAATATAACTTAAACAAGATAATAAAAGATAAATATGATTTCCAACCAAAACTAATTTAGTAACAGAGTTCATTTTTTCTGCTAACATGTCTTCAAATTTTGTATTTCTAATATTCTAAGTTATGAAATTAATTAGGATAATACCTGACATAAATTTAAGTACATATATATTCACAATACTACTCGTAGATTGCGAGGAGTCCTTTATTGGGAGGAAGATTAGAGTTCTTGAAACTATGCATAGCACTGGCAGTAGATACTATGGGAAGATATTGCAGAGTGAAACCATTTGGTATTCATTTACTACTCTCCTTGCTTTTTCTTGAAAAAATCTGGTAGAGTCCCACTTTCCTAGTACGTCTCAATAAGACTCCCATTTCCTTTTTCGAAAGGTCTCAAATTAAGAATCCCATTTCTTCTTTAGGACAAAATCAATGTACCATATCTGACTAGTGACCTAGTAAATAAGTTTTGTTCAGAGTGCATATTAAGTTTTGGAAAGGTTAACGCTATTGCCAAATCTCTTCTGACTTCTGCTGAAAGAAGCACAACTGTAGAAGATTAGATTATTATATATGTAGATGGCTTAGACAAAAGCCTCTGAAAGTAGAAAAGAAACATCTGTTAACTGTTATGAAATAGTGTATTTTGAATATGCGGTCCTGTTTTCAGGTAAATAGTATGTCTTGGAATCTATTACATATATAGAACTCTCAAAATTTGGCTACACTAGTTTTTGGTAAATGATTACTATCTTCATCATTTTTTTTTTTTAAAAAATGGAGGACCAAGTCTCTCTTCCTTGAACTACAAATAAAAAAAATTTACCACAAACACCCCTTGGTGAGACTCGAACTTAAGATTTCTCCCAGATCTGAGTGGGTGCCTCCCCAACTAGACTAGCCCACTTGCTTTATCTTCAGCATTTTTTAGTTTCTGAGTTATACAATTGGAAATTTCTTTCGATGGAAAAGATCTTAGTTGATTACTAACAATGCACTGTAATTGGTCAGGATGTTTGTATCTGAAAAGCGATGTCTATGGTTTTGGGGTGGTGTTGCTCGAATTACTAACAGGTTTGAGGGTGCTCGATAGGAGAAGGACTGGAAAGATTAGTTTGGTGAAATGGGCCAAGCCTTTGCTGCCTCACAAAGAAATGCTTACGAGAGTAGTGGATCCAAGGCTGGAAAATGATTACCCTCCACAAGAAGCCTTCAAATTGGCTTCACTTATACTACAATGTCTTCAAAATGATCCCAAAGTCCGGCCTTCAATGAATGAAGTATTTCAGAGTTTAGAACAATTTAGATCCATCAAGAAGGGTAACTCCAAAGTGGAGGTGACTCAGGCTAGGCATCCTGCGGCTCAAAGAGAGATGACACCCGACAAGAATACAGTTCAAAGAGAGGTGACACCCTACAAATTCCTGTGGTCATGGACTCGTTGTTTGTGGGGAAGCAACTCATAGGCCACGATGGTTATTGCCTTGCAATCCGACAGTGCCTCTTGCTCTGTAGATATTATTTAAACTCTTTGGGAGGTAACATAATCAGAGCCGCCCCCCACCCCCTCTGTACTTTCTTTTTGTACTAGTCATTTGATTAAAAAAAAAAAGTTGCAAAATTGTTAAGAACACTACTAATTTGTACGGAAAGGTGGAAAAAGAGATCAATGATTCGGTGAAATGTTACTGAAATTCTCTTTTTTCATGGAAAAATTTCTTACCCATTGCCCAAAGAATTGGATTCCATGGAAAAGTTGAAAATGTAATAGACAATCTCATTGAATCACTATTCTCTTTTTTGAAGTTCTCGTAAGGTTAATAGTGTTTTCAATCATTTTCCAACTTCATTTTTATCAAACAAGACCTTAATGTTGTATTGTGCATATTATTTGTATGTATATATCTGTGCACTTGCACATTTATGTAGCTTCATTGTTGTATAAAAGTAACAGTTTTATTTGTCTCTCCAATGGATTTTCTCTATTTCTTTTTTTGCGTTTTGTCTTTTGGCCTTCAAAGTTTTCACATGTAGATTTTTGTCTATTCTATTAGTTTTCTATTTTCAAAGCCGGCCTTGCACACACCTAGAGCCTCTGATGTAGCAGGGCCTCCGAATTTTTTGGAGTTACAGTAGAATAGTAGTTAAAATTATTTTATGTTAAATGAGAATATCTGAGTAACTTTTGGTCTAAAGGCTAGAAGTTTAAATTTTGTTGTATTTCATGCTCCTGCTCGTGTTCGAGCCCCGGGATGGTGCATCCTTTTTCAAGCACCAGTTAGAATAACCCTATACCATACCACCAAATAGGCAATTAAGTCCGCCTGCTTCTATGTTTATTTTTTAACAATGAACTCTTTTCAAAATTGCTAAGCCCCCACTAGCCTAAAATAACACGCACCCTTTACACAAATCTTGATCGACTATCCTTTAAATGGATCAATTTGTTCTTATAAAAAAAAGAGTCCTCAATTTTTAATTCAAAATACTAAATCACTTTCTATTTGAAAAGTTCTTGAATCGTCTTTGTAAAAATTATTTTTTGCAACTTAATTTCTTTTAGTAACTAAGTCCTTGCTAAATTGGATTTGTACCTCTGTTACTATTTTTTATTACAATCCGATGTTAATTAGTAAAAAACAAGACTCTTAGGGATGAAAAAATTGGAAAATTTACAAAGTTCAACTACCTAAATAATAAGTTAGATGGTACCTACCTATTGACACAATTTAAGAATAAATGAAAAGAACGTCTAATTATTAATGAAAATGGTTCATGCATATGCACAAAACATCAAGATTTTTGTTTTTGTTTTGTTTTTCTCTCCCTCTCTCTCTAAATACTACTATTTCAATTTTATTGTATTGTAAAGATTTTTTTTTTTTTTTTTACACAGACTTCGAAAGAATTTTAGACTGTCTATTTTATATTCTTTGCATGAATATAATGTCATGTTTTCTCCGGTAATTATACATGAACATAAAAATCTGATATAAAAAATTGACATATGAATGTGTCCACCATGTATTAACTAATGAGTGATTGACAGATTGGTATGTCAGTTTTTTATGTTCATGTAAAATTACTCATTTTGAATATTTTTATTTATTATATAATTATTTATATTAGCTGGATTTGAGGCTTTTTTTAGGTAGTTGTTAAACGAAAATCTCTTTTTAATTTTATTTCAACTTAAATTCTACTATTTATGAAATGTAAAGACAAAAAAATTTCATTTAATTTTGTTATTAAGATATTTGATGCCACTATTAACTATCGCTAGTTATTAATGCAATTAATGTGAGTAATTTTTTATTTGTGACAAATTTATTGATATAATTATATACATGTAAGATTTCAATGTATGGACCGACCCCCTAACAACAAAATTTCGTTGCTAAAAGAATAGTCCTTATACGAACTATTCAACTAATCAGATCTTTTATATTCAACTTATCAAATCCTTTATAAAAATCCTTAAGATAAGAGTTCGTCTAGTGCCCTTCAAAATTTAGGGTTGGCTTGGACTATTTTGACAGTTTGATCGAAGGAAAAAAATTGCGACTTCCCCTAATTGGCCTTGAGCCACTAGGGCCAAGGTCCAAATATGCATAAACTATGCAGGGGTTGGGCCCCCTTTTTCTTTGCCATATTTTGAGGTAGGTTCCAAAGTTTTTAGTAATGTACCATTGGTCCTTATTTTGAACAGAATTGCCCTTCTTTCATTCGTTTTCATATGAAACAGGGGATGGTTTTAATGTCCCCCTTTATGCACCTTCATAAATTTTTGGGAAAGAATTCATATTTTGCATTTGAACAATTATAAACGCCCATACATAATCATCTTCCAAGCTTTAACCATTATCCAAATTATACTGATCTAAACTATTTGTATCATATTTTATAATCTAAATACATAAAATTACAGTAGCAAAGTTGTACTTCCACAGTCATTGATATATTTTCACTAATACAAAATCTTAACACCGCCTATCAACCTATATACATATTACAGAATCATCAAAACTCTCTTGTACATGACAAAAGCTACTCCTTCCGTTCCAAATTGCTAATGTCTTTTGGGAAATCCAGCTTGTTAAGAATCTAACATCATTATTACACTTTTTACTTAATTGACATTGACTTTTCTTTTTTACCCTTTTCTTTATTCAAAACTTTTACTTAAAAAATGAAAGTACAAAAGTGTAAAATATGTATGTATTTATCTTTTATGGAAAGTGAACATTTATTTTGGGACATCCAAAAAAAGAAAGAAGGACCAGTAATTTGGGACGGAGTATATCTTAAATTTTTGAGAGAGCGATCATATGCACCAAGGTGTTCAAATTCAATTTTGATACAAAGCGAAAACCTCTTGGGTTTCTCTACATTATTGCCAATGCGAACCACCTGAGCGTCGGCGGATCATTTGGGGTCCAAAAATTCACCAGGACCAGAGCTTCGGAGGGTTATCTGTGTTAGATCTTATTGGTTCTTAAATAACCATAAACCCTAGGACCGTTCATGTCGAATCACCAAGAATTAATAAAACAATATGAGGAAGCGTACCTGAATCCATAGCGCGTGTTTGTAACCGAGTGGTTGGCCTTCCAGATCAACACGTATTTCTTTAGAGAATCCTTTATGCCTTCTCTATGCTCTTTGTGATAATGGCGGCTCAACAGGGACAAGAAACGTACGTTTGATCTGGGGACCATAACCACAATATATATAGATAGTAAACCCTACTATCTATTTAGTATTTCTATTTTAGCCCATCATAAAAATAGAATTACTCTTAAGTATCTACACATTAAAGGCCCACACCCTATTAGATACATTTAAGCCCAAATAACTTAAACCTTATTTGATCACTTTTAAAGTGGGCTTAACCATTCGACAGTCCACAACACATAATTATTTCACATATAAGCCCAATGTTGGATTAAGGATTCAACAATCTCCCACTTGGGCTATATGTGTAACCTTATAATTATGCATTGTAAATTGAGCTCATCTTTGCTGTCATTACTGAAATGTATCTGTATCCAATCCGGTCCATCAATCATATCAACATAGGATCAAAGCGGCCTTTGTTACACTTGCCGTAACTCGACCCATCAATGGTCACACATGTCGATCTAACTGAATGACATAAATCATGATGTGGATGTGTAGCATGAAAATTACATGCATTGTGATCTTAACATGCCTATTTTCAACTGGTCCTCCTAAAACCGTAGTGAGACCAAACCATATCCAAAATCAGAGTGCAAATAAACCAAACTTTTATTTCTGCAGAAAATAACTTCAAATATCCTTAAACTGGAACAACCGAAATATGTCTATATAATAGAAACACTAAAATTACAAACTCTCACTAAAACTGAATATCCTGAAAAGATATGACACCCATACGAGCAATGTGCTCATGAAACACTTTGGGTGGCAGTCCCTTAGTAAGCGGATCCGCAACCATGGAGTTTGTACCGATGTGTTCTATAGACAACTGTCCACTCTGAACTCTTTTTTTGACAACTAGAAACTTGATATCTATATATTTAGATTTCGCCAAGCCCTTGTTGTTAGTGGAATACAAGATAGATTTAATTCTATCTTTGCACCCAGAAAAATCGGAATCAATATACCCAAAGATCTCAAGCTGATTTGACCTCCGATATGTGAGCATGTAGTACTTTTATTTTCTGTAAGTACCACAAGACCTATTTTGTTGCTTTCAAATGGTCTATTCCTGGATTGCTTAAGTATCTGCCTAGCATCCCAACAATGTACGCAATATCCGGACGTGTACATACCTGAGCGTACATCAGACTCCCCACTGCTGATGCATAAGGAATCTTTTGCATTTCCTTTTCCTTAAAATCATTCTTAGGGCATTGACTAATACTAAACTTATCTCCCTTAGCCACAGGGGTATCACCTGGTTTACAATCATGCATGCCATATCTCTTGAGAACCTTTTCGATCTCGGTGTATTTGTATGCCTAACACAAAAGAAGCGACACCAAGATCTTTCATCTCAAAATTCTTAGTCAGAAATCTCTTAGTTTCGTGCAATATGCCTATATCGTTGCTGGCAAGCAAAATGTCATCGACATATAAAACCAGAAAAATATACTTACTCCCACAAAACTTATGGTATATGCAATCATCAACCAAATTCATCTTAAAACCAAATGAGATGATTACTTGATGAAACTTGAAATACCATTGTCGAGATGCTTGCTTGAGCCCATAGATGGATTTCTTAAGTTTGCAGACCATATTCTTTGGGTCTCCCACCACAAAGTTTTCTGGTTGCACCATATAGATCATCTCATCAATGTTACCATTGAGAAATGCTGTCTTTACATCCATCTGATGTAACTCAAGATCGAAATGCGCCACTAATGCCATTATAATCCTAAAAGAATCTTTCGAGAAAACTAGAGAGAAAGTTTCTTTATGGTCGATGCCTTCCTTTTGTGTAAAGCCCTTTGCAACAAGACGGACTTTGTACCTTTCCACATCACCTTTCGAATCCCTCTTGGTCTTAAATATCGATTTACAACCAATGGGTTTCGCACCTTCTGGCAATGGGACAAGATCTCATACGTCATTGTCCTTCATGGACTTAATCTCCTCATTCATGGCATCAATCCACTTCTGAGAATTAGAACTTTCCATGACTTGACGGAAGTTGATCGGATCATCTTCCATCATTCCAATGTCAACCTCATGTTCCTGGAGAAATACTACGTGGTCATCTGGCATCGTACTTCTCCTTTCTCTAGTAGATCTCTTTAATGGCATAGGTTCTTGAGGTGGTAAAGTTTGTTCTTCTGGAATAATTTCTTGAATGGGAGGTTCTCTAATATTATCTTGATTTGTGTCTTGAACAAAGTCAGGAATGAAAACCTGATCAATGCCAATGGCACCTGTGGGAATATCAACATATTCCTCTTCAAAGACAAAATCTCTAGCTATATTTCCCTCCACAAACTCTACATCTTCAAAGAACCGGACATTTTTCGATTCAAAAATTGACTTATTCGTGGGATCATAAAACTTCTACCCCATGGATCTTCCAGAGTATCCAACAATATAGCACTATCTTGTGCCATAGTGCTGCTGAATTTTCATCTCTTTATACTTTATGCACTTAACTGCAGGGATTTATTAAATGAAGCAATTGTGTCAACTGAATAAAAATTATTATTGTAACCTAACAAAAAACTGGAACCAACCACTTTTGACTTATAAAACAAATTAATTTTTTCATCACTGAATGAATAAGAATATCCAAATTTATCCAAAGCGAAATAGAAATTAAATTCCGTCTAAAAGACGGTACAATAAATGTTTCATTTAAATCCAAATAAAATCCAGTCTTTAATAATAATCTAAATTTTCCTATTGCTTCAACTTGAACTGTCTTGCCGTCACCTACATAGATGTGTCTTTCACCATCATTTGGCTTTCGACAATGGAGGCAACCCCTTCTTAGCACACCATGCGTGATAGTTGGTGCAATGCTTCTTTATATGCCCTTCAGCTCCACAAAAGTAACATCCAGTACTTTCCGGTTCGCCCGGTTTATTTTCTTGTTTCTTTTGTGGTGCCACATCTGCAGCTTCTTTATTCTTCTTTCTTTTCTTCCCCTTGTCCTTACTTTTAGAGGTTGAGGCAATATGAGCACTTTCTACCTTATCTTGCTTTAGCCTTTCTTCTTCTTGAACACAGTATGAGATGAGCTCATTCAGAGACCAAGTCTCTTTCTGACAATTGTAGCTCACCTTAAACTGGCTAAACTGTGTTGGAAGAGATATCAAAACTAAATGCACCAGCAAGTCCTCAGAGAGTTCTAGCTTAAGTGCTCTTAATTTTGAAGCAAGATGAGACATCTCCATAATATACTCTCTTATATTGCCCTTACCCTTATACCTCATTGAAAGTAGGTTTGTCAAGAGCGTACCTATTTCAGCCTTTTCATTCTTGACAAACCTTTTTTCAATGTCTGCAAGGAACTCTTTAGCTGTAGTTATCTTTTCAGATATTGTGCCTCTGAATACTTCCGAAATGGCCTTTTTCATAATCATGACACACATGCGATTTGATCTATCCCACTTCTCTAGATCTTTTCTCTCTTCAGAAGTACTTTTATCCGTAAGAGGTGGGGGAGAATCAATCCTTAACGCAAGGTCAAGATCCATGACTCCTAGAACTATCTGAAGGTTCTCTTGCCATGATTTGAAATTTGTGCCATTTAACATAGGAATAGAGTTGATGCTAGCAGTAATATTAGCAGAAGTATTCATAGCTGAATCCACAGAAAACAACAATAAACAATCATAACAAGCTCACATAAATCCTAAAACAAAATAATAAATTCAAATAAAGGTAATTCCCATCTCAAGATACCGGGTGCTCCATTAATATTTTATCTTTGGATAAAAATACTAATTTGCAATTGATATCTTGTAGTAGTAATCAAACACTGATAATAAAGGTATGTCGAATAATAAATCTTCCTTTGGACCGATTTATTGTTCACATAAAAAACTGAATAATTATCACATGTTTATTACCATAAGTGTACATGCAATTCTGTTAAAAGTCAACCTTCCTTTGGGCCGGTCAAAATTTACATAAGTTACAAGCACACAACTATTTATAATTTAAAATAAATTAATTTCCGCGAGAGAGGTCACTTTGGCAACATATCACTTCAATTAATTCATCTCAAAATATATATACTTAATTGTACCAATATTTAAATTTAAACTGATTGGGTCAAAATTTATTGAGTTATAAACTCTCGTCCATAATATTAACCCATAATCTGAACTATAAAAATTATATATATATATATATATGCACATACCAGTACTACACATAAAATTTTAATCTAATATATATATATATAGTCCGCCCAATATTACTGTCGAAAGGAACAAACAAATAAAATAATAATAATAATATTATTTAGCCACTCGGCAGAAGCAAATTATATATATATGATTGAACCATGTAGTCCTTTACATCAATA
The DNA here is from genome assembly GCA_021464415.1 of Lonicera japonica. NCBI lineage: Eukaryota > Viridiplantae > Streptophyta > Magnoliopsida > Dipsacales > Caprifoliaceae > Lonicera > Lonicera japonica. The sequence continues at coordinate 38,941,804 of CM038468.1, forward strand.
TATATATACGTACAACTTTATATATAATATATATATATATATATATATATGTACATAACTAACCTTATTATATATAATATAATAATGCTATTAAAAGTCGACTAGACTTTCTGAATCCATGGCAGACATTAAGGAATAAAAAAAAACTAAAAAATCCGAACTGTAGCATGCTTTAATCGTAAGCCTTAATATATATATATACATAACCAATCAATCTACTGGGTGCGGTATAATCCTGAATTCGATAGACCTATTATAAATATATATATATATATATACACGATGTAACCAAATTTAAATATATATATCCGATCAATATAAATATAAAACAATTATATATAAATACATGATTTGACCGAATATATGTAATAATCAATAAATCTAAAATAAATCAATTCTTAATGATTTAACATGAAGATCGCTCTGATACCACTTGTTAGATCTTATTGGTTCTTAAATAACCATAAACCCTAGGACCGTTCATGTCGAATCACCAAGAATTAATAAAACAATATGCGGAAGCGTACCTGAATCCATAGCGCGTGTTTGTAACCGAGTGGTTGGCCTTCCAGATCAACACGTATTTCTTTAGAGAATCCTTTATACCTTCTCTATGCTCTCTGTGATGATGGCGGCTCAACAGGGACAAGAAACGTACGTCTGATCTGGGGACTATAACCACAATATATATAGATAGTAAACCCTACTATCTATTTAGTATTTCTATTTTAGCCCATCATAAAAATAGAATTACTCTTAAGTATCTACACATTAAAGGCCCACACCCTATTAGATACATTTAAGCCCAAATAACTTAAACCTTATTTGATCACTTTTAAAATGGGCTTAACCATTCGACAGTCCACAACACATAATTATTTCACATATAAGCCCAATGTTAGATTAAGGATCCAACAATCTGGGGCCAGACTATACATCGTCCCGGAGGTAGTGGATGGAGTCAGTAATGATCCAATCAGCACCTGGGGTGGAAGGTGGTCTTATTGGAAAACTACATCCTTTTGCCACTTTTCCCACCTCTTAGCCAAACCATGGCCTTCGAGCATTCTGACAACCTCTGACATCTTGGGGCGTTTGGTCGGGGAGCTGTGGGTGCAGAACAGAGCTACCTCTTTGTCAATGTAGTTACCGTTCACCTTACCGTACACCGGTGTTTCTAACTTATTTTTCTTCACAAATCCTTTCACCTGAAAATGTCAACAAGATAAATTTTATCAAAGGTCCATAACAAGGGTATGCTTCAAATAAATCGGTCTTTTTATATACTTCCCCTTTCCTAGTGAATTTTGGCATGTCAAATATATGTTTTAAAAGAGAAAGTGAAATTTTAATTTGGGACATTCAAAAAAGAATAGTAAATTCTTAATTTATGACGAAGCAAGTAGTATTTATTTTTGTTACTTATCGGGAAAAAAAGGGAACACATAAAAATGGGTAAATTCCACCTATTTTCCCTCTTTTGTAACATTTGATAGCATTCAATGTAAAAAAGTTCCTTGAAATGTTGTATATCTTTTGAACTTCATGGAAAATGTTACACATCTTTTGCGAAAAAGTTGACTTTTAATTTGCACAATATTTACCTTTCCATCTTTTGGCGTTTGATCAGTACCAAAAAAAGGAATATGTATTTATTCCATGTTGAAAGTTAGGCCAATTAAACAACTTCAAAAAACATTTTTCAATAAAAACAATTGGTAGCAAATAGCAATTCAATTTCACATAATTTCAATATGGGGGGAAGATAAATACTTACCCAATCAAGCAACATGACAACATCATCATCATTGGCAAGCCGATGAATATCAAAAGCCCTGTGTCCACTTATGAGCTCAAGCAGGATAACCCCATACCCAAAAACATTGCTTTTCTCGGAAGCTTTTCCGGTGTAAAGGTACTTAGGAGCTATTTGTCCAATTATGCCACGCACGGCCGTGGTAACATGTATCCTTGTAGTCCATCAGCTTAGCCAACCCAAAGTCTCCAACAACTGCTTCAAACTCCTCATCCAAAAATATGTTTGCAGCTTTAGGGTTCGTTTGGTTTGAGCTTTAGGAATGCAATTGGCATTCTAGATGTCAGGAAACCTTTATTCCTGGCATCTTTTATTGGATTCTATTAATGCTCGTTTGGTTGGAATTTTTGGAATGAACTCGGCAAATTTTTTTTTTAAATTTTCTGGGAAAAATAAAAATTTTCATTTTTTTGGGAAAAAAATAATTTTTTTCACTTTCTGGGGAAAAAAAAAATTCTCTTTCTGGGAAAAAAATATTTTTAAAATTTTTTGGGATTTTTTTTTTTTTTTCATTTTCGGGTAAAAAAAACATTTTTTGGACAAAAAAAAAAAGGATTCCTCAAATTGGGAATTCAAGATTCCTCCCAATTTATAAAGGAATAGATTTTGGCAAAATGGGGGAATTTAGGATTCTTAGGATTCCTAAATTCCTACCTAAAACTCCAACCAAACAAAATAATTCTCATGGAATGAAATTTTGGATTTCAAGAATCCTCAAAAGCTCGAACCAAACGAGCCTTTAACGTCTCTGTAAATGATCTTGGGGTCATAATGATCTTGCAAATACATTATACCCCTCACGGATCCCAATGCGATTTGCTTCCTTTTCGGCCAATTGAGTCAGGATTGCAGTTCTGGTTGCTCTGTAATATCATATTATCATGTCAATTATTTATGAGAATTATCACTATAATGTAATTTTTCTTTTTAGTGCAAGTGATACATCAAAGGATATACTCGAGGTTCGAGTTGATAGGGATGGGGAGTCTCTCCGCCCTTTAAATGGAGGGTACTTATGAAAGTTCATAATATTTATGAATATGCAACACTAAAATTCTATTAATTTAGACAAAGAGAGTAGTTAGAGATTATACAGGATGGATACAATAGTATTAGACATGCCAGCATTTGGGAGATGTAAGATGTTATACAACCATAAGAGCATTTCTGGAGAGGATATTTACAGCACTTGAAGCGCGCTATTGCACAAGCAAGCTGATAAACAACTCTAAAATTATATATATATATATATATATTACAAATAGTAATAAAATATTAAAAATATACTTTTACTAATGTAAGAAGTGACCAAATATAATATATACTCGAACATGTGACACACTCATATACGCCTATAATATTGTCCTGGTAATTTTTGATACTTGATGTTTTTCTAACACATTTTGCAGCAATGTGATAATGTTTGATCAAGTCTTCAAGTGTTTAAGTTGCATATTGTTTAAAACAAAAGCCCCTATTTAGTTCATGCTAGAACTATCATTAATTTTTCTAAATTAAGGAAGGGTAAGTTCACAATTTTCAGGAAGTAGCAAAAGGTAACTGCTAAGTGGTCATCACGAGGAGGTTTTGGTGTGTCTATTAAATTATTAAAATAATGTTCATTCTTTTGAAAATAGAATACAACTTGATTAGCCAATGGCTTTGTAGCCTAGTGACTCTCTCTAATCTTGTATTAGAGAGATCACATATTCGAATTACGATGCATAGGGCGGTCAAACATGTCGACTTTCTTTTGGAACTGGATCTCCACATTTTGAGGGATCTCCCCACTTTGAGTACACTGCCTTTCTACAGCCACCAGGGTACTATTAGCCAAACTTCTTTTGTAAACCTTACCAAGCCTAGACAACCATAGACGAGCACACGTTCTATGGGAGTTGTTTAAAAACCTATCAAGCGATGTATATTACGATGCATAGGGTGGTCAAACACGCCGGCTTCCTTTTGGAACTGGATTTCCACATCTTAAGGGATCTCCCTCCCTTAAGTACACTACCTTTCTACGGCCACCAGGGTGCCATCAGCCAAACATCCTATGTAAACCTTACGGATCCTAAATGACCATAAACAAGCACACGTTCTGTGGGAGTTGTACAAAAGCCTATCAAGTGACATATATTATGATGCATAGGGCGGTCAAACATGTCGACTTCCTTTTGGAATTGGATTTCCACATCTTGAGGGATCTCCCCACTTTGAGTATACTGCCTTTCTACAACCAGGGTGACATCAGCCAAACGTTCTTTGTAAATTACCTTGCCTAGATGACCATAGACAAGCACACGTTTTGTGGGAGTTGTACAAAAGCCTATAAACAAGACAAATATCATACAAAAGAGAAATGTTACTTGTCATCTTAACCCAAACAATCTTTCTTATATCATTCAATTATAAACAAACACAAAACATAGCTTAGGTTTGTCCAGGCCTCACTCGGCTAATGATTTTGAGTTACTAAGCCAACATTCGTCTAGAATACACCGAGTGTACATTCAACAAGATGAATGTGTTTTTGGTTATAACGATCTAAGCATCTTTACCTCCTTTCGGGACTACTTATCGATCTCCTTATGATAAACTCCATTCTTATTGGCCGAGAAAGTTATTTTTTATCTGATACCAACAAGTCTAGCCCAATTGACCCATCCAAACTAAGTTTTTTTTACCTCATCTTGGTGGTAGTGGATTGAGCATTCAAACTTAGTCTTTTTACCTCATCTTGGTGGTAGTGGATTGAGCATTCAAACCGAATCTTTTTACCTTGAGCATTCAAACTTAGTCTTTTTACCTCATCTTGGTGGTAGTGGATTGAGCATTCAAACCAAATCTTTTTACCTTATCTTGGTGGTAGTGGATCGATCGTCATATAACAAACTCATTCCATGCCAACCGAGTCGGTTGTTGGATTGAGAAAAATGGGGGTTTGTTGTTCATTTACCAATCATTGTTGTTGACCTAATTCTTCGATTTCAATGGAGGTTGTTGTTGTTTCCTTGTTAATTGTTTGAATGGAGTTTGAGGTTTGTTTGAATGGTGGAGAGAGTCAGAGATGGGTGCAGTGGAGAGAAAGGAATTCACTTGTGTTTGAATAGAGAGGTTTTGACTTTTTTTTTTTGAATTAGGGAAAGGTTTGAGGTTATTTATTTATTTATTTATTATGTTCTCAATTATGTAAGGCAACATGTTTAGAGGATGTTATTGATAAAAAAAATTCACTTGAATGTTGTTTGTGATAAGAATGATGTTATAGACAAAAAAAAATGGGCAGTATCACCGCCTTTTCCTTTCCATTATCTTTAAAAATCTAAAGAAACAACCGACTTATAATTCCTCCTCTTTTTCTTTCCATTCTTTCACACTCCCTTGATCCAAACAGACCGTTATTCTTAGTGCAGATGGTTTGCTTTTATCTTTGATTTAATCACGATAGAAGACCTGATTTTAATTGGATCAAGGAGAAACTTAGTCTGTTGTGTACAAGTTAGCTGAGTTTACCAAAACTGTTGGAGAAAAAAATGTATAAAAAAGAACAATAAGATTATGTTGAATAACAATATAGAAAATCTATACTAGTTATCAAAGTGTAAAGGGATTATTTGAACTTTTATTAATTGGTTAGTAATAAATCATTCTCCGTATTTTTTTTTTGTGTTAAAATTATTCGATATTTTATCTTTTGCTTAAAAAAATATTTTCTACTCAAAATTCTACCCTATTTGGTTCTTGGTTATTAGCTAATTTCATTTTTTTTTGAGTTAAAATCCTACCCTAATTGATGTTTAATTTATGAATATTTATTCTACTCAAAATCTTATTATATTTAGTGTTTTATTTAGGAACTAATTATAAATCATACTCTATTTTTTTAAGTTCACCTATTCTATTTAGTTTTAAAGCAATCCAGTAATCTTTAATTTAACGTACTCCTAACAAAGATTAATTTATTTAAATATTGTCATGTCTATAACAAATATTTATTGGAATGTTATTCTTAACAAAGCTATAGTTACCTTCTTTTATTTGGATTGTATTTTCAGTTAACAAGTCTGAATGTTTTGGATCCACTAGGAATTAACAAAATTTAAGTAAGATTGGATTTGGTGTGCTATAAATAGAACACATGTTTATACTTTTGTTTTCACTTTTGATGTTAATAAATATTTTTCAATTACTTGACAAGCAAATATTTTTTTGCATCGTACATAAAATTTGCATACTGAATTATGTTTATTAAAATATCAAATTTTGTTAGCAGTTTAAAAGTTCGTTAATTATTTGTGTTGTATATAATATCAAAACTATGTTTGTATGTGCTATTTTAGTTTTCTTATTTTGAAATTTTAGTATCCATTTTTCTTAAAAGTAATAGATATTAATGAACTACAAATACAAAAGAGATTAATTTCAAATAAATTAAAAGTATAAATATACGATTAATTATATCTAACTTATGACGTACTAAAATATAATGATATATAGATTTTTTATATCCATTTGAAGAATAAATAAAAATTTGCAGGGAATTTCAAATTCCCATGCTAGAATTTGTCCTTGGGATGTAACAAAATTTAACAATAGATGGAGGGTAGTTATATTGTTAAAACAATATCCACCATGCCAAAAAAATGTGTTTTATGTAAAGCATCAAGTATACAAAATTAGATAATGCATAATTTACTTTGCAGAGACATGAAGAGTTTTAGCACCATTTTTCTAATTAAATTTAAATACTAAGTTGATAAATTATAAGGCAAAAAAAGAAAGGAAGAAAGAAAAGAAAACGTATGAACTATTTAAGGAAAAATAATATTTATCAAATCTTATTATTTTGTTTCTTCTAAAAATGATATTAATATAGAACTGTTTTACAAGTCAAACTTTTTTAGAAAAATAATTTAATTTGCATTTGCATTTACATTTATAATTCTAATTCTAATTGTAATTATTTATTTATGTATAGTTATTTGTAAATTTAATTTATATATTTAAAGACTATCATAATTATGTGCAACACACGTGCACGATGATAAGTGATAACGAGAAATTGGAAAATAAATGACCAGACCAATATCTATAATAATAATAAAGTAAAGTTGATTTTGAAATGAATGAATAGTATCTCACACCAATTAAAATGATCTCATCCATCCAAGTTTTGAGATAACCGCATCCACTCATTTTCTTCACCTACAACAAAAGCTCATTTTTTCACTTTATTCTCAATATCACTCTAAAAAACAAACCATTCATCTTCATAATCTCTCTAAAAAAAACAATTTTACTCTAGCAAGAACTTGAAACTTAAGAACCATTATTACATAAACGAGTAAGTATGTTGTTGTAGGTATAATGTCAATTTTATAAAAGAGTCATAGGCGGGCCGGGGTTACCCTTAGTTTCGTAATCTCAATCTGCAACGATAAAGTATAGTTGATTTTGAAATGAATGAATAGTATCCCTCAAATTAAAATGATCTCAATCATTCAATTTTTGAGATAATCCCATCCACTCATTTTCTTCCGCCGCAACAAAAGCTCATTTTTTCAATATATTCTCACTCTAAAAAACAAAATATTCATCTTCATTTTCCATCTCTAAAAGACAAACCATCTTTAATATAGTAAGAACTTGAAACTTAGTAGCCATCACTGGTTTAAGTAAAGGCAAGTGAGTATGATTTCATCTAAGGGCTAAATGGTATAATACATGGAGAAGCCAAGTGTTCTTGTACTAAATTACAATATAATTTCCTCGATCTCGATTCTTCCATATCACCATTAGGGAGGAAGTGTTGTCCATTTCCCACTCCGATCCCCTTGTTCATTTGAATAGTTATAAAATTTATGAGATTAAAGCTACCTTTCGAAAGTAAGTATACGTATGTTCGTTTTTATTTTTTATTTTTTAGTCCAAAAAAATAAATATATATTTAGGTTGTTTATGAGTACTTGTATTAGAAAAATTTATAACATGACATTTACAACGTGATTAATTCATCAGTCTGCTAACAGGTATTACCGATCATTGTCCACTCCATCTTTGAATTCACAACAAAAACTGGAACATGGTTGAGTTGACAAACTTTTTCTAAAGTCTAATACTTCTTTCATTGAAAACCGCTTTCTATAGTAACTTAGTAAGGTTCAAGACATTTTAGTATAAGTTATGCCAATTGTGATACACCTTCTGGAGGTATTTATTTTTCAGCCTCGGAGCGACTACTTTCTTCTGATTATTGATAAAAAAATTTATAATTTTTATTTGAAAAAGTTTAATTTTTTATATTGAAACACTACAAGTTCACTTAATTTTTTTAGTATATTTCCAACTTTGCTCTTCTAGAATTACCCTTTGGTCCAATTTCGTCTAATGAGATCTAGTTCATGGGTAAATGAATGGATTTTTTCATAAAACTTGACAGAGATGATCTTTATAATATTCTCACAAAATTTTATCAAGAAATTCAAATTTGAAGTAGATGTACTAAAAATTGGTACATATGTCCATTTTCGACAATTAAAATTTTAGACGATCATCTCACCCACTTTCGATTTGATTTTTTTTTTTATGGTGGTTGATTGACCTACTTGATCATCTCTACCAAATTCCTAGAAAATAGTTTATTCGATAGTAATGGATGGAAGAATAATAGAGAGGAGCGAAGTCTGTATATTTCTATCATAAGGCAGTCGATAATAAGCAAACGTTATTACTGTTATTTTACCAATACAAAATTAAACTTTTAAATTTGAATTTAAAATCTTAAAAATCCTTAGATTCTAGCAACAACTAGATTTTAGGTGGATAATAAATTTAAATCTAAAAAGTCAACAAAGGTTAAGATGGGAAAACAAAGGAAAGAAAACAAACAAAAAATATTTATAAAAGGTGGTACTATTGCCAAAACAATTATCTTTATTACTAGAATATAGTATTTCGTTGCAAGTTGTGATATATGCTTCTAGATTTGCATATGGCCATTTTTTATAAACATCATAACATTGAGCCCTTATTGCAACCCATGGTACCGAATCAGCTATTTTTTTTTAGTGCCAACAATTAAGAATTATTTTCTCTTATTTGCTGCTTCACTAACTATATTCCAAACTTCTGATAAAAAAAAAGAGCGGTTCTAATAAGATTTTTAATATGACTACCTTTACGCTTTGTAAAAATATAAGGTGCCAATTTATGATTCCATTTTCTAATACCATGGCCAAAATGTTGACAAGTTGTAATGTATGATTCTAAATTTCTACCTTGATATAGTAAAAAGATAGAGTATTTACCATATTTATTCATTAAACTATTCCAAACTTTAAAAATGGCCTCTTAATTAAAGTTGGTTCCATCTCACCCACTAAATTAATTATTTTGTACCAATTTGTTCACTACGATAAAAGTCATCGTTAAACCATGCCATAACTGGAGTTGGCCATGTGCCACTCACATGACCAACTCCGGAGTCATTTTTGTCCATCCAACCCACCTACCACCATCTTTATCTTTTCCGACCACCACCGCTCCTCTGGTGACTTTTTCTCCCCTTTTCATTCTCAATCTATCAATAAACACAAATACAAGCTACATTTCAAGAAAGATGGGTTCCAATTTCATCGGAGATTGGATTTAAACCTTGTCATCAAATACACCAGAAGGCCATCTCAAATCATGCAACACCAAATTTTCTCTGCCAGTTAAAAAACAACCAAATGCCATAAACTTTCCATAAATCGATATTGTAAGCGCAAATCACAAAGAGATGTTTAACAAAATCAATTCGAGCCAGAGAATCTTTGCCATGCCTTCCTCGTTTATGCTCTTTGATGCCTTGAATGCTACATCCACTACTTTCTTCCATGCTCCACTTATTTTATCTCTCTACACGTTCTTTATCTACGATTCACTCAAATATGTTCTACCCCTTTGCCTGAATGATGAATTGCACTCAAATATGCTGTACTCGAAATGGATCTCAATTTCTTCAAATCTGCCTCCTCTGTCTTAAAATTCGGAGTTTCACTAGAGTATTGCCGAATTTTGTGGACTCAAATTAGTTTTTGCAAAAACCTGCATTTCTCCCTCTCTCTTTATATATATATATATAAATGGGGTTTGTGTTTATGGGTAAGAGAGAGAAGGAAGAGGAAAGAGAAAATTGCTAAAAAAGAGGTGGTGGCTAGAGTTTTGCCAGATTTTGTTGACTAAAATGGGATTTTACAAAAACTTTCATTTCTCTCTCTCTCTCTCTATATATATATATATATTAAAATGCGGTTTGTGTTTATGGGCAGAAAGATAAGGAAGAGGAGAAAGAAAGTTGCCAGAAAAAAGGCAGTGCTCGGAGAAGATGAAAATGGTGCTAGGTGCTGGTTGGATAAAAATGTCATTGGAGTGGCACATGACTAATTCTCATTATTTGTTAACAGTGACTTTTAATTGAAATTAAATAATTAATTTAATGGTTCAGATGAAACAATTTTAATTAATTGGTCATTTTTAAAGTTTTAAAACAAGTTAATGATGATTTCTAGTAAATATTTTAATATCATTACCTTTACGCTCCACATAAATATAAAGTATCACTTTATGATTCCGTTTTTTAATACCATGACCAAAATGTTAGATAAATTATAATATATGATTCTAAATTTATAAATGTTAGATAAATTATGATATATAATTCTAAATCTATACATTACAGTAAAAAAATAATTATTTTAATAATACGAGAAATTTTATAAAATATATATTTCCCCCTTTATAGTTATTTTAAAAATGAGCATTTCACATCTCTGCAGTAATATAATCGCGAGTACCGCCGCCATGGAGAAAAACGAAAATTCCTCCCCCTCCCACCAAACCGCAAACCCTCCTCCTCCTCCTTACCCATTCAGCACGATTAATTTATCTGCTTCTTTCTCCGTTCTTTCTACTTCTTCTTCAGTTGCCCCGATTATTTTCTTTGTTCTGATTCAGTGGAGCTCCATTGAGTTTAGTATTATATTAGAAGAATGTTCAGTTCCCCGTCGGAGCACTTATGCCGTCGATTTTCACTCGATGAGATTCTATTGGCAACCAACAATTTTGACGATTCCACGGTTATAGGTAAGGGTGGATTCGGTACGGTTTACAAAGGGGATATCATTGATAATGATGGCGCATATACTACTGTTGCTTTCAAGCGTTTGAATCCCTTGTCCAAGCAAGGTGCTCCTGAGTTTTGGACCGAGATTAATATGCTATCAAATTTTCGACATAGCCACCTCGTTTCTTTGATTGGCTATTGCGATCATCATAACGAGATGATTCTTGTTTACGAGTATATGGTCCGTGGAACCCTAGCTGATCATTTGTACAAAATTAGTAAAAACAACAATAGTGGTAATAGTTTACCTTTATCCTGGGTGCAAAGACTCAAAATATGTATAGGGGCTGCTCGAGGATTGGACTACCTCCATACCGGTACTGCCATCTTGGAGAGAGTCATACATCGAGATGTGAAAAGCTCAAACATTTTGTTGGATGAGAATTGGGCAGCTAAGATTTCGGATTTTGGATTGTCCAGAATTGGCCCTGCGGAACAGGAGGTCACCCATGTTAGTACTGTGCACATCAAAGGCACATTCGGTTATATGGATCCAGATTATTTCGTGACTCACAAATTCACGAGGAAATCGGATGTGTACGCATTTGGGGTGGTATTGTTGGAAGTACTCTGCGAGAGGCCGGCTTTGGATCGAAGCCTTGATGAGGACCAATGGGGTCTTGCTAGATGGGGCCAGCAGTGCATCAAAGAAGGAGCATCACATCAGATTATTGGGCCGAATTTGAAGTGGGAAATCTTGCCAAATTCTCTCACAGCATTTGTGCAAATTGCGGATCAATGCTTGCATAGTTGTCCAAAGAAACGTCCTACAATGTCTGAGGTGGTGACCAGACTTGAGTTTGCATTGGCATCGCAACTACGCACTGATCTTGTGATCGAGGAGTATTTCTTTGATACTTGCTTGCCTGTTAGCGACCAAGAAAATGCGGATTCTTATCCGGAGGGCGACCATTTTGATAAAGTTGTACAGCTAGGGAATTCAAGCAGCGGACAGTTTTTCCAACTCGGAGCTCCGGTGGTCTCAGGTAAACGCATACTCTTAATTATGCATTTAAATGTTCATAATAATACTGTTGAACTTACGTCTTGCTGAATATTTTTCTGACATTATGTATGAATGTGTTTCCAAGAAGCACCACCATCAGGCCTTGTGAAATACTCTGCAAAAGGAAATTTATACTCCGTATAAGATAAAATGATTGTGTTTTAGGGAATTTTTTGGGTAAAAAGGGCATAAGTTCTCTTGTCAATACTGAAACAAGTTGAATACAAAGAGGGAGGAAGGAACATTTGGAAAGAAAGCTACAAAAAAAATGTGTTCCACCTGATCAACAAAACAGATGAGTGCTGATTGTCATAGTCTTCATGTATAACAAATTTTCTAGAGCATGAGGAGTGTAATTATTTCTTGATATCTCTGCCTGCCTTTAGAGAATCAGCTTTAATATGCATAAACTTAAAATATTGAAGCTTGTGCTGCATTTTCAAGTATCATGCCTTCTAGAAAATTAGAACTTCATCTTACATGCATACTCCTGTATTGCTATTTTAATATAGGTAGAATACGAGGGGGAAAATGAAGTGGTGACAAAAAGATTTCTTTGTTAAAGAGTTTGAAGAGGATGAGGTTTTTGTACTAATGACTCGAACCCCTCCTGCTAAAAGCTAAAAAAGAAGATAATTCTAGAATCTCTGTTGTGATGGCCATTATGTGTCTTAGCCCAAGGGGACATGGTCTGGTGTTTGTGGTTTGAAATTTTTTTTTCTTGCATCCATAGTTCCTGCGTTGATTCCTTCAGCTTTGCTTCTCCCTGTTATTATCTGTATTATCCATAATTTTTTTTCTATATGTTATAAAGTTATATGTTTAGATTATTACACTAACTCATGGGTTTTTACTCTATTTTTTAAGTACATAATGATGCAAAACCATCAAGTACTCCTAAAAGCAACAACAACAGTGGCCATAATAGCACATTGTTGAACAAAGATGGAGGCAGCGCCCAGGATGTGCCTACAGGTGGGCAAATTGTGACTCCAAATTTGAAAACATTCACATTCACTGAATTAAAAAGGGCAACTAAGAACTTCACACTGGATGTGTTGGGCATGGGTTTCACTAACTCATGGGTTTTTATTTTCTCTGTGTTATAAATTTCTATGTTTAGATTATTTCACTAACTCATGGGTTTTTATTCTATTTTTTAGTACATAGTGATGCAAAGCCATCAAGTAACGCTAAAAGCAACAACAACAGCGGCCATAATAGCACATTGCTGAACAAAGACGGAGGCGTTGTCCAGGATGTGCCTACAAGTGGGCAAATTTTGAATCCAAATATGAAAATTTTCACATTCAATGAATTCAGAAGAGCAACTAGGAACTTCGTACTGGATGTGTTGGGCGAGGGAGGTTTTGGAATTGTTTCCAAAGGTTGGGTTGATGAGAAGACATATTCCCCATCACGGGTTGGAGTTGGGAAGGCCGTTGCCATTAAGAGGTTAAGGCGAGAGAGCATGCAAGGACTTGCTGAAGGGCTGGTAAATCAACTTTCACGCTATCTATTTGTTTAATTCAGTAGGGAGTTAAAAAGAAAGAGCAGCTTATTTATTAATGCAAAAATGGAGCTACTGACTGTAACACATGCTGTCTTAGAAGATATATCTTTATCATGTCCTTGTATGCTTTTGAAGGAAATATTGATTTCATTAGTGTAAACTTCAACTACTTAGACTCACCACATCCCTCTACTTATTTTCCATCTTCTCACCCAAAAATTAGCTATTTTTCTTATCATTTTCCATGTTGCTATCAAACGGAGCCTTATAATTTATATATTGACATAGGCCTTCGTACCAAATGCCTAAGAAGGTATTTGATTCTAACAAGCCAGAAGCATTAAATGGCTAGAGCTATTATTGCTCCTTAGTATATCAAGCTTAAGTGATTTAACTATCTCTGGACATTCTCCTTCATATAGTTCAATATCAGGTAGTTAATGCCAAGGTTTGAAGTATTGATAATGCACAATGGTCTTGTGGGTCGGGGTATTGATGAGAGAGGTTTAACCCACTTGGTTAGTGGAGTAAACAATCAATAAGCAATCAAGGAACTAAGTAGGCGAAGTGTGAGAACGCAAGCACCGTGGTAACAGAGAGAGAGAGAGAGAGACATAGAGACCAAGAAAAATGGGTAGTGTAGAATGTAGGCAGAGCGAGAGGTGGGTGGAAATCATATATATTAATGGTGAGTTAAAGCTGAAAATATAGCTCTGGGCGAGTCATCATAGGTTTAATCACAATTGATGCGAGTGGCTGCCGATGAGATCATCGATAGCTGGTAGGGACATTTTGGTTGACAATCTTTCCAATAAATAGGTCAGGCAGACCAGCCAAGCCACTTGGCATTCTATAAAAGGGAAGTGCCGGTGGTACTAATCGGTTGCATTAAATGGAATGGTACTAGGTTTCTCCCAATGACCATTAATAATGGTGTCCAGGGTGAGTGTATTCCCAAATTCTCTTTAGTATAAAAAAAACGAATAATGTACCTTTAAGATATGGATATAATCATATAAATGAAGTTGCCCAAAGTTGTGAGAGAGAGAGAGAGAGAGGGATGGGGAAAGATGGAGAGAGAGGGATTTGTTGCTTCTCCAAAAAGAATGCATGTATAAAATCTGCTGTCATATGAAATAAATTATCCTATAGGCACGCTCATGGGAGGAAAAAATATGAAAATACAGTAAATTAGTATTGGACAGAGCAAAGGATATTTTCAGCATTGTGAAACAAGAATTCCGTAATTGACTTAATGCTACACAAAGTGAGAGCTTTATTTATACATAAAACAAGTTACATAATGACAAATTTCTCGATGTGGTACAGAAACTTATAACAATACAAACCTCACAACTAACATGATTTAAATCCTAATATCATAAAAATATGTAAATACTTCCAACAGTGAAAGCTTCTAAAAATAAATTTAACAAAAACATATAACTAAAGTAAAATCCTTTTTTAGTTTTAAAGTTATTTTTATTGAATAATACTGATTATGAATTTGTGGACGCAGATGGAAGTCGAAATTTTGGAAAAATTTAGTCATCCTAATATTGTGAAGCTCTTGGGGTACTACCGTGGGGAAGATGGGGAATTCCTCCTTGTTTATGAATACATGCTGAATCGAAGTTTAGATTGCCACCTTTTCAGAAGTAAGCAATACTTAAAAAACTAAGGAAATGCATTGATTCAAGAATTGACAAAATAGTGAAGTTACTGATGTGTGAAATATATTGTTGCATTTGCAGGAGGTGCAGAATCACTTCCATGGGGCACACGGCTTAATATAGCAGTTGGAGCAGCTCGAGGCCTTTCTTTCTTGCATGCAACAGAGAATCAAGTCATAGTCCGTGACGTTCAGACGAAAAATATATTGCTGGATGGGGTAGATTAAACTATTTTTACTACGTAGCCATTTGCAAACAATTAATTCTCAAGTTTTTGTTTGAATTTCATTTTCCAGGATTTTAATGCAAAAGTTTCTGGTTTTGGATGTGCAAAGGGATTTCCTGAAAATGAGGAGTCCCACGTTTCAACAAGAGTTATCGGTACCTTTGGTTATGCAGCTCCGGAGTACATAGCCACTGGTAAGTCATTATCTAAGTCTGTAAGTAGGGAGCATCATTGTTTAATTTGATTATATAAGTGCTAAAAGCGTCTAGGTTTATGTTATTTCGCTTATTTTTAAGACTTAACTCCTCTTGTCCTCCTAGGTCTTTACTGCCAAAGCTAGGCTCCAGCTCAACTTTGTTCATAGTTGCTCTTAAACGTTACTACGTGCGGCATAGAGATAGGCCATTGTGTAAAATCGTTTAGATTGAATGGTGTTAAATAGGCTACTTATATCAGCCAGAGTAAGCTGGGATGAATCTGTCTGGATGTAGGACCAAACTACGGCGTGACCAGTGCACGAGAACAGTAGCGCGAATGGTTTTGTTTTTCCTAGGAGTTTTATTTTGTCTAGTAATTTGATTTCTAATAGGACTTGAAGTTTATTCTTCTATTTATTTAGTCCTTTTAAATAGTAATTTGTGTCTAATTAGGATTCCTAGTTTAGTGTGTAGTAGTTTAGTTATTTATTCGAGTTGTAGTTTGGATTGTTTTTGCCCCTACACAGGGGGTGTTCTAAAGCGCTAGTTAGCAAGCAAATCATGGACAAATTAGTTTCATCCAGTGTCTTAAAAAGTGTCCATGGGTGTGCATCTAGGCACGCCTTGATGTGCCCAGTCAGAAAAAAGCTCTGAAGTCCATTGCGAGGAGTGAACAGCGTCCTACGCTTTTTTGGCTTCGGCTTACGCCTTTTGGGTTAGGTGTACACAGAAAAATCCCCAAAATAGATTACGTAGTTGAAACAAGAGAAGGGCAGAGGAGAAAATATATTTCTTGTATATTGAAGGATGAATAACACACATATATATACACAAATACAATCTCAAAAGTCTACATTTCTACCTAATACATTTGACATTTTCTATGATCCTACCTAACAAATATTGACATTCTATAACACTCCCCCTCAAGCTGGAGCATAGATATTGACCATGCCCAGCTTGTTACAAAGATAATCAATCCGAATCCCATTTAAGGCTTTCGTGAAAAGATCACCCAATTGCTCTCCAGTCTTTAGATACTTTGTAGAGATTAATCCTTGCTGTATCTTCTCGCGGACAAAATGGCAATCAATTTCGATATGTTTCGTTCGTTCATGAAACACAGGATTAGATGCAATATGTATGGCAGCTTGGTTATCACACCACAATTTTGCTGGTACCGAAGTCTTAATCCCTATTTCGGCTAAGAGCTGACATATCCACATTATTTCACACACGGACTGAGCCATAGCTCTATATTCTGATTCTGCACTAGATCGGGACACAACACTTTGCTTCTTACTTTTCCATGAGATCAAATTTCCTCCAACAAAGACACAATAGCCTGATGTGGATCTTCTATCCACCTTGGAACCCGCCCAATCAGCGTCTGAGAAGCATTCGATATGAGTGTGTGCATGATCGGTGTACAAGATACCACGTCCAGGTGCTCCTTTCAAGTAACATAAAATTTGTTCTAATGCTGCCCAATGATGAACTGTTGGAGATGACATAAACTGGCTCACCACACTAACAGAGTATGCAATATCCGGGCGAGTCACTGTAAGATAGTTCAACTTTCCCACCAATCTTCGATATTTCTCAGGATTCTCAAATGGTTTACCATCTCTTGTCAACTGTACATTAGGAATCATCGGAGTACTACACGGCTTTGCCCCCAACTTCCCTGTCTCAGCTAATAAGTCAAGGACATATTTCCTTTGCGATAGAAAAATACCCTTTTTACTCCTTGTGACTTCGACACCCAAAAAATACTTTAACGTCCCTAAGTCCTTTGTATGAAACTGAGCATGAAGAAAGGACTTAAGAGATAGGATTCCTGCAGTATCACTCCCAGTAATGACAATGTCATCTACGTACACAACCAGCAGAATAATGCCTGCTTCAGACTTTTTGTAAAACACCGAGTGGTCAGACTTGCTTTTCTTCATACCAAACGTCTCAATGGCCTGGCTAAACTTTCCAAACCAAGCACGAGGACTCTGTTTCAAGCCATACAAAGATTTACGAAGGTGACAAACTTTCCCATACTCCCCCTGAGCAACAAACCCAGGAGGTTGCTCCATATAGACCTCCTCCTGAAGATCACCATGAAGAAAAGCATTCTTGATGTCTAGCTGATGCAGAGGCCAATGATGAGTAGCTGCCAAAGATATAAATAGCCTGACAGATGTTAATTTAGCAACAGGAGAAAAAGTATCAGAATAATCAATTCCATATGTCTGAGCATAACCCTTAGCAACAAGGCGGGCTTTTAAACGAGCAACAGACCCATCAGGATTGACCTTGACAGTAAACACCCATTTGCATCCGATAGCTTGTTTTCCTGCAGGTAAAGTTACCAATTCCCATGTACCATTTGTATCTAAAGCATCCATTTCCTCTATCATTGCATTACGCCATCCAGGATGAGTGATTGCCTCGTGAACAGTTTTAGGAGTAGATATAGAATCAAGAGATGCAATGAATGAACAGGATGAATGTGACAGGTGATCATAAGAGACACAAGAAGAAACAGGATAAGTACATTGACGTTTACCTTTGCGTAAAGCAATAGGAAGATCTTCACTAATCTCTGAATCTGATGAAGAAGAAGATGGTGGAGGACAGGGATCAGGAGGTCTTCGTCTGGAATATACCTGTTGGATGGGAGGTCGGACTGGTGCTGGTTCAGTAACGGGTTCAGGAAACGAGACAGTATATACTAACAAATCATCATCCTCCCCCTGACTCTCGGAAGCGGAGGACGAAAAATATGGTGTTTCTTCTATGAATGTAACATCAGCTGAGACAAGGTACTTATTCTGACTCGGACAATAACATCTGTATCCTTTCTGAAGGCGAGAATACCCAAGGAAAACACACTTTAAAGACTTTGGGTCTAACTTACTAACTTGTGGACGGACGTCCCGAACAAAGCAAGTACTACCAAATATTCTGGGTTCAATAGGAAACAGTGGCTTCTTTGGAAAAAGAACACTATAAGGAGTCTTACCCTGAAGAACAGACGAAGGCATTCGATTAATGAGAAAGCATGCTGTGGAAACCGCATCAGCCCAGAATGGTTTCGGAACATTCATTTGAAATAATAGGGCTCTTGCAGTTTCAAGAAGATGTCTATTCTTCCGTTCTGCCACTCCATTTTGAGACGGAGTATCAACACAGGATGTTTGATGAAGAATACCATTCTGAATCATGTAAGTCTGAAAGGTTGAAGATAAATATTCTTTGGCATTATCACTGCGCAATATATGGACTGGAGTAGCAAATTGAGTTTTAATCTCAGCACAAAACGCACAAAAATGAAAAAATAATTCAGAACGACTTTTCATTAAATATAACCAAGTTGTACGAGAATAATCATCAACAAAGGTAACAAAATACTTAAACCCAGTTTTAGATATAACAGGACATGGACCCCAAACATCGGAATGAACTAATTCAAACGGAGCACTTGCTCTTTTATTAACTCTTGGACTAAGACTACTACGATGATGTTTGGCAAACTGACATGACTCACAATCTAATGAGGACACCTTGTTAAACTGCGGACACAACTCCTTAAGCAGAGGAAGAGATGGATGGCCTAATCTACAATGAGCCTTGAAAGCTGATGTGACACCTGAACAGGCAACAGATTTAGGTATATGTGTGTCCAGGACGTAGAGGCCTCCCGATTCATGTCCTTTACCAATAATCTTCTTCGTCATAAGATCCTGAAACAAGCAATAATCAGGGAAGAATGAGATGCAGCAATTAAGAGTACGAGTAAGTTGGCTTACAGAAATCAAATTAAAGGACAATTGAGGTAAATGCATGACAGATGATAAGGGAAGCGAAGGGGTTGGTGTTATTGTTCCAGACCCTAGAACGGAGGATAAAGTTCCATCTGCTAAAGTAACACTAGAAGAGGATA
Organism: Lonicera japonica; assembly: GCA_021464415.1. Classification (NCBI taxonomy): domain Eukaryota; kingdom Viridiplantae; phylum Streptophyta; class Magnoliopsida; order Dipsacales; family Caprifoliaceae; genus Lonicera; species Lonicera japonica. The sequence goes on from CM038468.1 coordinate 38,961,341, forward strand.
CATATGACTGATAATTAGAAAAGAGGCTAGAATTACCTGTCATATGATCCGTAGCACCGGAATCAATGACCCATTTGGATGAGGATGAGACAAGGCATGTATTTGGTTTACCTGAATCGGCAATTGCAGTGACAGAGGTGAATGGTGGGGATGAAGACTTTAGAGATTCTTGGTACTTAGAGAACTTGGCATACTCGTCTGCAGGGATAATAACTGATTTTTCAGCCATATCATTGGTAGATGCAATATGGGCCGAGTGAGTTCTCTGAGTCCTGTTCCGAAGCTTTCTACAATCCCGCTTCAAATGCCCTGGAAAATGACAGTAATGACAAATGATTCCTCCAGAGCCCTGTCCCCGAGTTACACTTCTTCCTGAATCATGTGCGCGAATATCAAAATTGTTACTATTCGATCCTCCTCCTTGATATCCTTCTCCTTGATTGCCTCCACGATACTGTGATCGCCCAAATTCAAACTCATTATTTCTACTAACCAAAGCACTATTTAGCGGAACTGGTGGAGTCTGAACTGATGAAGCCCCCTCTGTGCGAAGGACTCTACTATATGCTTCCTGTAAGGATGAGATCTCAGGACTAGAAAGAATCTGGTTCTTAGCAGTTTCAAATTCAGCCGGAAGACCAGCTAGAAAACTCATAATTGCCATCTGCTCTCTCTGACTTTGCTGGACTTTAACGTCGGAGCTATACGGCAGTAGCATATTTAGTTCTTCATAAGTCTTCTTAAAATCCATAAAATAACTCATAATAGATCTGTCCTGTTTTTCAGCACGGTAAAAGGCTTTGCACACATCATAAATACGAGAGATATTTCCTTTCCCAGAGTATAGAAAATCCAGATAATCTATTAACTCCTTAACCAATTCACAATGGTTAATCAAACTAATCACATTATTGTCAATCGAATTTCGAATTTGTAAAAACAACCGGGCATCCTCCCTCAGCCACATTTGTCTCGAATTGTCTGAAGGTGGATCACTAGTTAAGTGATCATCCTTATCGATACTACGCAAATAAATTCGAATGGTTTTACTCCAATCAAGATAGTTGGAGCCATTAAGTTTGTGTTCAGTGATTTTTGACATTACAGACACTACATCAGAAACAACTGCCGCCTTCTGCTCCGACATACTTAAATAATTTTATAGCGAGAATAAAAAATTATCACGAACAAAGTAGAGCACAAAACAGCGTACAAATCAGAAAGTAAGGATGAAACCGTACCGAAATGCGTTATACACGCCCAAAGGTAGAAATCGAGCCACACAAATCAAAGATAAACCAAGCGAACCACTGAACAAGTCTCAAATATGGGATATCAGCAATTCTAACTACAAAAGGAGGTAGAACAACACTGTAATAAGCCTCAGCCACTTTCTGGAACCAAGAGACGAGCAACCAAAGGTACAAGAATAACCCCAGAAGACAAACGGGTGTGGACAACCCCAACAAATCACAGATTCGTGATGTAGAAGACCAGACGAGCCTGATGGAGCTCGAACGACGGCGTTCCGGCGTAGGACGTGCCTTCACGCGCCGGCGCGTGGTGACGGTGGCGTAACTTTGGGCGGCGCGTGAGATCCACGCGCAGGGATTCCGGCCACCGGATTCTGGGCGAAGGCTGATCGGCAGGTGGGCTTTCTAACTACGCCGGCGGTGTTGATAGATGGAGGCTGTATATTGGTAAACTGAAATTGCAACTTAGAAACCCTAGAAAACTAAGCTGGCGGCTGAAATGCAACTGAGCTTATTTAGCTACAAACTGGAACCCTAATCCCTCTGATACCATGAAACAAGAGAAGGGCAGAGGAGAAAATATATTTCTTGTATATTGAAGGATGAATAACACACATATATATACACAAATACAATCTCAAAAGTCTACATTTCTACCTAATACATTTGACATTTTCTATGATCCTACCTAACAAATATTGACATTCTATAACAGTAGTCACCAAACCTGAACTCTCTTCAAACGGTAACATAGATAATTTGAAACGAGATAGAGAGAAAAAGTCACTTGCCACGGAGGAACCGAACAGCACACCAATTTTTAAGCCCTAGATTATAGATGGAATTATTGATTTTGCAGTCCTCGATTAAGGCTTGATTTGGGTTTGATTGTGTTGGATGGAGTGTGATTTGGGTTTTGAGAGAAATCATTGATTTTTACGCAGAGAGAGGGAGAGTTTGAGTGATTTTTAGTGGGGGAGAGAGTATGAAGCCATCTGATTTGGATGGATTTGGATGGAGCGTGGTGTTGGACACCAGGATTAAGGGAGAAAGGTCTTAATTTTGATAAATTACAACATATTCCTTAAGGTATTTTATTTAACATTTTACCCCTTAAACTAAATTTTTTTGACAGAATTTGACATTCAAAAAAAATATTTTTATGCCTAAACTAATTATTATTATTATTATTTTTTTTAATGCCTCGCCGCATTGAGGCCTACGTCTCGCCTCTTTGGACAAGCAAACGCCTAGACTTACGCCATTCCCTTTTAAAACATTGGTTTCATCAAAGGAAAAACGATGACATGAAGAGCAGGCACAAAGGAGAAGTATGGTCTGTAATGAGTTGTAGGAGATTTTGGGAATTGGGGATTAATTGGAGACTACTCGGAGTCAGGAGATGAAATATGAGTTAAAAAGGAAAATACTAAGCTTCTCATAAAGTTGCTGATGGGAGAAGACGGCACGGTTTTATCAGGAACTTGGGTTATGTTCTGGGGAAGTTATCAAAGATCCCTCTTGGATAGCTGGTTATCTAGGGGGAAACTAGTGTTCGAGGGTGGGTAGGGTTTGAGGTAATGCGTAAGTTGAAGAAGTTAAAGAAAAACTTCAAGTCTGAAATGAAGAGAGCTCGGGGATTTACGGGATAGAAAGGGAGATATTATGGTTGAACTAAAACAACTTGACTTGTATTATCATGGTCTATTGCCTAATGAGGAGCGGGCGAAAAGGAGAAGTGCAATATGTAATGAGTTGTAGGAGATAATTTGGAAAAAAAGAATTAGTTGAAGGCAGAAATTGAAACATGGGTAAACCAGGTGATTACAATACTAAGTTTCTTCATAAATTGGCTAATGGGAGAAAGAGGCATAATATTATCAAGGACTTTAGTTATAGTCTGCGGAATTTGTCAGAAATCCCTCTTGAATAGCCGGTGGTGTCACTGATTCTTTAGCGTTCTTTACAAGGAGGAGGACCTTTTCTAGGCTGATGATTGGGGACTTAGATGGGGATGCAATTGAGGTGGAGAATAGGGTTTGGTTGGAGAGGCCTTTTGAGGAAAAAGCGATGAGGCTGCTTTTGGGATGGATAGGGATAAGGCTCCTCGTGCAGATAGGTTCTCAATTGCTTTGTTTCAAGATTGTTGAGAATTGCTGGAGGGGGATGTTGTTAGAATT